>CM038677.1:658744402-659180257 GCA_021605205.1 Aegilops longissima | reverse complement strand
GCTTGGCGACACGGATATGAAGATCTCCTCCCATTGTAACCGCTCTCTGTGTAACCCTAACCCTCTTCGGTGTCTATATAAACCGGAGGGTTTTAGTCCGTAGGAAGAACAACAATCATACCATAGGCTAGCTTCTAGAGTTCAGCCTCTCTGATCTCGTGGTAGATCTACTCTTGTACTACCCATATCATCAATATTAATCAAGCAGGAGTAGGGTTTTACCTCCATCAAGAGGGCCCGAACCTGGGTAAAAACATCGTGTCCCTTGTCTCCTGTTACCATCCGCCTAGACGCACAGTTCGGGACCCCCTACCCGAGATCCGCCGGTTTTGACACCGACACCTACGCTTACTTTTCCACGCATACCCCGGCCTATTCGGTTGTGACGGTATTCGGAAACACTCCGCACCTTCAGGTCCGGAGGTTGAAGCAAACAGGTCTGCCATGCCAAATGATATACAATTCAGCTAGAATTCCACATGGTGAGGAAAGTACATAGTCACTTGGACTCAAACACTTCTGCCTCTATACCATCTAACAGGCAGTCTAACTTACAATCCTGTTGGGAATATTTGGTGGCCACTTCTACTTGCTCATATACTAAACTAACGGGAATTTCTTCCCCATTTGGCCCCAACGGTCGAACCCGAGCCATGTGATTAGGATTCAGCTTGGTATATCGCGTCTTCACCATGGCCCAGGCTTCTCGCGCACCCTCTAGGCAGGCCGATATCTTCCATAATCGGATACGCCGCCGCGCTCCCAGCTCTACAAGCTCCTCCATACTTCCCGGAGGGGAGGCAGATGGCCATAAGGCCTTGACAACACTCCGCATGGCCAGCCGAGCATGCTCGCACTTATGACGCCTTTGCAAGAGATCACTTGGTCGATCCGGACACCTCCTGTTCAGGACGGCCCGTCAATATACCTGCAAGCATAGCTATATCAGTTCCATTTATCTCCGAACTATTAAAAAACAAAAAGTTCGGAAACATACTGAACTTGCCACCCTGCAGCTTCTTGTTCTCCTTTATGGAGTCGGCTAGCTGGGCCCGCACATCTTTCAACTCTTCACCCAACTTAGTGTTGGAATCATGTAGCTTGTTTTTCTCGTCCCTGACGCGGGTCAGCACACGCTCGCCCGCGCCATGTTGCCTCTTTGCCTCTTTTCTCCCTCTTGGGCGATCTTCAACTTCTTCTCAAGTTGATCAGGCGACCCTATTATGCAATCAGTGGCAGTATTAGCACAGTTGGTATACATTTACTGTTCCTCGATGGAGGGGAACGTTTTGGTGGACGACTTCTCCAAGTCTCCCAGTTCGGCGGTAGCAGCTTTTAGCTGCACCCGACATTGCTCCAGCTCTTGGGCTAGCAGACTATTCTTCTCTGTGAGGACCTGGTTGTTCAACAATCCTTAAATCAGTTGTGCCAACTGCTTTCAGTCTTGGGGGCTACGGGTATATGGCTATCCTTGACAAAGAAAACTTACCCCACATCATCGCCGATATTGCCTCGTGGCTTTTCTAAGCCCGCCTCGAGCAGCTCTGATGTATGCCGCCCGAGCTAAAGGCATTAAATGCCTGCTCGAGATCTTCGGTCTCAGAAACAGCTCGCAGCTACCGATGATTCATGGAGCTCTCTACTCGAGTTAGTAACAAACATATTGTCCGAACCCTCGGCTGAAGGGCAGTCCGGTTTTATTCCTACATTGGCCCCCGTCTCCCCGACTGGATCTAAATCTTGATTGTTGGGAGCGCGGCCGACCGGACCCCCAGACACAGTTCGGCGAACCTCTTTCCTGTAATCAAACAGGCGCATAGGTCACACTTGGACACGGCCATTGAAAAATATATTTATCCGTACCTCATCGATGAGGGACCGGCGGTGCCCCGGCCCTCCTTTTTGAAGGCCTGCCCGGCGCGGGAACCGATTTCCTCGGTATCATCAAACGCCTCCCCAGTAGAACGTGCGACAATGCGGTGGGTGAGATAGAGTAAGAGCACCCTTTCAGAGAAGGTGTTTCTTGATTAATTACCTGTGAAGCAGGAAGAAGACCAGGGTAGTCGGCAATGATCACCACTTCTGTGCCATCTTAGCTCGTCTGGTAAAACACCCCCTCCGCGAGCACCACAAATATATCCGGATCCTCTTCAAACCCGGGATCAAGCTCCTGGTTGTGGTCCTCCGGCTGTGGGGCGGGACTATAAAAATCCCTCGGTGACCTTTCGCCAGTGCTGTCATAAGCAAACAAACTAGAAAGTTATCAAAGGCAATTCGGAGATGGAAGGAGTAAAAACAGAGGGGTCGGGCCTTACCCAACTGGGAGGGTTATACATAGAGTACCCGTCTCTGAGTTTGATGCGAAGAAATTCCTTTTCCTCCCCTTTGAACAGTTCGGCTAATATCTTAGCCAAAGCGGCAGGGGTATCTGGACCTTTTCGGCCGGAGTGAGAGGCGTCGTCCTACCCATTGTAGTGCCACATTGGAAGCCCTCTGTATTGGAGCGGCTGAACCCCTAGCACTATGGAGATTGCCATAACCTTGATTACTGTGAGTCCGGGCTGGGTGAGCTCTTTTATCCTGCTCATCAGCTGACGAACCTCCGCCATCTTCCTCTTCAAGACTCCGGGGACGCCAACTGTGGCGTTTCTTCAGCGGGACGCACGCAAATTCAGGAAGAACCTTTCGAACCGGGTCGGGAAGCGCAATGTCCTCTATATAAAACCATTCGGAGGGCCATTCATCAGGTGCCTTCCTTGGTGTGCCGGATGGATATCCGGTATCGGCGACGCGCCATACTTCGGCTCCGCCCACTTCAAATATTGACCCTTCGTGATTGCGCGGGACGAGACAGAACAGCTTCCTCCACAACTCGAAATGAGCCTCGACGCCCAGGAATAGTTTGCATAAAGCGACATAACCCGCAATGTGCAGAATAGAGGCCGGAGTGAAGTTGTGCACCTGGAGGCCGTAATACTCCAGAAGCCCTCGGAGGAACGGATGGATTGGAAATCCAACGCCTCCCAGCAGGTAGGGGACAAAACACACTCGCTCTCCCCCGGATGAATTGGGGAAGTCCTCTGCCTGAGTCCCCTCATTGAAGGAAGCTAGCCCCGTTCGAACAGGGACAAGATCTGCATGGGGAATGAATCCCTGTGTTTGCAACTTCGTCAATCGGCTATGAGACACAAAACACCTCTCGCACTCGCCTTTCTCTGGGTCGGGACGAGCGGAGGAGCTGGGAACACTAGTCATGCTGGAATGGTTTCTCCTAAGCAGTCTCTCGGGATTTCTTCTGCGTAGCGCCAAATGGATTTGGGATCCAATCTCGTTAAATAGGCGCTCTTCCTCGCGTGGATGGGGTGTTATTCGCAAAAATACCCTGACTTTCCACATTCGCTCGACACGTGGAGGACTAAGATTATTTAACATGCGGAAGCCAAGGAGACGACATTGGATCAATGGCCGAATACATTACTTGGAGATCATTGAAGGGGGAACCCGCCTTGCAATGCCGAAGACAATATGTGTGCCGAGCACCTCGCTATTGAAGACTAGTTCGGGGGCTACTGAGGGAGTCCTGGACTAAGGGGTCCACGGGCGTCCGGCCTGTTATCCATGGGACGACTGATGGGCTGTGAAGACATGAAGGCCGAAGACTGCACCGTGTCCGGATTGGACTCTACTTGGCATGGAGGGCAAGCTTGGCGACCAACTATGAAGATTCCTTCTTATGTAACCGACTCCATGTAAACCCTAGACCCCCCCGGTGTCTACATAAACCGGAGGGATTAGTCCGGAAAGGATATATTCATTACCATATTCACATTGGCTAGACTTCTAGGGTTTAGCCATTACCGTGGTAGATCAACTCTTGTAACACTCATATTCATCAAGATCAATCAAGCAGGAAGTAGGGTATTACCTCCATAGAGAGGGCCCGAACATGGGTAAACATCGTGTCCCCCGTCTCCTGTTACCATCGATCCTAGACGCATAGTTCGGGACCCCCTACCCGAGATCCACCGGTTTTGACACCGACAAGAACCATGGCGCTTGCACCTTTATCTCTAATGTTTCCAGCTTATGTTCCTGGCTATGCTTGCGTCTCTCGCTTTGGGCGTGGATCCCTTTTTAATCTTACGGTAGTGTGTTGCTCTGCGATGATAAGACCCAGTCCCCAGGTGAGCTTTAGCCGTCGCTGGTATGCCAGGTTACGATGCCGTGTGCAACGCCAGGAGGTGAACGACCCGAGGTCCGGTAAGAGCTCCTGAGGCGCGATGCTCACGAGGTCCCTTTTGGCGCACAAGCGGCTCCCGAAAGATTAAAGAGGGGGTTTCCTTGCCCGAGCGAGGTCGCTAGAAAATAAGGTGTTAGTCGTAAAGCTCGTGCCTGGCGTGATTAGGTAACTTAGGTTAGTGCATTGGCAGTCCGCAACGGTTCTTGGTTCGTGAGGGCGCACTTCTCTGGAGCTTCTGATCCTGTGGGCGTCTCCTGTTCTGAAATGAACCAGCACTAGTCCCGCTAGGGGTGCGCGAGAAATTTGACACTCATCATATTTCAAAAGAATCACCCGCGCCGCCAGAACGCACCCTTTTCCGTCGTGCCCCCCCCCCCCCCAGCGAGGCGCACCACCCCCTTCTTCGCCCACCTTGATGCTCTACGTCCGCAGGACCCGGCTTTCGAGTGGACCTTAGCCGCCGCTGGTATGCCAGGTCGCGATGCCATGTGCAAGGCCAAGGGTTGAGGGCTTGAGAGCCAGTAGGAGCTCCTGAGGCACGATGCTCACACAACAAAAAAAGACACATCCGTGACATTTAGGGCCGAACGAATTTTTTTCTATCATACTTATGACACTTTTATGACGATAATGGTGACAAAACCCGGTATCATCATAGATGTGGTGGGCTCCTACTTCTATGACAAAAAATCATGACAGGAAATGGGCTTTTCATCCTGGACGGGCCGGAGACGAAGCTGCATGACATTCTTTGGGCCGTCCATGACGGAAAAAACCGTGGTAGAAGCGAGGGCCAGGAAAATATCGGGGGAGCACTCGGTTACGGTGGATGGTCGGCGGCTGAGTGATGCTGCTTTCTCGTGACGACGCTGCAGTGTGTGCGAGGCGCGCTTAATCAACTCGAGCGAGGCGTTGGGCTCTAACTGAACCCAAGCGATTGCACTAGCTACGTTACTGAACCCGAGCAATCGATCCTTTGCTGTTAACTGAACCCGAGTGATTCCTTGCTACTGCTGCTAACTGAAGCCAATCGATGTTGCCTCTAGATGAACAGTGAACATTGTTGGGGGGTTGATGAATAGTTCCCGATGGGGGGTTGGATGAACATGACCCCGTGGTAGTAGAGGTCGTTGCCGCTGGATGAACAGGACACCGATCCATCGAGCCGGTTGGGGGTGGATGAACAGGACCCCATGGAGGGCTGGATGAACAGGACCCCGTGGAGGGCTGATTGAACAGTAGCCGGTGGAGGGCTGGATGAATAGTAACCCATGTAGGGGTGGTTGAACAGGACCCCGTGGAGAGGGCTGGTTGAACAGTAGCCGGTGGAGGAGCGGTGGAGGCTGGATGAACAGGAGCCCGTGGATGAACAGTCGCAGGTGGAGCTGGAGGAGGTCGACGGTGGATGAAAAGTAGCCCATGGAGGCTGGAGGAGGTCGACGGCGGAGATGAACAGTATCTCGTGGAGTCCTGCTTGCGGTATGCCACACCCTCCCGGCGAACAGACCCCTGCTTCAACCAGAAGGCCCAACGCAAGTCCGTTTCCTCCGTTTTGCGGTACGCCACACCCCTCCCGATCAACAGGACCCCGTTTCCACCGTAGGAGGTCCATTGCCTCCGTTTTGCGGTACGCTAGACCCCTCCCGATGAACAGGATCCTGTTTCGACCGTGGCCGGTTGAACACAAGGCCGTTTCCTCCGTTCTGCGGTACGCCAGGCCTCGATTCCATCGGCTGTTCCGTCCAAGCCGGTTGGCTCCCGATGAACATCACGGGTTCTGTTGCCTACCGATGAAAACGACGCATTCCGTTGCCTCCCCATGAACACGACGGCAACGCAGTTTCTCCATTCCGACCCAGCCATGTACACAAGCCTGGTCACACATATGCGTGAGTAGGCGTTCGAGACCCCGCCCATATGTATGTATGTGGCCGTATTTACTTTCTTGCACCCTGGCCGATATACGTACGTGTACATGCTACGTGTGCGCCTCTACTATGACACGTGCCCTTCCTTACACGGCTACGGTTCATCGCTGCAGCCTACACACAGACTGATCGTATGTATGTACACGTTCACGACTAGAATGACAACGCTACGTACGCTTTGACCGGGTGGGTCCCGACTGTCAGGCACTTCCTTGCGTGCGAAGATGTAGCTGCTGGGTCCCAGCTATCAGGGGGCGAATCATTTTTTTGCCCATAATATGGACTCACTTCCTTGCGTGCGAAGATGTAGCTGGTGGGTCCCAGCAGTCAAGGGGGAAACATTTTTTGGTGAAATACGGTGGCCCGTCCGGTGGGTCCCTGCTGTTAGGTGGAGGAATCATTATTTTCCGTGTAATAAGGAGGCACTTCCTTGCTGCGGCCGTGGACCCAGCTGTCAGCCTCTCCACGCAAAGATTCTTCCGATGGAAGTCGTTCCTTGACCACATTGACCATGCCGCGCCAAGAGCACCAGGGTGGTGGACGACGGCGAGGCCTAGGAAGGGGATGACAAGGAGCCGGGGAAGACGCGGCAGTGGATGCCCACACGGAGAGGTGTATGAGGGTTCACTGGTTCGGCTGCGGTGTGAGGTTGTCGTCGCCGCAGAATAACAGGGGGTGCGGGTGAGTAGACGGATGTCTGGCCAGCGGTGGGAGTAGTAGGGGTGGTGAGGCCTCCGCGGCATCACAGCCGGCCATGGGAGGCAGGAGCACGCGACACGACCGGCGCTGGTTTGGGCGGCTGGAGCAAGAAGACCAGAGGTTGAAGTAGCACTACGGCCGTTGGATGGACATCGTACGGTCACTGGAGCTAGAATCGTTTATATTGACTAGGTTGACAAAGCCCTCCGTCCGTGTCAACTTAGTAGGCCCACAAGTCAGCCTCCCATATGGTGGGTCCCAGCTAGCAGGGGGAGTATTCATTTTTAGTGCGTAATAAGCAAGTACTTCCTTGTGTGCGAAGATATAGCTGGTGGGTCCGAGCTATCAGCAGCGGGAACATTTTTTCGCGAAATACAGAGGCCCTTTCGGTTGGTCCCAGATGTCAGGTGGAGGAATCATTATTTTGCGCGTAATAAGGAGGCATTTCCTTGTGTGCGGTCAGGACCCAGTTGTCGCCTCTCCACGACAAACCCACTTCCGATGGATGTCCTTCGTTGACCACGTTGGCCACGCCGCGCCAGAGCACCAGGGCGGTGGACGACGGCGAGGTCTACAAAGGGAATGACACGGAGCCGGGGAAGACACGGCAGTGGCTGCCCACATGGTGGGGAGTACGTGGGTTGACTGGTTCGACTGCCGTCGCCAGAAAATAACAGGAGGTGTGGGTGAGTAGAGGGATAGCCAGGCCAGGGATGCGAGTATGGTGGGGCCGTGAGGCCAGCCCGGCAGAAAAGCCTGCCACGGGAGGCAGGAGCAGGCGGTTCCGCTGGGGCTGGTTTGGGCGGCTTGAGCAGGAAGATCAGAGATTGAAGAAGGACAATTGCCGTTAGATTGACATCTAACGGTCTGGCGCTGGTAGAGTCGATTGTTGACTAAGTTTCTTTTTTGACAAACCTTGTGTATGCATGACCTTAGTAGGCCCACAAATCATCCTCCAAATCTGTGGCAGACAACATAGAGCCCATATTTTTTTAAATAATTTGTAGCCCATTTGCTAATTCTTAAGTAATTTATTACAGCCATTTTCTGCTCAGGACCACGGTAAAAAAGTTCAACCTTATTTTGCATATTTCGGTGGAGTCCGAACTATTGTAATCCCGAAATGATATACATTTTTTTAAGAACTTATTGATTTTCCAAAAAAATCATTTTGTTTTTGTAAGCAAACATGACGTGGGACAATTGAGTTGGTTTAAGGGAAAACCAGTCGTAATAAAATCAGCGCTGGGAGGGAAAAAACAAAAAAAATAAGGATGTAAATATGAAAAGGAAATATTATGTATTTTCAATATAATGATACGTGTATATGAACTAGTAAAACTATAAGTAGAGTTTAGAAAACGGAAGTAGGACATGGCGTTTCAAGAGGAAAATAGAGCTGGGCTGTGTGTTTGATTCAGTAAAAAATCTACATGCGGATGTTGTAAGACAAAATATAAGTAACGCTGGCGGGCCAGAGGCCAGTAGATACCTGCTGGATCTTTGTGCCCTGCTGTCATCATGGGTTAGGCCTATTAAAAACAAAACCAAGCCTGAGCAGTGTATAGCCCAGTTGAAACTTGCTCGACCTGAAAAAACAATATACCTGCTCAATAAATGAGAGAATGCTGCAAGTACATACTGAAAACTGGGAAGCAGCAGGTATATTGTTTTTTCATCATGATAATAAGTGAATGCACTTGTTTTGAAAAATTTGGAGAACTCGGAATTCGAACGGCAGGTGCTTATGCTACCCATAAAATAAAAATCAGGTGCCTGAAAATTCGTTCCGAAACAAATGATTCAGCTTTATATCCACGCCGACCCTCGGCACGATGGTTGGAATCAAATGCCAAGTTCATACCGAAAGATCGTTAACAGCAATACCAACTTGCGGGCGACAAGGTAGTACAAGTACCAATACCAAACTAACTTATAATCTTTTTAGTCCTGGCCCTAGTGTTCGTCTGGTAGAAAATCTTGCAGAGGACAAGCTCCCGCTCCTTCTCTTGCTCCAGGTCCCCGAGGTGGTACTGATGCATCACCCAGTTGGTCCTCGCTGTTCGAAGTTCTTTTTTTTGTGGGAATGGTCGAAGCTCTTGTTGGTGTGCAGCACCAGAACCTTTTTGCTGCCCGTCTGCTGGCCATTGACCATCACCGGCAAGGTATTGTCGGTCTTGTGCCACATCACAGGCATGCCGCACCGATCAGATCTTGCGACGCCGTCCGCTGCCCTTTTGAACACCCAGAATTGCGCTGAAGAAATGCTTGCTTAGGCCACTCAAGCAGATACCGCAGATTGTCGAATACATGTTTTAGTGTACGTAGTTGGCATTTTCATAACATCTTTGGCATGTTGCAGTCACTTGTTTAAGTTTTTATTAACTGTCAAATTGTAATTGCTTCACTAGGTCTGCGTCTAAAATAAAAATAGAGCTATAAACAAAGGAATATGTTTGTGAAAGTAGACGGCCGATCGGTATCTTACGTGGAAGTTTCTGAGGATGGGTGTAGCATATGCCGTGCTCGCTGTCGATGGTTGGTATGAACAAATCGATGAGAAGGTGAGATCTCGCACTGTCAGCACTCATTTGGCCTCAAGGTGCTCGATCAGCTCCTGATCCATGGGATCTAACTTGACGCCAGCCGGCAGCACCGGCCAATCCTTCTTGGAGTTGCATCAGTTAATTCCAGTTATATGGTACTCAATGTATGATCAATCAACTGTTTTAAGTGAATGATGAAACATTTCGATAGATAAGTGGTAGTACTCCACATCTGAAGTCCACAATACCCAAACACGCCACTGGGATTCTTGTGCCACCTCACGTGCAGCGTGTTGTCACGTCAATTCAATGTGAGGACATCATGAATAATTTGACTGTCGTATACTAGTACTGCTACTGTACTACTTACTAGTCGTATTTAGTGTCACAACTAACAAAATGTCAATGCATGTCACCAAAAATTATTCCATTGGAAACTATGCTCAAATACGAATAAAATGATATAATATTTTGTGACATGCATTAACATTTAGTTAGTAAAATTTACGGTCAAAATTTGACACAAATTACCAAGGGGACCAGTAAACTAGGAGGGAGATAGTAGTACGAGTAGTGCAATATACGGTATAGAGGACTAGTACAAATTTGGAAATGGGGTAAGAAGTTACAAGGTCAGGCGATGCACTTTGTAGGCTACATGAGTGATACAAAATATAATTCCCATTGGACAACACTTTCACCAACAAGTACACACTTGAAGCCTAATTGATATATATATATATATATATATATAATAAACACTATTCTGATCACGGGATCAAAATAATATTCTGATCACAACCTGACCTGCCCCGCAAGTAGTACGTTCAATTTCCCTATGAACTCGGTTGAACTTCCGACAACATTGCCCAAACGGGGCTTGTGATATACCGTTGGAAAGCAATGGACAACAATATCATGACCCAACTTAAATTTTTGGCAAAATATAAGCAGTTTAAGAGCAGTTTTGAAAACCATTTTTCTTCGCACAAAAAACGTGAATCGTATTTTCGATCGCATTTCTAAACCGTTTATCGGAATGAGGCATATAATGTGGCGTTGGAAAGCTGCTGCAAAACCGCCTCCTTCCACATGTTGAAAGTTGTTTCTAATTCGCTATGGTTAAAGAGTAATTTGAAAAAACGAAAATTTCGTAAACCGAACAGCTGAGTTCGTTTTTTCAATGTCATTTCTAAACGGCTAATCCAATGGAGGCGTATGATATGGCGTTGGAAAGATTATTAAAATGCGCTACTTTTTCATCTAGAAAGTTTTTTTCTAATTTTGAATGGTTTAAGAGTAATTTAGAAAATGGTCTAAGTCCTACCGAGTTTGTATTTTCGAGATAATTTTTTAACCGTGCGTCCGAATGCAGCAAATGATATGGCGTTGGAAAGCTTGAACAAATGCGAAACTTTTCCGTATGTATTGTTTCTCCCAATTCTTTACGGTTTTAAGTCAGTTTCGAAAATGGCCAAAAATGTATTTTCGCTGTAATTTCTACAAACTTTATCGGAATCGAGCAAATAATATACCGTTTAAAAGCTATGGAAAATGCGAAACGTTTTCATGTTGATGGTTTTCTCTGATTCCTAGCCGTTTTAAAGTAATTCCGAAAACGGTGGGATCATTCGCTCGCCTCTCATCACAAAATGCATTCTTCGAAATGCACCGCGTGAAGAACCTGAACTTCTCGGTGCGTGTACCGAACTTCACTGCTTTTCACGTGATTTTTTGCTCGTAGATCTCATCCACCGCTCAGAGTTTCCATCCCACTCACGGGAATTGAGCGGGTGATATACCGATGGAAAGCTGTTGTAAACACGCAACTTTCCCGTGTTGATCATTTTTTCATACTCGCGACGATTTTGAAAGTTTTTCATCTGAAATTCATTTAGCGTAGTAGTTGAACTTCCTGCTGTTTTCACGTTGAACTTCTGTGACATATTTTTATTTGTAATTTTCTCATCCATTCGTCAGTGTTACACAAATAATATTCCTTTTGTACAAACGTCTCTGACAATATTTTTTTTAACTTTCTCCAACGGAGGACCTGAACTTATATCAACAAACTTTTAGTCCTTGCTTTTTTTATTCTTTTTAATACAAAATGCACACCGTGTAATACGTGAACTTATGGCAGTTATCAAGCTGAACTTCTCTCGGGTACGTGAAAATATCTGAGTTTTTTATGAATATTAATCTGAATTTCTTAATCTTTTTTATGAAATTTTGAAGCACTCTATTTTTAAAATTTGAACTTCTTGTTATTTAATTTTTGAATTTCTTGATTCCATTCTTTAATAACGAGGAAAATCTGAGTGTTCTACAATCATCAAACTTCTCCATCTTTTTAATTTGGACTTCCTGGTTTTATTTCTTAATCTTTTCTATGAAATTTTGAAGCGCTCTATTTTTTAAAGTTGAACTTCTTGTTTCCATTCTTTAATAACGAGGAAAATCTGAGTTTTCTATAATCATCGAACTTATCCATCTTTTTAATATGGACTTCCTGGTTTTATTTTCTTAATCTTTTTTATGAAATTTTGAAGCGCTCTATTTTTAAAAGTTGAACTTCTTGTTTTTTATTTTTGAACTTCTTGTTTCCATTCTTTAATAACGAGGAAAATCTAGGTTTTCTATAATCATTGAACTTATCCATCTTTTTAATATGGACTTCCTAGTATTATTTATTAATCTTTTTATGAAATTTTGAAGCAATCGTATTTTTAAAGTTGAAGTTCTTTATTTTTATTTTTTAACTTCTCATTTTCATTCTTTAATAACGAGGAAAATCTAAGTTTTCTATAATCATCGAGCTTCTCCATCTTTTTAATATGGACTTCCGATTTTATTTTCTTAATGTTTTTATGAAATTTTCAAACGCCTATTTTTTAAAGTTGAACTTTGTGTTTTTATTTTTGAACTTATTTTTTCCATTCTTTAATAATGAGGAAAATCTGGGTTTTCTATAATCATCGAGCTTCTCCATCTTTTTAATATGGACTTTTTCTATAATCTGAGTTTTATTTTTCCATACTTTTATTCTCACCTGAAATGCATTTCTTGTAGTACTTGAACTTCTCGTTGTTTTCACTATGAAGTTTTGTCGCATTTTTGTGTATACATCTAATTACACGCAATTAAAGGCCTGACGTCATTTTTGTCATCCGAAACAAAAAATCCTTTTTTATTACAATTGAACTCCTTTGTTAGTATAATTAGAACTTCTCGCTTAACAACGGAAATGAAATGCTCGTTATTCTAATTATTTATAAACTTCAACTTCTCTCATTATTTTAATTTGAACTTTACTTTTATTATGTAGAAAAAATATGGTTTTCAAATAAGCATAAATTTTTAAAATAATAATAATTGAACTTCATACTTTTATTTTTCTACTAACTAAAAGAATTTTAGTTTTTCATATATATTGAACTACTCCGTTATTTTAATTTGAACTTCTTGCTTTTATTACTTTAATAACAAGCAAAATCTGAGTTTGTTTTAAATATTGAACTCCTCTCTTTTTGTAATTTGGACTTCTTCGTTTTGTTATAAACATCGAACCGCTACGTTATTAAATTTGAACTTCTAGTTTTTCATAGAAATAAGGGACAAACTATTTTTACAAACTTTTGGAACTACTCTATTTTTTTGATTTGACCTTCTGAGGTTTTTAAGATACATTGAACTTATCTGTAATTTAAATTTGAACCTCTAGTTTTTTTCTACAAATGGGAAAATACCATTTTTTATATAATTTTTGTACAGATCTGCTTTTTATATTTGAACTTCTTGATTTATTTCTAGTAAATGGGAAAATCCAAGTTTTATAATAAACAATCGAACTACTTCGCTATTTTAATTTGAACTTCTATTTTTTAAATAAACTGTACATATTTTGTCTTTTCTCATATTTTTGTTACTTTAGTTACATGATGTTTTAGAACGGAACATTTTTCTACAACCTTGGCTTCGCAATGTTCAGTCGTCAAATGATAGTTTTCGTGTATTCAACTCTCTTTTTTTGGACCCACAAGGTTTGTTGTTTTTTCGAATGTTTTTTTTAACTATCAACGATCGAAACTATGAACTTCCCACGCACAGAACGTATTTAGTAGCCCCCCCCCCCCACACACACACAACACACAACTGAAGTATATCTTTTAAAAAAATTGTGAAGTCCTACAACTGGCATACACACTGAACCTTCAGGAGGATAAGGCAGAACTTCCTCGTTTTTACAATGCACACAGGAGCAGGAGCACACAGACAAAACCCTGGGCACATTGTGCTTGAGAATTCCCTTCCTGGGCACAGAGGCGAGGAGAAATTTTCCAGCCCGTGTCCTTCTACCCCAAGTTTATCTTTTTTCATATTACGTGTTCTTTTTACCTCTCATTACCTACTAGCTTTATCTCAAAAAGTAGCTTGTCAATTATGCACATGTTTGCGAATTCGCATGCATGCCGATTAGAGAAACAAAAAAAATTACACCAAAAATACCACTTTTTCACTATGAAAAATGCTCCATTTTTTACATGCCGAAGTCTTCACATGTACTTACAGAAAAACAACTCTAAAAAAAGCTCCATTTTCTCATGGCAAGTAGCACAACATCAGCTCTACAGACATACAAGAACAGTTTGTAGGCAAGCTTTTGTACCCTGTTGAACACAATGTAAGTGAAGCAAAAAATTCACCTAAAAACTGAGACAAAATGCACCATACAAGTGCAAAATAAACAGTTAAGAAGAAACTAGTCCCCCTTTGCTCACATGGGCAGTGTTGCACGGCCCGAGGTGGCGGTTGAACAACCAAGGCGGGCGCCACCTCTTCTCTTCGGTTGAGTGCTTTTTGAACTCCTTCGTAGTCGTACATGAAGTTTTCACGAACCAATATGTTCATAACATGAAAACATCTCGCATGCACCAATAAACAAAACGGAGAACAAAATTCCAATGCATATATATCGCTAGGAGGTCAACTTGTGCATACATTATTGAACTGCAAAATTATCACAAGAAACCGCCTCACATTTAAATCAAGTCGATGCTCATACAAAAGAAACAATGCAGAATTTAGTCTATGAAGCGCACCATTAAACAGAGCAAACCAGAAGCTGCTTTTTTACCCCACTAGGAGTTCTCTAGCTAAAACCAAAAGGATCTTATCCTTCTGAGCAACAAACATTCAATCTACAACTCACCCTTTTTCTTTTCGTCTTCATCATTGTGTGCCCAAATCCCAAGATGTACTGCTGCTAGCAACTTCGTTTGTAGAATAAAATAAAAACCAAACATCATAAGTCCGGCCTTCACAACGGGTTTGGCTGCGAGCACCTCAAAAAGCTCTCTGAATGTGCTAAAAAATCTCTCGACCTTGACTCCCTGTTACCTATGAAATACATTCCGCCTAAAAACTATCGTGTGACTTGCTTCTGCAAAATAGGCTGAGTTGGTTCATCATGGTGGTCACTGAAACACAAGACTCTATAGAAGCACACAAGAAGAATTTATCACTTCACAGCGTTGATGTATCTTGAAGAAGAAGACTCATTTTTTTCCCAATATTGAAGTACCTGTGAAACTGAATCAACATATCACTACATCTAACTTTTTTGCACCTGCAAATACGTCTGAACTTCAGAGAAGAAAGTCAACAGCAGGTAAGCGAGATGGAGAGGGGATGGACCTGGGGGGTGTCGATGTGCTGGGTAGCCACTTCCACAACGGCCGGCAGGTGGTGGTCCTGGTAGTAGCCACGACGGGCGAAGGAACTTGGCCATGCCGGACGCCGGGTTGGATTGGAATCCAGGCGACGTGGTGGACCGCGTTGGGCGGCGAAGTTGAACTGAGCGGCAGGGGAGGTTTCCAGCGGCGAAGCTCAAGCGCAGAGGCCCTGGCGGCGCGGTCGAACGAGGGGGAGGCCGGCGCCATGGTGGAAGAAGGTGGCGGTGGCCGATGCAGTGGTGGAAGAAGGTGGAGGTGGCCGGCGCCGTCGTCGGAGCAGGTGGAGCGAGGCGGTAGGAGGCGCGTCTGGGAAAGAAGGGCGGCGACGGGAGGCACGTCGGGGGGCGACGGATGGAGGTGCGTCGGGGCCAGGGTGGGCAGAGCGGTGGCGGAGGCGGAGGCGCGTCGCGACCAGGGTGTGCAGGGGCGGGGGCGTATCGGGGCTGAGGGAGGTAGCGGCGGGAAGCACGCCGGTGTCGTGGGGCAAGAGGCGGGAGGCACGCCGGAGCCAGGGAGGCGGCGGCGGGAGGTTGGTCGGGGAGGATCGTGGGAGGATGCGGGAGGAGTGGATAAGATGGGCACCGGGATGAAGTTCGGTGGCTGCCTTTTTGGATCCAGAACATCTCCATCGCACCCTATATGTGGACGATCGTGATCCAAATAGTTATTCGATCCTGTGATTAGAATAGTGCTACTATATATATCCGAGCTATTCGCAACCCATTCTGAATAAGCTATTCAGAACTGCTCCTAATCTGCGCGAGAATGCATAACTAAATGTAAGTAACCATACTAGTTAACTCGTCAGGGGACTTTTTCCTATAGTTTTTCACACTGTTTTGGGTCGTAATTATTTAACCGCTAATCGGATTGATTCAACTGATATACCTTTGGATAGCTATTGAGAAGGAGCAAAAAACACATTTTGGTCGTTTTCCCAAAATCGATCTGGTTTTTAAACAAAATTCAAAAAATTGAAAATCCATCAAACTAGTTTTCAATGTTTTTGTGAAAAGAATTTTCAAAGTTTTTGTCCGAATGATGCGTATGATATACCGTTAGAAAGGTATCGATTAGACCAAACTTTGGCATATATAACATGTTTTCGGATTTGCTACGGTTTAAGAGCAGTTTTCAAAGAACCAACATCATTTTTTGACATTTTTTGCCCGAACTGCTACAGTACACGCGAGGAATAGCTAACTGACATATGCTGACAAGCTAACTGTTGAGACTGAAGAAAATTGTTTTTTTCTTCTATACTTTTATCGTCAGGTCAAGTTAACTTCCCCGAGTGAAATAGCTAACTGCCAGGAATCGCAATAGCTAGCATCAAGTTAATTGCGGGACTGAAAATGTTTTTTTTATTTTTTGATTGGGTCACACTAACTGCGGGTATGAAATGCCTAACTGCACGCGATGAGCAAGCTAACTCCAATGGCTGATAATACTTTTTTTGCTTATTTTGTTTTAAATTTTTTTCTATTTTTTCCTGGTCAAGTTAACTTGGACCGGAATAGCTAACTCAAGATTGGAAAAACTTTTTTGTTTTTGCCCGCCTGCTAACGACCGGGAGTAAAATAGCTAACTGTCAGGGATTGCGGAAGTTAACACCGAGTTAACTGCCAGGATTAAAAATATTTTTGTACCTCATGCAAGCAGGGGCTTGGCAAAATCATAGTTGTGTACATCACTTAATTTTTTTTTGGACGCAAGATAACTGCAGCCAGTCCCTAAAACTAACTGCTCCATGAAACTGAGCATTGGCAAACTGTGCACCATGGATCAGGCTGCTGGCAGCATGGGGGCAAGAGCTAATTGAGCAGTGGTCTCTGATTCTTGAGAACAAGCATAATGATAAGTCTTTTCAGAACAAAAGGATAGTAATAAGTCAAGTAGTGACATGAAAATAAAACAAATTTACTGAAAGCACAAACCTAAATGAACCACTTTGACTCTCAAACATTCAGTTTATCAAACATTTTCTATCTTGTTCTTTGTAAGTGGCTAGTTCAGTGGTCAAGGTATTCAGTTGAGCAACAGATTGAGCATGATCCATCTCTCTACCTTGTTGCAAATCAGCTCCGAGGCACTCTACTTCTTTTCTAAGTTCTTCTTCTCACTCTAATTGCTTGTTTTTTTGGAAGTCTGAAAAAGTATAAAATAGAATATGTCACTATCTATAGTTTCTGCATTTCTGAACGACACTATTTGATGGTTGAACACGCAAAATGATAAACTGATGACTAGAACAATAAGAACGCACTAAAAATGACTCAAATTTATTCCCGGGAAGACGAAACAGACACAAAAGATGAAGCAGGAGCATCATAATGCAGCACTGAACACGGTCACAGACACAAGAGATGAAGCAGGAACATCATAATGCAGCACTGAACACGGTCACTGGTTCAACTAGACACGGAAGGATTTATGAGATCACAAATGATGAGAAAAGAGTACGCAATTTCTATAATTAATCAGTCACTTGTACCAATAAGATCAAATAGACACGGAAGGAGTGATGAGCACTAGAAATTAGATTTCTTTAGCAAACTGCGATGCATCCCGGTTATGACCAAAATGTTTGTGTACCTTGCAAGCTAACTGCCAATTTTTTATATGAAGTTTTGGCAATCTTCCCATCTGTCTACCTTTCGGATGCAAGTCAAATGTACTTTATCTGCATGCATACATTTGCTCTTTTTTTTGTGAAAATGGTTGCAAAATGTGATTTTAACTACTGTAAATTGTAAAAGTTAACTTCAAAATTAACTCGCATTTAAAAAAACATGTTGTTTTGTTAACTGCACTTTTTTTTGTGAAAGTTAACTTATAAAATCTACTCAGCTAACTGCTGCACAGGTTCTTGTAAAAAAACTAACTGCTATAGACCCCGAACTAGTATACATTTGTAAAGTTAACCGCTGCAAATTATGTTGTTAACTTCCTGTTTTTCTGGGTAGCCAATTTTTTTCTGAGGAACTGCTATCACACTCGAAATTAACTCTTTTTTCTTGGAAGGAATAACTGCTGAATTTTCAAACCCTGTGACAATTGAAACACCAATAGAAACAACAAATATTTTTAGAACACATAAACCATTCAGTTTTCCCCTAACTGTTGGCCTCTCCCTGCTAACTTCCACACACAGAGATAGAGAGAAATTTTTGTATTTGTGAATCCACTGTTTTGCGTGCTAGAAATAAAAGAAGCTAACTGAACAATGCACAAACACATCCGATGGCGTGCGTGTATGGGTAACCGTTCACTTCCCCACCTATCACTTCCCAAACTGCTACAGTAGACGGTAACTGTTCGAGCAGAATAGCTAACTGCACTATGTTGAGCAAGCTACCTACCGGAGCTGCAAATACTTTTTTTTTCTTTCATTCATTTTTGATCGGATCGTGCATGCCGACCGAAATAGCTAATCGCTTGAATTGCGGCGCTAACATCAAGTTAACTGCTAGACTGAAGACACTATTTTTTTCTTTTACAATTTTTCTTGGGTTGAACTAACTGCCGGGTCTGAAATAGCTAACTGCCTGGGGCTGTGGCAGTTAACACCAAGTTAATTGCTAGGAGCGAAGACACTAAAAAATTAAGAATTGTATCGCATCATCCATCCATCAGCTGTAGTAAGGAGAATCAGAGCGATCGAAACTCACGAGCAACGGAGCAAGAAACATCTAGCCAGAATCAAGAAAACAATCAAGCAAATATACAAATCAAGATCCGCGGGAACGGAAAGCAACCGGCCGGGACGCACATCGATCGATCTCCATTTGTTCGATCTGGCATCTAACAAAAATCTTCAGTTCTGTGATCAATCTCCAGAGAATCAAACCGAGGGGGGAGGAGAATGAAATAGTATGGAAAAAAGACTAATTAAGCAGCAGCTAGTCCTGGACAATGGCGGGGTAGGTGATGAGGCACCGGGCGCAGGCGGTGCATGCGAACCTGCGCTTGTTCTTGAGGCAGAGCGGCAGGAAGCAGAGCACCCACTTGTCCTCCATGTTCGTGGCCACCACCCTGCCGCCGCAGTACGGGCAGCTCCCTGACGCCTTCTGCACGCCCACCACCTTCTCCTCCTTGCCGCACGCACACCTTCGCACCCGCCCGCGCCGCCCTCATCGCCGCCCCCATCGACGGCGACGCCGCCGACGACCCCTCCATGTCGACCCCTTCTTCCCCTCGCCCGGCGCCACAAATCGGAGGGTGCTAGTCAAGAGCGCCACTATGCTTTCTTGGCTGGCTACAAGCCTACAAGATGGAAGGATATGCGGGCGCAGGGGCGGGGCGGTGACCTGTTGCAGGAATCCATGGCGCCCACCTCCTGGGCCATGGCCTGCAGACCCGAGCTCGCTCGCTCCCTCGCCGCCACTGCGCCGCTCGCTCCTCGCCGCTTCCTTCGAAAAGAAACAGGTTAGAGGGGTGGTTCCTAAATAAGCTTATTTAGGAACTCTAGAGGGAGTTTCTAAATAGTCCCACCTATATATATATATATATATATATATATATATATATATATATATATATATATATATATATATATATATATATATATATATATATATATATATGTATGTATGTATGTATGTATGTATGGCTTCGCACAACATCTCCATCATCATTATCAGTACATCCTATGTAGGTGAGTTAGGAGGAGTGCTTCAAACTAACAATAGTACATAATATCCAACAAAAGAGGGTTATGCTACAGAAGCAGGATACATGGCTCACCTAAATATCAAGACAAATCAAGTTGTGCATATTTGTTGTTGGCATGAACCACATCGCCGATGTTGGGTTTGCAAAGCCACCATCGCATGGAAGCTTGATGCCCTTCACACATCAAGATTATCGGCTACAAGTCGTGTCGATTTAATCTTTGGATATGGTGATTCATGAAACCCATGGTATGATGTGTAAACACAGTTCTCCCCGCAAATGGAAGTTGTGATATCACGGTAATCATCGCGGTGATATGATCGATGATTGGTTGGATGATCAGATAATTGAGCCCGAGGAACATGGAGTGGTTGCCGAGGCTGTAAACTCGCCTCCAGTTGAATCCGCCTGGCCCAACAGAGCTGGGATCTTTCTCGAACACAAAGCAGCCATAGCCATCTATGTCACGAACGCCCCAGGAATTGTACTGCATGTGGTTTGATGAAATGGTTTGGTCAATTTGGTACGTGCAAATGAGCATCAAATGACCGCCGTCAGCTGAACGAGCGATAAACCACCACCCATCTGCTGGTATGATTCCAGGTCCTGGAATCATGAAGGCCAGCGCATTTGCGTCTGCAACAATTCAAATTGGAGACCAAAAGGACAAAAATAAACAATCATGTTTAGAGTATGTGTGGAATTAGGATTATTATAACAATGACACATATCATAGACAGAGAATTGCAATGCCGTGGTCATAATCATACCCCAAGTTAAAAAATAAGCCAATGGCTTTCATATTCTAGCAATATATCAAGGTTCAAACATCATGTAACTATGAGAGGAAAACAAATATGACAGGGCCTACTCATATTCTACCATAGCACTTACTACAGTTATCATATCAACTCTAAGCAATAACATGCGTTGTTATAAAAATCCTGGAAATGAGAGTAACATATAGCAATCATGAGGTTATACTCATAATATCTATTCTAACAATCACTAGATGCCAATTGTTCTCATATCAACCCTAACAATAACATGTGCGGTCATAAAAATCTAGGAAATGAGAGGAACATATAGCAATGATGTGGTTATATACATACTATATATTCTAAATTTGTAACAATGAACAGGTAGTCATATTCTTAAGGTAAAGACGAGATGAGATAGAAAAATTACACGATGATAGATTCCACCGGTATAGACAGCCAATCTATGCGTCGACCGCATAAACGATGCCATCGTGCACTATAGCATCAGATAGAAATGTTGGGTGAAGAGGATCGACGATGAGCCATAACCATGTATGGCGATCGGATTCCAGATAGACTAATCCCATGTTGAACACGGCAATGAGCTTGTAATCCATGCAGTCTTCTGATGGTGTGGGCACTTCGCAGATTACAACCTTCAGCAAATAGAGGTCGAGCCAAAAGCTCGACGCATCTCGTGCGTAGTAGGCAGGAGTGTCCGGTGGGCCACGAGGCTCGATGGCGGCGGTATCCAACGATGGAAGGGTGATCTCCCGCTGGGTGTAGATATCCACGAGATGCCACAGACTACCAGATTGGTGGATGAGGACGATCCATTTGGCCTTCATGCCTGCCCAGTAGTGGCCACGCATGAAGGACAGGTGGACGAGTAGTGGTAGCATGCCAAGGGGCACCACAGCAACCTCCGTAGGATCGTCAAGTCGGTGTCTGGGCCACCTGCGTGGATCGGGCATCAGCAAGCAGGGTGTCTTGAAAAGAGCCGGCCGATTGTAGACGAGTAAACGGTACAAAGACACCGAGCATGCGGCCAGACGAACGGTGCTGAGCAGGTCCATACGATTACATATCTGCTCCAAGATAACATCGGGAGGGAATTCCAATCGCGGCTCTATTTGTCAGTCAGTTCTGCCATAGGGTTTTTTAGGGCGCTGAGTGACTGGGGTTTTCGGTGCGTGCGAGCCAGCGGGGAAGTGGATTCGGGCGGGCGAGCGAAGAAGATGGCATGTGTGGCCGAGCAGTGAACGGGGGGATATGATACGCACGAGCTACCAAGGAAGATGGTGCGGGCGGGCGAGCAGTGAGCGGGGGGAAATGGTGTGCGGTCGACGATGGGGAAGAGAGGAGGAAGAAGAAGAGAGGAGGAAGAAGAGTGAAAGACAGGGAAGAATGTGCATTAAATCTCAATTCTACTAGTACTACTACCAGGATATACCGTCCTTCGGAGTGTAAATAGTTACGCTGATGACATGTGGGTCTACCTCAAGAGGGCCCATATGTCAGTTAATGGAGGAGAGATGTGCGTAGTCGTATTTGCGGAAGCGTGCTCCACTGGCAAACATGATGGCAGTACTGGGTAAGGCTGATTTAATAACACCAACATGCTGGTTCACCTTATTAATCAAGTGTCCCATCTGCTGCAGCATGTATTGTCACTTCACTGTGAAGACTAGTTGAATAGTTCTCTCTGACCGAGATGGGGAAAATGGATCGCCAAGACTTCCTATCTACAATATCCCTATGCCTATACGCTCGGGCCCCTCCCAATGCTCCGCCTTGTACAGGTGCTAAGGTTGCCATGTAGGCAAAAAGTCCGATGTGGCAAGGTAATTAACAGGAGAGATAAGTGTGGTGATCCCAGTACTAAGAGCGAGAACCTAGACAAAAGACTTAAATGGAAGAATCCCACCAATGCATGAAGAACTTTAGTTACAAAATCATTAAATAAAGGATGCTTAGCACCAACAAGTTAATCACCTGTACATGTAAGCATTGGGAGCTTTAGTTGCTAAAGTTTTTAATGTGCGTAGCACCCCATGTAAGCACCGATGCATTGGAAGTAGCCTCATCCTGTCCAACAAGATGAAACATTGGCCAAGGCACCCGACGCCAATAATGTAGGAGTACTAGTGCTACCTCCTTTCCGGTCTATAGGGATCAATTCAAAAATCTCATCAACCAACGTAGATGATGAGTGGTGGAATAATTTTTGTAGTTTGCAAAAACACTCAATTAATGCACTCATTTTCCTCAAAAAATTATGTTTACCAATCCATTAATTTTGTGTCAAACTTTGACCATCTACTCCCTCCATCCAGGTGAATAAGTCATCTTTGGTTGTGCATCGTGACCAAGGAGGGAAAAACAAGAGAACTTAATGTTTATTTGCTACTCCCTCCATTCCTAAATATTGTATTTTTAGACATTCAAATGGAATACAACATACGGATGTATGTAGACATATTTTAGAGTGTAGATGTCAGGACCCTGATTCCAAGTCACATCGATCTAGCCGGTAACACCTCATATCACTTTGCGGCCTCACGACGGTATTCCCACGGTGTCGCGCTTACCATGGCCCGGACCGCTTATGCTTTTGGCTCACGATATGATAGTGTCGCTAGCATCCATATGACTAAGAACCCGGCCGACATGGCTAGTCGTGAACCCAAAGCGGCGCTAACCTATGGGAACAGGCATACATGAATCACATCGAGCATGTCGGTCATCAACGATAAATTGGCTGTAGCACTGGCTAACAGGACTCCGGTACCCCGGCTGTAGCAGGCTAGGCAGGACTCGAATAACACCGCGGTCATTTCCCGAAGATACGATATAGGAACGGTGAAACACATGCCGCCAGTCAAGTGTCCAAGCAAGAGTGCTGGGCTAGCAGGACTCCGTGAACCGGGCAGAAGCGGACTACTATCGCCGAGGCACGAGACTACATTTCCCCATATGAGAGGCTGCCAAGGATAAACAACTAGTTTGTCGGATCCCACACATACCAAGCATTTCAAACATACACACAATAGGCTCAATATGTGTAAATACGACGTGGCATCACAACATAACTCTATGACTCAAATATTTATTCATTAGGCTCCGAAGAGTGAGATATTACAAACATGGGTCTCATGACCCAACAATCAGAGCATACAAGTCAAAGCACAAGCGGAAGCTAAACATGTCTGAGTACAGACATCTACAAATGGAAAAGGCTGGAAAGCCTGACTATCTACCAGATCTTGCCGAGGGCACAAGATCGTAGCTGAGTCGAAGTCCACGTGGAACTACTAGCGAGACTGACATCTCTCTGCAAAACATAAAATAAGCAAACATGAGTACAATTGTACTCAGCAAGACTTACATCAAAACTACTACATATGCATCATTATCAAAAGGGGGTGGTGGAGTTTGACTGCAGCAAGCTAGCTTTGACTCGGTGGCTATCCTGAACTACGACTGCAAGTAACTCTTTTGAGGTGGCGCACACGAGTCCACATATTCACCATATCAAATACACCACTATGGACCCGCTCCCATCTCCCTACGAGAACGCCATCCATAGCACTCACGCTTATCTTGTGTATTTTAGAGTATCCACTTTCACTTGTCTATGAACTGATATAGGCAACCCGAAGTCCTTTTCCATGACACGGCTATTCAATAGATCATATTAAACCCCGCAGGGTGTACTTCTTCACACACGCTCACCACTTACCGCCGTTTACACGACATGTACTCGGCAACCTTCAAGCGGAAGCCCAACATGGGTGTCGGCCACGGCCTACCTAAACACTCAAGTCCCTAGTCCAGGTTTATCGCCTATTCGGTTCCATCCGCAGGAGTCCGCCGAGGTTTCCCATACAGCCCGAACGATGTGTGCAGGGTTCCCGAGATACCAAACGGGCACTCGGTACACCGGCCACGGTGTATCTACCGCATCATAGCCCACCCCTAGGGTCAGCGCCACGCACGGCCTCCAACACATATCCTACAAACACCGTAAACTAGTTGCAACTCCCGGACAGAGAACAAGGGTGGTCAAGAAGCCGAGAGGGTCCATTGGTTTCGGGCCCAATGCGTGGTAGTAATCTGATCATGGATCACAAACACGGAACTCAGTTCTGAGGACGGCTGCAATGAGACAACCCACCATGTACTCCTACATGGCCTCTCACCGCTACCTTTACCAAATCGTGTTCACACACTTAGCTCACACACAGTGGGACATGTTCACACAACCATTCCAATTCATTCCCGATGAATCGACCGACTCAACTCTAAGCAAGAGCAGTGCATGACAAACAAGCATGAATGAGTAGGCACAACATGGCTCAAACAACTCCTACTCATGCTAGTGGGTTTCATCTAATTATTGTGGAATGACAGTCATGCAGAGGAT
Source organism: Aegilops longissima (assembly GCA_021605205.1). NCBI lineage: Eukaryota > Viridiplantae > Streptophyta > Magnoliopsida > Poales > Poaceae > Aegilops > Aegilops longissima. The sequence goes on along the minus strand of CM038677.1, from coordinate 659,155,248 downwards.
AAGGGGTTCAGCTACCGCAGCAAGTAACACATGAGTCGTTGTTGTCCTAATGCAGTAAAATAGAGCAGGAGCGAGAGAGTGGGATTATATCGAATGAACAAGGGGTTTTGCTTGCCCGGCACTTCAAGATAATATAGTTCTTCATCGGTGTCATCGAATTCATCGCTTCAGACGTCGCTCACTTGAGAGGGACAATTACCGCAAACAAGAGAGGACACAATCAATGCAATGCACAATCACATGAATGACATGTCATGTTAAGGTACTGAATTCACCTAATGCAATATCTAGCCAAGTTAATTGAAGTGGAATTCAAACAAGGTTGAACTCCAACTCCAAATGCTAGTTCATAAATTACCCTAATCATGATTCATCCTATTCAGTGAGGTTAACTTGTTCAAACATGCATGAAAATGCCATAAACAGATTCTTCATATTTTCTGATCATTTTTCATATATAAATTATTTAATTTGGAGTTACAGATTAAAAGTTATGAATATTTGAAGTTTGGGGTATTTTCTGAAATTTCCTGAATTAAATTAAATCCAAAAAGGGTATTACTGCGTCAGCCTGACGTCAGTGTGACGTCAGTGGTCAACGGAACATGGTCCGGGTCAAACCTGACAGTGGGCCCCGTGTGTAAGTGTAATTAGTTTAGCTAATTATCAATTAAACTAAACCTGACTAGTTAATAGAGCTGGCCCCACCTGTCATAGGCTCAACAGGGTCAAACATGGCCCACTGTGGTCAAAGTCGACGTCGGCTGCCGGCGTCTAGCCGCCGGCGAGCCCGACGCGGCGGCGAGAGTGGTTTTGGCCACTCCGGCGACCAAATGGGCCGCGGAGGGCATCTAGGAGTAGCTGGGGAGGAGCCGAAGCTCTTGGTGGAGCTAGCCGGGGTCGGGGTGGCCGGGATTGACGGCGGCGAGCTCCAAGGCGGCGGCCGGAGTTCGGGCGGGGTCGGGTTTGATGCTACGGGGCACGGGAGGAGGAGCGGGTGGTGGCTACGAGCTCCGGTGAGGTGTGGAGCACGGTGGTGTGCCCAAGCCGAGCCACGGTGGCTCACAGCCACGACGGGCGACGAGGCACAGCGGCGGGGAGCCTCGCCATGGCGGGAGGGGGCTAAAGCATGCAAACACAAGGGGAGAAGAGGGATCGACACAGAGCTCACAAGGTCCGATGGCGCTGCCGGCGAGGTCGGGACGGTCCGAGCCGACGAATCGGGCGACGGCGATCAAGCGGGTCCGAGAAGGGGAAAAGCGGCGGGCGGCGCCGGGCGCCTCCGTGTCGGGAGGCTCGGTGAGGAGGGGAGAGAGACTAGGCGGAGCTCGGGGCATGTCGGAGAGGCTCGGGGATGGCTGCGGCTACGGCTATGGCGAACGGCGGCGATGGGCTCCGCTCGGTGGTGCGAGAGAGAACAAGACAGAGGAGGGAGAGGAGCTCGGGGAGAGAGTGAGAGGCCTGGGGGGTGCGTGGCTGTCTCCGTGGCGCTGGAAGGGCCTCGAGGGCGTGAGACAGGTAGGGAGGAGGCCACGGCGTCGCCAGCGCTCGCCACGCCTCGCCTCTGCCTACTGGCAGAGGAAGACGATGAGCGGCGTGGGAGGTGGGCTGGGCTGGCTGGGCCCAGTCGGGCTGCTACAGAGGTGGGCCGATTGGGGCGCCAGGTAAGTGGCCAGGTACTATCCCTCTCTTATTTCCATTTTCTATTTTCTGTAATTAGGTTTGGCTTTAATAAAAATGCCAGGGCATTTCCAAAAATCATGAAACTGGTCATTGTCTCTGTTTGGAATATTTCCAACAACAAACATTTCAGTTTATGATTATTTGAACATTTAAACTATTTATTAGCATTAAATGCCCAAATGCAAATACTATATGATTTAATTCAAAATCCAAATGTCATGGAAAAATGTGCAACATCTCTGTTATCGCTTCCAGATTTTTCCAAAAATGGTGAACATTTTTGAAGGCCATTTGGTTCATTGAAAATATTTTTAGTTGAACCTATTTGAATTGTTTTTGGTGCTAGGGCTTGGTCATCCCCATTTCAAATTTTCATGAAAATTAAACATGATGCATGGATGCAATGCCACTAGTTACAAGCAAGCTCTAGGGCTGTGACAACTCACCCCCACTAAACAAGAATCTCGCCCCGAGATTCAAGACGTGAGGTAAGAGGAAAAGGGAAGTCACAAAGCTATCACAATCTTCATGATCCATTTGCCCTTCTCGAAGATGTTGATTCATTCCATCATCTTGGTCTTGACGTCTTTGCTTTCGAGATCTTCACTCTACATGACCACAGAAAGAAGGGGAAAACCCTACAGGATTTACTCGTCCTGAAGATCGAGCAACTCAAGATCAGTTCATGGAGAGACGTAAGAACAACTCTTGAGTTGAGACACCAAACATACATAGGAAAGATGGAAAAGAAATGGATGATGAAGGTTCAAATTGGTAGGCAACCATTCCACGCTTTAAGTAAAATGGTGCATGGTTTCAAAGTAACAAGGAGATGATGGCCATGATTTCATAACGGAACACCTTAGGAAAGGTGACTCGAAGAACTACTCCCTTAAGTGGCAAAAGAATTACTTTTGATTCAGAGATCATTGAAACTCTTTATACCAGCCTAGGGCAATTCACAACGATCGTTTTGTGGAGTGCAAAGGAATGGTACACCCTGGACTAGAATGGATGATGTGGACTACCTTGTTGAAGACAACGCAATGGATGATTTTTGCTTATCATCGGAGATGGATGGGACCCATGGTAAGTCCACTTTTGAGGATGATCCTAGACAAGAATTACTAAGAAGGCAGCCCATAGTGAAATGGCACAAGGACGGTGCAAGCTGGGAACGAAATGCAACTGCTGAATGTTCCAACCATCATATCTGCCTGAGATTCAGATCTGGTTGCTGTTAGGATATTTCAGACTCAACATGTCTGAAAAGGAAGGGTTGCAATACAAATCGACGAGAAGACGTTGCGAGATTCTCGGGAATGAACTACGATAGCAAGCTCCAAAACATGAGCTGGTTTTGCTACAAACATGTGAACACGTTGTCCTAGACAAGCATGACCACATAGTAGTCTTATAATAAAACACTACCGAGTTCAGGTGGAACCATCATCGAGGATGATGAAGTCTTGTGCATTACCATGGATTAGCACTTAACTCCTTTTCCTAGAACAAATCAATCAGTGGCTTGGTGTGCTAGGAATACATATAGAATGAAGGTTGCAAGTCTCCAGACTACAGAATACTTCGCACGTGTGCATGACTGACTTGGGATGGTTCCATAGGAAACAAAACAAACCTTTCTCGAATTCATGGCGGCAACTTACACCTAAAGCACATGAATTCGAGGAAGTCACTTCTTCCATCCAAGCATAAGCTTTATGAACGAAACACAAAGAAATGCTTACACAAGTTTTCAACACCAGGTTGATGTTCAACATGAATCACGGGGGAAGACAAAATGCTGCTGATGGGCTCAACAACAATTCATCGGAATTTCCATATCACTGTACTTCCACCATCATGTGAACACGGTGATAGCATTGGTCAGACCAAAGATGTAATGGTGTATGCTCGAGGGATCAACCACGAGTAAGACAACATCACGAATATCGTTGGTTCTGATTTGACTTGACGATAACCCACACTCAAATCAAAGGATTGATAAGACAATAGGTCCAGCAACTGATCACAGGGACCAATCGATGAAGATATCATCTTTCTTCAACACACACTACACAAGAATATCCCTTTGGAACGAACTAAGTTAGGCAAGCTTTTATCTTCCAACTCTCCAAGTTGTTGTCTGGCTTAACCAATTAGCTTAGGGATATCCAACACAGATTCTTGGAGAAAGGGTGGCTCACAAGAAACCAACTTGATCACGAGCTCAACATAACAGTCAGGAAACAACCCGGTAACACTTCCAAGAAGATATTTGGAAAGTCACGAACCACCGGTATGTTACTAAGCTCGAGAACAATCTTGCTTTGAGGCAAGACGATATGATCAGATGAGTGAGGACTTGACAAGATTCTAACTCATCAATCGGAGTGTGCACCAGTAATAAGGACTAGGTAGCACGATCAATCTTAGGATGATGATTTAATAACCAACATCCTAAGAATGAGGATATTGTCCATTAGCTACCAAGCAACGAGTTGCTCGGAGTATTGAGGTCACACATCACAGTGCACTTGTCGGCATTCCGGTTGCAACAACATGGAACCGCGGAATGAATAATGATAGCGAGAAGTATCACTGCGTCAAGAGTTCATAAAAGAAGGTGCAATTCTCATGAAGTTCCCGACATAAAGTGGGTAATGCTTCGGGATAGAACAGAATCAAAAGCTGGATTGGCATTTTGATCTGCGGAATACAACTGCTTTGACCCAACCCTAGATATGGATGAGGTACTGGAGTTTGTTTCTCCTAGTCATTCCAGAATAGAATGGCTCGACGGACCACAAGAATAATAGGCATCGACGAACACGAATGCACAATTACTCCTGGCTATCAATTGATAGATGAAGGTCAGAAAACATCTAAGAGAACAACTCAAAGGAACATATAACTTTTCGAGTTGTGGAGGCATGGATTAGTATGTCGAGCAAAGTTCAACATTTCTTCCGGATAACCCATGCGGGAAGGTAGAATTGGCAGAGTCACAATTATGAATGGGGGACTCTTCAAGAGCACTCTTATTGTGATGTTTTAGTTTAACAAGGAACTTCTGCCATAAGCGGTTCGTAGTGTTTGGAAGAAGGAAATACCACGGACCTCGAGGACTATCACAAGTTACTAATGTCCTAAAGGAACTAGCAAACACTATCACCATGACGTAAGGTGAATCTCGGGTTCAAGAACCCAGGAATAGAATACCTACTACTAAATGGCATCACGGGATGCTTTCAAGAATAATGGCCAGGATCATCGCACTGGGGATACAAAAAGCATTGCTAAATTGCTAGGTGACTTCCCAAACACCTAGGGTCATAATAATAGTTCCAACATATATGTCGAGGCAATAGAGTACCTCGTCCGACTGGTTAGTGTGCTTATTCTGACCAAAAGGACATCGGAAACGGAAGGAAAGGATTTGCAAATGCATCGGACTATTTAGAGACCTGGGATGACTCGGACAACATAACGGCTGTAAATGCTCAAAATGATTTGAGACATCCTGCAAAATGGTGGCATAACCACTCAACAACATCATAACAAGATTCTAAGATCAACAGTTACCATACAGAAATAGTGGGAACTGAACTGGGGATTAAAACCAACAATCTTATAGGTCTATGGATTAGTAACACGTAATCCTGATAGATAGATGAGAAGCCTAGTTCTTAACCCCGTAGAAGAGAAGAGGATGACTCAGATCAGAAGGCCATGAGGTATATGGAGTAAAAAGAGCCTTACGTTCCCTTCCACAATCAATTCCCTTACATAACTAAAGCATTTCTAGACACAACTTCACCAGTTTGGCTTGGTAAACCTCAGAGCATCAGGGCTCGATACCAATGCTGTCGGGACCCGATTCCAAGTCACATCGATCTAGCCGGTAACACCTCATATCACTTTGCGGCCTCACGCACGGCATTCCCACGGTGTCGCCTTACCATGGCCCGGACCGTTTATGCCTTTTGGCTCACGATATGATAGTGTCGCTAGCATCCATATGACTAAGAACCCGGCCAACATGGCTAGTCGTGAACCCAAAGCGGCGCTAACCTATGGGAACAGGCATACATGAATCACATCGAGCATGTCGGTCATCAACGATAAATTCGGGCTGTAGCATCGGGCTAACAGGACTCGTACCCCGGGCTGTAGCAGGCTAGGCAGACTCGAATAACACCGTGTGACATTTCCCGAAGAGATGATATAGGAACGGTGAAACACATGCCGCCAGTCAAGTGTCCAAGCAGAGTCTTGGGCTAGCGTGACTCCGTGAACCGGGCTGTAGCGGACTACTATCGCCGAGGCACGAGACTACATTTCCCCATATGAGAGGCTGCCAAGAATAAACAACTAGTTTGTCGGATCCCACACATACCAAGCATTCCAAACATACACACAATATGCTCAATATGTGTAAATTCGACGTGGCATCACAACATAACTCTATGACTCAAATATTTATTCATTAGGCTCCGAAGAGCGAGATATTACAAACATGGGTCTCATGACCCAACAATCAGAGCATACAAGTCAAAGCACAAGCGGCAGCTAAACATGTCTGAGTACAGACATCTACAAATGGAAAAGGCCGGAAAGCCTGACTATCTACCAGATCCTGCCGAGGGCACAAGATCGTAGCTGAGGTAACAAGCTAAACGTCGAAGTCCACGTGGAACTACTAGCGAGACTGACGTCTCTCTGCAAAACATAAAATAAGCAAACGTGAGTACAATTGTACTCAGCAAGACTTACATCAGAACTAACTACATATGCATCATTATCAAAAGGGGGTGGTGGAGTTTGACTGCAGCAAGCCAGCTTTGACTCGGTGGCTATCCTGAACTACGACTGCAAGTAACTCTTTTGAGGTGGCGCACACGAGTCCACATATTCACCATATCAAATACACCACTATGGACCCGCTCCCGTCTCCCTACGAGAACGCCATCCATAGCACTCACGCTTATCTTGCGTATTTTAGAGTATCCACTTTCACTTGTCTATGAACTGATTTAGGCAACCCAGAAGTCCTTTTCCGCGGACACGGCTATTCGAATAGATCATATTAAACCATGCAGGGGTGTACTTCTTCACACACGCTCTCACCACTTACCGCCGTTTACACGACATGTACTCGGCAACCTTCAAGCGGAAGCCCAACGTGGGTGTCGGCCATGGCCTACCTAAACACTCAAGTCCCTAGTCCAGGTTTATCGCCTATTCGGTTCCATCCGCAGGAGTCCGCCGAGGTTTCCCATACAGCCCCGAACGATGTGTGCAGGGTTCCCGAGATACCAAACGGGCACTTTCGGTACACCGGCCACGGTGTATCTACCGCATCATAGCCCACCCCTAGGGTCAGCGCTACGCACGGCCTCCAACACATATCCTACAAACACCAGAAACTAGTTGCAACTCCTGGACAGAGAACAAGGGTGGTCAAGAAGCCGAGAGGGTCCATTGGTTTCGGGCCCAATGCGTGGTAGTAACCGTATCATGGATCACAAACACGGAACTCAGTTCCTGAGGACGGCTGCAATGAGACAACCCACCATGTACTCCTACATGGCCTCTCACCGCTACCTTTACCAAATCGTGTTCACACACTTAGCTCACACACAGTAGGACATGTTCACACAACCATTCCAATTCATTCCCGATGAATCAGACCTGACTCAACTCTAAGCAGTAGCAGGCATGACAAACAAGCATGAATGAGTAGGCACAACATGGCTCAAACAACTCCTACTCATGCTAGTGGGTTTCATCTAATTACTGTGGAATGACAGGTCATGCAGAGGATAAAGGGTTCAGCTACCGCAGCAAGTAACACATGAGTCGTTGTTGTCCTAATGCAGTAAAATAGAGCAGGAGCGAGAGAGTGGGATTATATCGGAATGAACAAGGGGGTTTTGCTTGCCTGGCACTTCTGAAGATAATATAGTTCTTCATCGGTGTCATCAATTCATCGTCGAACACGCCGCTCATCGAGAGGGACAGTTACCGGCAAACAAGAGAGGACACAATCAATGCAATGCACAGACACATGAATGACATGTCATGTTAAGGTACTGAATTCACCTAATGCAATATCTAGCCAAGTTAATTGAAGTGGAATTCAAACAAGGTTGATCTCCAACTCCAAATGCTAGTTCATAAATTACCCTAATCATGATTCATCCTATTCAGTGAGGTTAACTTGTTCAAACATGCATGAAAATGCCATAAACAGATTCTTCATATTTTCTGATCATTTTTCATTTATAAATTATTTGATACCAACGCTGTCAGGACCCTGATTCCAAGTCACATCGATCTAGCCGGTAACACCTCATATCACTTTGCGGCCTCACGCACGGCATTCCCACGGGTGTCGCCTTACCATGGCCCGGGACCGTTTGCGTCTTTTGGCTCACGTATATGATAGTGTCGCTAGCATCCATATGACTAAGAACCCGGGCCGACATGGCTAGTCGTGAACCCAAAGCGGCGCTAACCTATGGGAACAGGCATACATGAATCACATCGAGCATGTCGGTCATCAACGTATAAATTCGGGCTGTAGCACTGGGCTAACAGGACTCCGGTACCCCGGGCTGTAGCAGGCTAGGCAGGACTCCGAATAACACCGCGTGACATTTCCCGAAGAGACGTATATAGGAACGGTGAAACACATGCCGCCAGATCAAGTGTCCAAGCAAGAGTCTTTGGGCTAGCAGGACTCCGGTGAACCGGGCTGTAGCGGACTACTATCGCTCAGAGGCACGAGACTACATTTCCCCATATGAGAGGCTGCCAAGGATAAACAACTAGTTTGTCGGATCCCACACATACCAAGCATTTCAAACATACACACAATAGGCTCAATATGTGTAAATACGACGTGGCATCACAACATAACTCTATGACTCAAATATTTATTCATTAGGCTCCGAAGAGCGAGATATTACAAACATGGGTCTCATGACCCAACAATCAGAGCATACAAGTCAAAGCACAAGCGGAAGCTAAACATGTCTGAGTACAGACATCTACAAATGGAAAAGGCTGAAAGCCCGACTATCTACTGATCCCGCCGAGGGCACAAGATCGTAGCTGAGGTAACAAGCTAAACGTCAAGTCCACGTGGAACTACTAGCGAGACCGACGCCTCTCGCAAAACATAAAATAAGCAAACGTGAGTACAATTGTACTCAGCAAGACTTACATCGAACTAACTACATATGCATCATTACCAAAAGGGGTGGTGGAGTTTGACCGCAGCAAGCCAGCTTTGACTCGGTGGCTATCCCGAACTACGATTTGCAAGTAACTCTTTTGAGGTGGCGCACACGAGTCCACATATTCACCATATCAAATACACCACTATGGACCCGCTCCCGTCTCCCTACGAGAACGCCATCCATAGCACTCACGCTTATCTTCCGTATTTTAGAGTATCCACTTTCACTTGTCTATGAACTGATATAGGCAACCCAGAAGTCCTTTTCATGGACACGGCTATTCAATAGATCATATTAAACCCTGCAGGGGTGTACTTCTTCACACACGCTCTCACCACTTACCGCCGTTTACACGACATGTACTCGGCAACCTTCAAGCGGAAGCCCAACGTGGGTGTCGGCCATGGCCTACCTAAACACTCAAGTCCCTAGTCCAGGTTTATCGCCTATTCGGGTTCCATCCACAGGGAGTCCGACCGAGGTTTCCCATACAGCACCGAACGATGTGTGCAGGGTTCCCGAGATACCAAACGGGCACTTTCGGTACACGGGCCACGGTGTCTACCGCATCATAGCCCACCCCTAGGGTCAGCGCTTCGCACGGCCTCCAACACATATCCTACAAACACCGAAACTAGTTGCAACTCCCGGACAGAGAACAAGGGTGGTCAAGAAGCCGAGAGGGTCCATTGGTTTCGGCCCAATGCGTGGTAGTAATCAGATCATGGATCACAAACACGAACTCAGTTCACGAGGACGGCTGCAATGAGACAACCCACCATGTACTCCTACATGGCCTCTCACCGCTACCTTTACCAAATCGTGTTCACACACTTAGCTCACACACGTGGGACATGTTCACACAACCATTCCAATTCATTCCCGATGAATCGGACCTGACTCAACTCTAAGCGAAGAGCAGTGCATGACAAACAAGCATGAATGAGTAGGCACAACATGGCTCAAACAACTCCTACTCATGCTAGTGGGTTTCATCTAATTCTTGTGGAATGACAGTCATGCAGAGGATAAAGGGTTCAGCTACCGCAGCAAGTAACACATGAGTCGTTGTTGTCCTAATGCAGTAAAATAGAGCAGGAGCGAGAGAGTGGGATTATATCGAATGAACAAGGGGTTTTGCTTGCACGGCACTTCAAGATAATATAGTTCTTCATCGGTGTCATCAATTCATCGTCGCACGCCGCTCATCGAGAGGGGACATTACCGGCAAACAAGAGAGGACACAATCAATGCAATGCATGACACATGAATGACATGTCATGTTAAGGTACTGAATTCACCTAATGCAATATCTAGCTGTTAATTGAAGTGGAATTCAAACAAGGTTGATCTCCAACTCCAAATGCTAGTTCATAAATTACCCTAATCATGATTCATCCTATTCAGGAGGTTAACTTGTTCAAACATGCATGAAAATGCCATAAACAGATTCTTCATATTTTCTCGATCATTTTCATTTATAAATTATTTGATACCAACGCTGTCGGACCACGATTCCAAGTCACATCGATCTAGCCGGTAACACCTCATATCACTTTGCGCCTCACGACGGCATTCCCACGGTGTCGCCTTACCATGGCCCGGGACCGCTTATGCGTCTTTTGGCTCACGATATGATAGTGTTGCTAGCATCCATATGACTAAGAACCCGGCCGACATGGCTAGTCGTGAACCCAAAGCGGCGCTAACCTATGGGAACAGGCATACATGAATCACATCGAGCATGTCGGTCATCAACGATAAATTGGGCTGTAGCACTGGCTAACAGGACTCGGTACCCGGGCTGTAGCAGCTAGGCAGGACTCGAATAACACCGCGTGACATTTCCCGAAGAGACAGACATAGGAACGGTGAAACACATGCCGCCGACCAAGTGTCCAAGCAGTAGTGCTGGGCTAGCGAGGACTCGTGAACCGGCTGAAGCGGACTACTATCGCCGAGAGCACGAGACTACATTTCCCCATATGAGAGGCTGCCAAGGATAAACAACTAGTTTGTCGGATCCCACACATACCAAGCATTTCAAACATACACACAATAGGCTCAATATGTGTAAATACGACGTGGCATCACAACATAACTCTATGACTCAAATATTTATTCATTAGGCTCCGAAGAGCGAGATATTACAAACATGGGTCTCATGACCCAACAATCAGAGCATACAAGTCAAAGCACAAGCGGAAGCTAAACATGTCTGAGTACAGACATCTACAAATGGAAAAGGCTGGAAAGCCTGACTATCTACCAGATCCTGCCGAGGGCACAAGATCGTAGCTGAGGTAACAAGCTAAACGTCGAAGTCCACGTGGAACTACTAGCGAGACTGACGTCTCTCTGCAAAACATAAAATAAGCAAACGTGAGTACAATTGTACTCAGCAAGACTTACATCAGAACTAACTACATATGCATCATTACCAAAAGGGGGTGGTGGAGTTTGACCGCAGCAAGCCAGCTTTGACTCGGTGGCTATCCCGAACTACGATTGCAAGTAACTCTTTTGAGGTGGCACACGAGTCCACATATTCACCATATCAAATACACCACTATGGACCCGCCCCGCCTCCCTACGAGAACGCCATCCATAGCACTCACGCTTATCTTCCGTATTTTAGAGTATCCACTTTCACTTGTCTATGAACTGATATAGGCAACCCGAAGTCCTTTTCATGACACGGCTATTCAATAGATCATATTAAACCCTGCAGGGTGTACTTCTTCACACACGCTCACCACTTACCGCCGCTTACACGACATGTACTCGGCAACCTTCAAGCGGAAGCCCAACGTGGGTGTCGGCCATGGCCTACCTAAACACTCAAGTCCCTAGTCCAGGTTTATCGCCTATTCGGTTCCATCCACAGGGAGTCCGACCGAGGTTTCCCATACAGCACCGAACGATGTGTGCAGGGTTCCCGAGATACCAAACGGCACTCGGTACACGGGCCACGGTGTATCTACCGCATCATAGCCCACCCCTAGGGTCAGCGCCACGCACGGCCTCCAACACATATCCTACAAACACCGTAAACTAGTTGCAACTCCCGGACAGAGAACAAGGGTGGTCAAGAAGCCGAGAGGGTCCATTGGTTTCGGCCCAATGCGTGGTAGTAATCAGATCATGGATCACAAACACGGAACTCAGTTCCGAGGACGGCTGCAATGAGACAACCCACCATGTACTCCTACATGGCCTCTCACCGCTACTTTTACCAAATCGTGTTCACACACTTAGCTCACACACGAGAGGGACATGTTCACACAACCATTCCAATTCATTCCCGATGAATCGACCTGACTCAACTCTAAGCAATGTGCATGACAAACAAGCATGAATGAGTAGGCACAACATGGCTCAAACAACTCCTACTCATGCTAGTGGGTTTCATCTAATTCTCGTGGAATGACAGTCATGCAGAGGATAAAGGGTTCAGCTACCGCAGCAAGTAACACATGAGTCGTTGTTGTCCTAATGCAGTAAAATAGAGCAGGAGCGAGAGAGTGGGATTATATCGAATGAACAAGGGGTTTTGCTTGCACGCACTTCAAGATAATATAGTTCTTCATCGGTGTCATCGAATTCATCGCGATGCGTGCGTCTCATCGAGAGGGGACATTCACGCAAACAAGAGAAGACACAATCAATGCAATGCACAATACATGAATGACATGTCATGTTAAGGTACTGAATTCACCTAATGCAATATCTAGCTAAGTTAATTGAAGTGGAATTCAAACAAGGTTGAACTCCAACTCCAAATGCTAGTTCATAAATTACCCTAATCATGATTCATCCTATTCAGTGAGGTTAACTTGTTCAAACATGCATGAAAATGCCATAAACAGATTCTTCATATTTTCTGATCATTTTCATATATAAATTATTTAATTTGCGATTCTGATTAAAAGTTATGAATATTTGAAGTTTGGGGTATTTTCTGAAATTTCCTGAATTAAATTAAATCCGAAAAGGGTATTATCGTCGACCGACGTCGCAGGTGGCGTCGATGGTCAACGGAACATGGTCCGGTCAAACCCGACAAAGGGCCCGTGTGTAAGTGTAATTAGTTTAGCTAATTATCAATTAAACTAAACGACTAGTTAATAGAGCTGGCCCCACTGTCATAGGCTCAACAGGTCAAACATGGCCCATCAGTGGTCAAAGTCGACGTCGGCTGCGGCGTCTAGCACGCCAGCGAAGGCCGCGCCGGCGAGAGGTTTAGCCACTCCGGCGACCAAATGGGCCGCGGAGGGCATCTAGGAGTAGCTGGGGAGGAGCCGAAGCTCTTGGTGGAGCTAGCCGGGGTCGGGGTGGCCGGGATCGACGGCGGCGAGCTCCAAGGCGGCGGCCGGAGTTCGGGCGGGGTCGGGTTTGGTGCTACGGGGCACGGGAGGAGGAGCGGGTGGTGGCTACGAGCTCCTGGTGAGGTGTGGAGCACGGTGGTGTGCCCGGCTTCGAGCCACGGTGGCTCTGGCCACGACGGCGACGAGGCACGGCGGCGGGGAGCCTCGGCCATGGCGGGGAGTGGGGCTAAAGCATGCAAACGCGAGGGGGAGAAGAGGGGATCGACGCAGCAGCTCACAGCGTGTCCGATGGCGTCGTCGGCGAGGTCGAGGACGGTCCGGAGCCGACGAATCGGGCGACAGGGACCGGCAGGTCCGAGAAGGGGAAAAGCGGCGGGGCGGCGCCTCGGGGCGCTCCGGTGTCGGGAGGCTCAGTGAGGAGGGGGAGAGAGACTAGGCGGAGCTCGGGGGCATGTCGGAGAGGCTCGGGGATGGCTGCGGCTACGGCTATGGCGAACGGCGGCGACGGGCTCCGCTCGGTGGTGCGAGAGAGAACGAGACAGAGGAGGGAGAGGAGCTCGGGGAGAGAGTGAGAGGCCTGGGGGGCGCGTGGCTGTCTCCGTGGCGCTGAAGGGCCTCGAGGCGTGAGACAGGCAGGGAGGAGGCCACGGCGTCGCCCGGCCACACGCCTCGCCTCTGCCCTCTTGGCAGAGGAAGACGATGAGCGGCGTGGGAGGTGGGCTGGGCTGGCTGGGCCCGGTCGGGCTGCCTGAGGGTGGGCGGTTGGGCGCCCGTAAGTGGCAGTACTATCCTCTCTTATTTCCATTGTCTATTTTCTGTAATTAGGTTTGGCTTTAATAAAAATGCCAGGGCATTTCCAAAAATCATGAAACTGGTCAATGTCTCTGCTTGGAATATTTCCAACAACAAACATTTCAGTTTATGATTATTTGAACATTTAAACTATTTATTAGCATTAAATGCCCAAATGCAAATACTATATGATTTAATTCAAAAATCCAAATGTCATGGAAAATGTGCAACATCTCTCGTTACTGCTTCCGGATTTTCCGTAAAATGGTGAACATTTTTAAAGGCCATTTGGTTCAATGAAAAATATTTCTTAGTTGAACCTATTTGAATTGTTTTTGCTGCTAGGGCTTGGTCATCCCCATTTCAAATTTTCATGAAAATTAAACATGATGCATGGATGCAATGCCACTAGTTACAAGCAAGCTCTAGGGCTGTGACAGTAGATTCACTCATTTTGCTCCGTACGTAGTCACTTGTTGAAATCTCTAGAAATACAAATACTCCGTGGGAACAGGGGGAGGCTTTTACTCCGTATTTGGGAACACAGGGAGTATCACAATATGGAGGGAACAGAGGAAGCTTGAAATATGAACATGTCAATGGCAGGGAGTAAAAGCCTCATGCATGCATGCATGCAACATGCAACACTCACACGTACACATGGACGCACGCAATACTCACGCACCCATGCGGCACACAGCACGCGACGCAACACACACGCTCACGCCCAAGTGCTGAACCTACTCCCTACGTCCATGAAACACTGTACATTTAGAGATTTACACATTGACTAGGGCATAATTAACGCCCAAAAGTAGAAGATTTATGTGTGCATATCACCATTGAGGGAATAAGATTAAATGAAGGTTGTTGCATGCTGTAATTAAGGATAGACATGTAGCCTATAGCTAGAGCACAAGTTGGTGCATTAGTCAATCAATATCGATTTTAGATTAAAGGCTAAATGCATTGGAAGTGCAGATGTACACTCTTTGTTTTTTAGCCGATGTACACTCTTTGTTGGAAGAACGAGGGAGTACACGTGCATGGACTCACATACACAGCCAGGGTGGTTCGCGTGCAAGGGTTGGACTCCTGTCGTGCCTGCGTAAAGTTTTGTTCAACTGATTTCTTTGCTCTGCCAACTGACAGGTGGGACCCAGAAACCAGGTGACAATTGAACTAGTCAACAAAGTGCCACGTCGAAAATGTGGCCATTCAGTAGGGTGCAATACGGTGCTCTACGATGAGCTAGTGAACGTATAATCACCGCAAAACTATATATAGTGACCGTAAAGAGCGTATCGTTACATACGTTGACCGCCAGTGTATTTTTCTCGTTTCAAATTAAGCCATATTAACCAAAAAGGACTAGTACTTGTACTGCTTTGATGTGTCCCGTCAACTCACCGAACGAGGAGAAGCTTGCTTACTACGCCTCTCCCTCGCCCACGTGTGTGGTGGCTCGCAGGACGAGGAGAGGGTTTTGACTACAGTGCCCTCTCCCTCTCACTCTCGCTCGCCCTCGCCCTCGCGGTGGACGTGCAGCTGTTCAATCGGTGTCAAATTGCCAGAAGCATATTGTATTGTAGCATCATCATTGTTGGACCTTCCGAAGAGGCGAAGAGCCAAGTGCAAGGTTCACACGAGTACGAACCGTTGAACCTCCCTAAGAGGCAAAGAGCCAAACGCAAGGTTTTATAGGAGTTGTCGTCCTAGTAGGAGTATATGACAACTATAGCGAACGATGCCCCTGTATGATGCAGCCATGTCACCTATATCCAAAGTTGTGCCACCTTTTTTTCTTAAAGAGCGTGTTGGAGCCCGTGCAACAGCCACACAAGTTGCACGTACACATAACACATTTACTAGTAGTAAATTCTAAAGGACAAACGCTAGTATGCCACACAAGTTCATCTCCAATTCATGTGATAAATTTGTGCATGACTAGTCTACATATATTCACAGCGCTACCGTTCACAATTTACCATACCCCACTTACACGTTATAGTTGGGCTACATGTCCTCCTCCAGGTTCCAGTCCCAAGTGTTCTTCATGGATGACACGATCCATAGCGGTGGGCAACGGGAATCATTGTCGCAGCTTTCTAGTCCGGTTCCACACGATGGAGACTCATCCAAGCTAAAGCAGCATAAATCACGGATAGCGTGTCCCAGCATGTCTTTCATCCGGCGGTGCGCACTAAAGACACAATCCTGCTTCATGAACGGTAGGCCTTCAGTGTCGTGCACGGAAGGTGCCATCCGCTTCACAATGGGGTAGCTGTCCCCAATGAAAAGCGAGTACTCTCCAAGAGTGTTCCTCGGCACCCTCGTAGCATCACGGGGGTCGAACTCGGCGCCGTTCATCTGGTACACGCGGCATCTCAGATCTGGACACATGGTGACATACACAGTCAAGGTCCATGCATAATAATGTTGTTCTCAAATATGGCGGTCAGTAATACTGTGCAGCAAATAGCACTACTCCGGTATAGAGCAAGTAAAATAACCGGCTTATTATATATGTCCACTCTTGGCTACATGGATGAGATAGTAAGACATGGAAAAACAAAAATGGTGGCAGCTAGTGGGTTCAAGTCTTCAAGGGCCTAGCTAGCTATATGCGTCCTCCAAGGTAAAAAGTACTCCTACTAGTACTAGTAAGTAGTACAACAACGAAAGAGAAGGCGAGAGGGTTAGAAAATATAATACTAGATGGAATACCTGGGTAGATGGTGACGGCCCGATTGTGGTAGATTGTGTGACCATGTTGCACATCAGTGGTACCACGGGTAACGACTGCTAAGATAGTTGATCCCAATATGCCAAAGTCAGCTACAAGGTTCCAGGTTAGACCGAATCGCGAATGCAAATGCACATCCAGGATCGGCGATCTTATTTTGATCGGGGGATGACTGGTCCCTGCAAAATAATGGAGTACCGTTAGGGATGCAAATGATGGTTTGTGTATTCCGTTTGTAATCTCCCGTACCGTAGGATGGCAAGAAGATGAAACAAGTCCCCTGGCTTGTCACCGCGAAGATGCGACCTAGATGGAACACGGCGTCTTCGAACTTGTAGGGGTACAAATCTGCTACGGCCAACATGCGCCATCCTATGCCCTGTTTGCCGTTACTGCCTCTTGTATTGATGGCAATCCTTATGTCAAACACCGCGATGAGATAGTAATCGTCGTAGCCACGTCGCTTTGTCGGCGGGTCCGCAATTGCTATCTTCTTCAATCTCATGTTAGCATCATCATACGTATTCAAGCCCAGCCAGTCCGGAAGGCCGATCCCAATGGTGGAGAAGGGGTCTACGGGAACGGCCGCACTGATGTGGATGTTGTGCAAAATGATGGTGGTATCCGGCCTGAGGTATGCAAGCCAATCTTTGTTGGCACCGACCCAGACCTATATATAAGATGGTGGGCAACGGAGAAATTACGGAATGGAAATGGAATAACTAAGTACTACATGATCAAACTCCATGACTGACCTGCTCATCGGACAAAATCCGACTACCTATCAACGTCGGCAACTCTAGCGGAGTCAACGTGCAACCATGGCCAGGGAGCGGTGGACTGTTCAAAGGATTATACCATAGAAGAACCTTCTCCTCGAGGACGTATGGAAGACCAACAAGCATGGCCTTTTCCCAAGCCTGTTTAAGCACCGTCTTGAAAAAGTTGGTGCAGGAAGCACCGAGTCTTGCGGCGATGAGGATGTCGGAGCGGCGTGCGATTTCTCCCAAAGGATCGTCGTCCAAGGTCTCCCAGCCCCGACAAGGAGGAGAACCGCCTGGCGAATCCATGGGAGCAGCGACGAACTGCCTTCTCTTCGGGGGGAGGGGAACTGGCGAGGAGGAGATAAGAGCGTAGTAACCACAGGGCGTCGTCCCTTCCAACTGTACCTCGTCCATCATTCCTGAGGCTATTATTTACTACGTACTCATACTGTAGCAGTACTAGTACTACTTTATCAACTAGTAATCGATGTAGTACTATACTTCTCTTATAGTGCACCAGTTTAAAACTCTTGAATCTCAGGGCCAAGGAGCTATAGTTGGAAGTGGAGGGTAGTACTGTTCTCTAGAACCATCACTGTACTATTAATGCAGGGAAAGTACACCTGTGTAGTGGGTACTCTCGGTGCTCTATTCAAGCATGTAGCTGGCCTACTCAGCCGCTCCTCTCACGCACACACTAGCAGCCTGTTTATCAGCGACGGTTACTGCCGGGGCAGAACATTTGTGTTATTTGATACAACGAGACGAGGCTTTTAGCTTCCATTTGTGGAGGTGTAATGGATCTCGTCGAACTTTGTTAGTAGTTCCTTCTTTATGAATGAGATGAGGCAAAGCTTTTGCCTCTGTTTCAAAAAAATCACGTCAAGAGGAAATTCTTTTATGGAGCTGATAATGGAGTGAAGTTCATGCGTGCAACGCCACAAGCTACAGAGTAGTAGAGTACTAGCACTTTACTGCGTACACAGCCATATTGCACAGCTATCAATGCCATGCCAGGCTTTTCCTGCTCCTTGGGCTTAATTGGGAGGCGCTAGTTTAAATATGCTAGAGGAAGCTGCAAGCGAGGTGTGGCTAGGGCGAGCACGCGAGCCACGAGATGATGGGAAGGAAAACCCGTTCACGTGGCTGGGCGATCCAGTGCACCCAGATTGGGGTGCCACACGTCCGTTCGACTTCAAAACTCAAACTACCCGTGTACAATATTGGCTCGCAGTGTAGTTACTATTTTAAAAAAAGGCCGCCGTGAGTTCGGCCAAGATCGAACCAGCAAAACGACGTATACACTCCGGCGACCACTAGTAGTACTCATTGGAGTACAGCTGTCAGGACCCCGATTCCAAGTCACATCGATCTAGCCAGTAATACCTCATATCACTTTGCGGCCTCACGCACGGTATTCCCACGGGCGTCGCCTTACCATGGCCCGGGACCGTTTGCGCCTTTTGGCTCACGTATATGATAGTGTCGCTAGCATCCATATGACAGAGAACCCGGGCCGACATGGCTAGTCGTGAACCCAAAGCGGCACTAACCCATGGGGACAGGCATACATGAATCACATCGAGCATGTCGGTCATCAACGTATGAATCCGGGCTGTAGCACTGGCTAACAGGACTCGTTAACCCGGCTGTAGCAGGCTAGGCAGACTCGGATGTCACCGCGTGACATTTTCCCGAAGGGACGAACACGAGCGAAGTGAAACACATGTCGCCGATCAAGTGTCCAGAGCAGCAGTGTTGGGCTAGCAGGACTCCGGTGAACCGGGCTGCAGCGGACTACTATCACTCAGGAAGCACTAGACTACATTTCCCCATATGAGAGGCTGCCAAGGAAAAACAACTAGTTTGTCGGATCCCACACATACCAAGCATTTCAATCATACACACAATATGCTCGATATGGGTAAATACAACATGGCATCACAACATAACTCTACGACTCAAGTATTTATTCATTAGGCTCCGAGGAGCGAGATATTACAAACATGGGTCTCATGACCCAACATTCAGAGCATACAAAACAAAGCACACGCGGAAGCTTAACATGTCTGAGTACAGACATCTACAAATGAAAAAGGGCTGAGAAGCCTGACTATCTACCAGATCCTGCCGAGGGCACAAGATCGTAGCTAAGGTAACAAGCTAAACGTCGAAGTCCACACGGAACTACTAGCGAGACTGACGTCTCTCTGCAAAACATAAAATAAGCAAACGTGAGTACAAATGTACTCAGCAAGACTTACATCAAAACTAACTACATATGCATCATTATCAAAAGGGGGTGGTGGAGTTCGACTGCAGCAAGCCAGCTTTGACTCGGTGGCTAACCTAAACTACGACTGCAAGTAACTCTTTTGAGGTGGCGCACACGAGTCCACATATTCACCATATCAATACACCACTATGGATCCGCTCCCGTCTCCCTACGAGAACGCCATCCATAGCACTCATGCTTATCTTGCGCATTTTAGAGTATCCACTTTCACTTGTCTATGAACTATGCAAGGGGTCCAAGTTTCCATATCCGAGGAATCCGGCTATTCGAATAGATAATGATAACCCTGCAGGGGTGTACTTCTTCACACACGCTCTCGCCACTTATCGCCCTGTACATGTCATGTACCTCGGCAACCTTCAAGCGGAAGCCGGGCGAGGGAGTCGTCCATGACCTGACTAACCACACAAGTCTCTCGTCCAGGTCTATCGCCTATTCGGGTTCCATCCGCAAGGAGATCCGGCAGGGGTGTCGCTCACGGCCCCAAATGATGTGTGCAGGATTCCCAAGCCCACCAACCGGGTGCCACTTGGTACACCGGGCCACTGTGCCTAGTCTGTCCCAAGCCCACCTGTACCGGGTGCCACTTGGTAGACTACTAACACTACCTACAAACACCAGAAACTAGTTGCAACTCCTGGACAGAGATCAAGTTGATTAATAAGTCGAGAGGGGTCGAGTTACCGGAACCCAATGTGTGGTAGTAACTGTTCATGGATCACAAACACAGAACTCGGTTCCTGAGGACAGTTTCAATGAGACAACCCACCATGTACTCCTACATGGCCTCTCACCGCTACCTTTACCAAATCGTGTTCACACACTCAGCTCTCAACAGTAGGACATGTTCACACACCTCCGATTCATCCCGATGAATCGACTGACTCAACTCTAAGCGATGGCAGGCATGACAAACAAGCATGAATGAGTAGGCACAACAGGGCTCAAACAACTCCTACTCATGCTAGTGGGTTTCATCTATTTACTGTGGAATGACAGGTCATGCAGAGGATAAAGGGGTTCAGCTACTACAGCATGTAACAGTTGAAACGGTGTTGTCCTAATGCAGTAAAAGAGAGCAGGAGCGAGAGAGTGGGATTGTATCGGAATGAACAAGGCGGTTTTGCTTGCCTGGCACTTCTGAAGATATTATAGTTCTTCATCGGTGTCATCGAACTCATCGTCGGTACATCGTCTACTGAGAGGGAACAAACACCGGCAAACAAGGAAGAACACAATCAACGCAATGCACAATATGATGCATGATCATGACATGGCAATATGTTGTGGTTTGAGCTAATGCAACTAGCAACAATTTAAATGAAGTTGGTTTGAACCCTAGGTTCAAATTCAAACCCCATATGTGAAGGTTTAAATGCCATTTAATTGATTTGACCTAACAGTGAACAAAAGTTGTTCTAACATTCATGGAAATGGTACATATGGATAGATTGGATTTTTGTAATCATTTTTCATATATAATTTATTTCATTTGGAGTTACGGTTGAATTACTATCAATTTTAGAAGTTTATAATAATTTCTGGAATTTCCTGATTTATTTTAAATCCAGAAAGCCATTACTGCGTCAACATGACAGCAGCATTGCGTCAGCAGGACAACCAGGTTGACCCGGGTCAAACCTGACCGGTGGGTCCCGCATGTCAGTGACTCAGGAACTAATCCCGGTCAAAACTAGTGTTGAGTGAGGTTTGACTACGGCTAGGACCCACAGTCAGTGTCTGCGAGGGGCTAACTAGATGTGATTAGTGCCTAATTAAGCGCCATGTCATCATCACCGGCGTCTTAACACCGGCGACCAAATCCGTGGTGGTGCGCATCGGAGTGGCTCGGGGTTCACCTACAGGAGGCCGTTTGGGATGCGGGCGGTCCCGTTGGAAAGCTGGCAGTGCGGCGCATCTAGGGGAGGTGACGGTTGGTGCTGGAGTCGCCGGAAGAGTGTCCGGCGACGAGGTTTGGCGGCGGCAGCGCAGTTCGGTCGACAAGGGGCGACGGCCGCGGGGCGTAAACGAGCTCGGGAAGAGGGGGAACAGACGCAGAAACTCACAGCGCAGACGACGGGATGGTCAGCGTGCTCGGGGCGTCCTTGACGGCACGATTCGACGGCAACCTCCGGCGACCAGATGCGGCAGTGACAAGCTCGATGGCAACTGTTCGGGGCGTCTGCGGTCGCGTGCTTTAGCATAGAGGTCGAGGGGGACGCAGGGAACCTCTTTGCCATTGGGGTTAAGCGAGGCGACGGCGGTGGGCGCGGTGGCAGTGAACGGCGGCGACGGACGCGCTCGGTGTGATAGGGAACGGTGAGGGAGAGAAACAGAGGAGGGGGATGGCCGCGGGAAGAGTCGAGAGGTTGCCAGGGGGTTCGTGGCGTCATCTGGGGGCGCTCAGGGCGTCGGTGGAAGCAGGAGGTGGCCGTGGTGCGTGGGCACGCACAGCGGCCACACGCCTCTCGTCCTACTGGCGAGAGGTGGGAGACGGTGGCGGCTCGGGGTGGGCTGGGCCAGGTAAGTGGCCTCCAGGTGGGCTAGGTGAGCTATTCTCTCTCTCTCTCTCTCTCTCTCTCTCTCTCTCTCTCTCTTATTTATTCTGTTTTGTTTTGACTTTATTAAAAATGCCAGAGCATTTTCAAAAATCATGAGACTCCTTTTGGCCACTGTTTGGATTATTCCCAACAGCAAACATTTCAGTTCATGAATATTTGGACATTTAAAATAATATATAAAATTTAAATGCCCAAATACAAATAAAGTATGATTTAATTCAGAGCCCAAATATGTCATGGAAAAATGTGCATCACCTCTGGTACTGTTTACATCATTTTCCATAAATGATGAACATTTTTGAAAGCCATTTGGATTACTGAAAATATTTTAGGTGAACCTAGTGAATTCCTTTGATGCTAGGGGTTTAGGCAATCCCCATTTCAGATTTCCATGAAAGTTAAACATGATGCAAGCAAGATGCAAACACTAGGCAGCACCAGAAGCTAGGGATGTGACAACTCGCCCCTACTAAACAAGAATCTCGTCCGAGATTCAAGCATAGGTAAGGTGAAGGGAAACACAACCTAACATAATCTTCACGATCCAGGTTAAGCCAGAAGAACGTTGATTCTATCACCATCATTGAATCGATGTCTTGCTCCAGAAACTCCTACCAACACGACAATGATATGGGAACGAAACCTCTAGAAGAATCGATCTTCTCGAGGATCGAACAACTCAGGATCAACTAATGGAATGAGACATAGCAACATTTCTCGAGCTGAGAGGCAAAACATGCATTAGGAGGGACGGAAGAAGCAATTTGACGAGGGTTTCAGAATAGCAAGGAAGAGTTGCCATAATTCCATAACGGGGCACCTTAGGGAAGGTGACTCATAGAATTATTCCCTCAAGTGGCAAAAAGGAATTACTTTTGATACATAGATCATTGGAACTCTTTTCACCAGCCTGAGGCAATTTATGAACGATCGATTGACGGAGCTCGAAGAAATGGCATACTCAGACTAGGATGAATGATGTGGACTACCTTGTTGGAGACAACGCAATGGATGATTTTTCTTATCATCGGGAATGGATGGGACCCATGGTAATTCCACCTCTGAAGATGAACCTGGACATCAACTGCTGAGAAGGCATCCCATGGAAGATTGGCACGATGGGGTGCAGCTGGGAAGAAAAATGCAAATGTTGGGAGTGTTCCCACCATCATATCTGCCTGAGATTCAGATCTGGTTGGTAATGGAATATTTCAGACAGCAGGTCTGGAAAGGAAAAAGAAAGTTTGCAACACGAATCGATGAGATGGCGATGCGAGATTCTCGGGAAATGAACTACGATAGCAAGCTCCAAAACATGAGCAGGTTTTTCTACACACCTGTGAACACACTGTCCTAGACAAGCGTGACCACGTGGCAGTCTTATATTAAAGCACTACCGAGTTCAGGTGGGGAACTATAATCGAGGATATTGAAGTCCTTGCATAAGGCATGCTCTTAAGAAGGAACTTCCTTTCCTTGAACAAATCAATCAGTGGCTTGGTGTGCTAGGAACACATATGGAGTGGAGGTAATTAATCTACCAAACCATAGAATACTTCGCACGTATGCATGACTGACTTGGGATGATTCCAAGGGAAACAAAACAAACCTTGCTCAAATTCATGGCGGCAACTTACACCTAATGCACGTGAACTTGGAGAAAGTCACTTCTTTCATCCAAGCATAAGCTTCATGAACGGAACACGAAGGCATTGCTTACAAAGTTTCCAACACTAGGTTGATGTTCAACATGAATCATGGGGGAGACAAAATGCTGCTGATGGGCTCAACAACAACTCATCGGAATTTCCATATCACTGGACTTCCGCCATCATGTGAACACGGTGATAGCATTGGTCAGACCAAAAGATGTAATGGGGTATGCTCGAGGGATCAACCACGAGTAAGACAACATTACGAACATCGTTGGTTCTGATTTGACTTAATAATAGCCCATACTCAAGTCAAAGTTTGATAAGACAATAGGTTCAACAACTGATCACGGGGATCATTCGATGAAGATATCATCTTTCTTCAACACACACGCATACTCAAGGATATCCCTTTGTGATGAACTAAGTTCAGCAAAGCTTTTATCTTCCAACTCTCCAAGTTGTTGTTTAGCTTATCCAACCAGCTCAGGGATATCCAACACGGATTCTTGGAGAAGGGGTGGTTTACAAGAAACCAACTTGATCACGAACTTAACATAGCGGTCAGGTGACAACCTGGTAACACTTCCGAGAAGATTTTCGGAACATCACGAACCACCGATATATTACTAAGCTCGAGAACAATCTTGCTTTTCAGGGCAAGACGATATGATCAGAAGAGTAGGGGATTGACACAATCCTAACTCATTTGATCGAAGGGTGCACCAGGAAAAACAGACTAGGTAGCACGATCAATCTTGGGATGATGATTCGATAACCAACACGCTAAGAATGAAATTATTGTCCATTTACTACCAAGCAACGAGGTTGCTAGGAGTATTGATTTCACACATCACGATTCACTTGTCGGCATTCCGGATGCGACAACACGGAACCGAGGAATGAATAATGAGGGCGAGAAGTATCACTGCATCAGGAATTCATAAGAGATGGTACAATTGTCATGACATTCCTGACATAAAGAGGGCAACACTCCAAGGTAGAACAGAACAAAAGCTGGATTGGCATTTTGATCTGCGGGATACAACTACTTTGGCCCAGTCCTGGAAATGGAAAAGGGTACTGTAGTTTGTTTCTCCTAGTCATTCCGGAATAGAATGGCTTGACGGACCACAAGAATAACAGGGCATCGATGAACACAAATGCACACATACTCTGGGTTATCAACTGATAGAGGATGGTCGGGATACAACTAAAGAGAGCAACTCAAAGGAACATATAATTTTCTGAGTTGTGGATGCATAGATTAGTATGTCGAGCAAAGCTCAAAATTTCTTTCGGATAATCCATGCAGAGAAGGTAGAACTGGCAGAGTCACAATATAGAATGGAGTACCCCTCAAGAGCACCCTGGTTGTGATCTTTTAATTCAAAGACTTCTGCCTTATTGGTTCATGGTATTCGAAAGAAAGAAATACCACGAACCTCGAGGACTAATGCAAAGGTTACTAATAACCTAAGGGAGCTAGCTATTACTATCAACATGAAGTAAATAGGGTGAATCTCGGGTTCAAGAACCCAGGAATAAAATACCTACTACTAAATGGCATCACAGGATGCTTTCGAGAATAATGGCCAGAATCATCATACCGAGAACACAAAATATGGCTAGATTACTAGGTGACTCCCTAAAACACCTAGGTCATAATAACAACTCCAACATATATGTTGAGGCAGCGGAGTACCTCAACATACTAATTTGTGTGATTAATCTGGCCCAGATGAACATTAGAAATGGAGAGAAGGGATTTGCAAGTGCATCAGACTATTTAGAGACCTGGGATGACTCGGACAGCATAACGGCTGTAAATGCTCAAAAAGATTTGAGACATCATGCAAGATGGTGGCATAACCACTCTACAACATCATAATAAGATTCTGAGATCAACAGTTAACATACAGAAATAGTAGGAACTGAACTGGGGCTTAAATCCAACAATCTTAAAGGTCTATGGATTAGTAACACGTCATCCTAATAGATAGATGAGAAGCCTAGTTCTTAATCCCTGTAGAAGAGAAGAGGATGACTCAGATCAGAAGGCCATGAGGTATAAGGAGTAAAAGGAGTCTTACGTTCGCTTCCGCAATCAATTCCCTTACATAACTAAAGCATTTCTAGACACAACTTCGACCGGTTTGGCATGGAAATCCTACAGGCAGTTAGGCTCTGATATCAAAGCTGTCAGGACCCAGATTCCAAGTCACATCGATCTAGCCAGTAATACCTCATATCACTTTGCGGCCTCACGCACGGTATACCCACGGGTGTCGCCTTACCATGGCCCGGGACCGTTTGCGCCTTTTGGCTCACGTATATGATAGTGTCGCTAGCATCCATATGACAGAGAACCCGGGCCGACATGGCTAGTCGTGAACCCAAAGCGGCGCTAACCCATGGGGACAGGCATACATGAATCACATCGAGCATGTCGGTCATCAACGTATGAATCCGGGCTGTAGCACTGGGTTAACAGGACTCCGGTAACCCGGGCTTTAGCAGGCTAGGCAGGACTCCGGATGTCACCACGTGACATTTCCCCGAAGGGACAGACACAGGAACAAAGTTAAACACATGCCGGCCAGTCAAGTGTCCAGAGCAGTAGTCTTTGGGCTAGCGGGACTCGTGAACCGGGCAGTAGCGGACTACTATCGCTCGGAAGCACTAGACTACATTTCCCCATATGAGAGGCTGCCAAGGATAAACAACTAGTTTGTCGGATCCCACACATACCAAGTATTTCAATCATACACACAATATGCTCGATATGTGTAAATACAACATGGCATCACAACATAACTCTATGACTCAAGTATTTATTCATTAGGCTCCGAGGAGCAAGATATTACAAACATGGGTCTCATGACCCAACATTGAGCAGCACACGCGGAAGCTTAACATGTCTGAGTATAGACATCTACAAATGAAAAAGGGCTGAGAAGCCTTACTATCTACCAGATCCTGCCGAGGGCACAAGATCGTAGCTGAGGTAACAAGCTAAACGTCGAAGTCCACGCGGAACTACTAGCGATACTGACGTCTCTCTGCAAAACATAAAATAAGCAAACGTGAGTACAAATGTACGCAGCAAGACTTACATCAGAACTTACTACATATGCATCATTATCAAAAGGGGGTGGTGGAGTTCGACTGCAGCAAGCCAGCTTTGACTCGGTGGCTATCCTAAACTACAACTGCAAGTAACTCTTTTGAGGTGGCGCACACGAGTCCACATATTCACCATATCAATACACCACTATGGATCCGCTCCCGTCTCCCTACGAGAACGCCATCCATAGCACCCACGCTTATCTTGTGCATTTTAGAGTATCCACTTTCACTTGTCTATGAACTATGCAAGGGGTCCATGTTTCCATATCCGAGGAATCCGTCTATTCGAATAGATAATGATAACCCTGCAGGGGTGTACTTCTTCACACACGCTCTCTCAACTTATAGCCCTGTACACGTCATGTACCTCGGCAACCTTCGAGCGGAAGCCAGGCGAGGGAGTCGGCCACGACCTGACTAACCACACAAGTCTCTCGTCCAGGTTTATCGCCTATTCGGGTTCCATCCGCAAGGAGATCCGCCGGGTGTCGCCACGGCCCCAAACGATGTGTGCAGGGTTCCCAAGCCCACCAACCGGTGCCACTTGGTACACCGGCCATCAGTGCCTAGTCTGTCCCAAGCCCACCTGCACGGGTGCCACTTGGTAGACTACTAACACTACCTACAAACACCGAAAACTAGTTGCAACTCCCGGACAGAGATCAAGTTGATTAATAAGTCGAGAGGGTCGAGTTACGGAACCCAATGTGTGGTAGTAACTGTTCATGGATCACAAACACAGAACTCAGTTCCTGAGGACGGTTTCAATGAGACAACCCACCATGTACTCCTACATGGCCTCTCACCGCTACCTTTACCAAATCGTGTTCACACACTTAGCTCTCAATAGTAGGACACGTTCACACACCTCCGATTCATCCCCGATGAATCAGACCTGACTCAACTCTAAGCAGTAGCAGGCATGACAAACAAGCATGAATGAGTAGGCACAACAGGGCTCAAACAACTCCTACTCATGCTAGTGGGTTTCATCTATTTACTGTGGAATGACAGGTCATGCAGAGGATAAAGGGGTTCAGCTACCGCAGCATGTAACAGTTGAAACGGTGTTTCCTAATGCAGTAAAAGAGAGCAGGAGCGAGAGAGTGGGATTGTATCGGAATGAACAAGGGGGTTATGCTTGCCTGGCACTTCTGAAGATATTATAGTTCTTCATCGGTGTCATCGAACTCATCGTCGGTACGTCGTCTACTGAGAGGGAACAAACACCGGCAAACAAGGAAGAACACAATCAACGCAATGCACAATATGATGCATGATCATGACATGGCAATATGTTGTGGTTTGAGCTAATGCAACTAGCAACAATTTAAATGAAGTTGGTTTGAACCCTAGGTTCAAATTCAAACCCCATATGTCAAGGTTTAAATGCCATTTAATTGATTTGACCTAACAGTGAACAAAAGTTGTTCTAACATGCATGGAAACGGTACAGATGGATAGATTGGATTTTTATGATCATTTTTCATATATAATTTATTTCATTTGGAGTTACGGTTGAATTACTATGAATTTTAGAAGTTTATACTAATTTCTGGAATTTCCTGATTTATTTTAAATCCAGAAAGCCATTCTGCGTCGGATGACAAAGAAGATTAAGGTCGACAGAGTCAACCAGGTTGACTGGGTCAAACCTGACCGTGGGTCCGCATGTCGCTGACTCGGGAACTAATCCCGGTCAAAACTAGTGTTGAGTGAGGTTTGACTACGGCTAGGACCCACAATCGATTATCTCGTTAGGGGCTAACTAGATGTGATTAGTGCCTAATTATGCGCCACGTCATCATCACGGCGTCTTAACGCCGGTGACCAAATCATGGCGGTGCGCATCAAGTGGCTCGGGGTTCACCTCTGAGGAGGCCGTTTGGGCTCTTTGGCGGTCTGTTGAAAGCTGGTAGTCTGGCGCATCTAGGGAGGTGACGGTTGGTCTTTGGAGTCGCGGAAGAGTGGCCGACAGCGAGGTTTGGCGGCGGCAGCGCAGAGTTCGGTCGACAAGGGACGACGGCATGGGCGTCGCGAGCTCGGGAAGAGAAACAGACGCGAAACTCACAGTGGAGACGACGGGATGGTCAGCGTGCTCGGGGCGTCCTTGACGGCGCGATTCGACGGCAACCTCCGGCGGCCAGATGCGGCGGTGACGAGCTCGATGGCAACGGTTCGGGGCGTCTGCGGTCGCGTGCTTCTGCGTAGAGGTCGAGGGGGACACGGGGAACCTCTTTGCCATGGGGGTTAAGCGAGGCGACGGCGGTGGGCGCGGTGGCAGTGAACGGCGGCGACGGACGCGCTCGGTGAGATAGGGAATGGTGAGGGAGAGAGACAGAGGAGGGGGATGGCCGCGGGAAGAGTCGAGATGGAGCCAGGGGGTGTGTGGCGTCGTCTGGGGGCGCCCAGGGCGTCGGTGGAAGCAGGAGGTGGCCGTGGCGCGTGGGCGCGCACGGCGGCCACACGCCTCTCATCCTACTGGCGAGAGGTGGGAGACGGTGGCGGCTCGGGGTGGGCTGGGCCATGTAAGTGGCCTCCAGGTGGGCTAGGTGAGCTATTCGATACCAAAGCTGTCAGGACCCCGATTCCAAGTCACATCGATCTAGCCGGTAATACCTCATATCACTTTGCGGCCTCACGCGCGGTATTCCCACGGGTGTCGCCTTACCATGGCCCGGGACCGTTTGCGCCTTTTGGCTCACGTATATGAT
This sequence comes from Aegilops longissima, assembly GCA_021605205.1. NCBI lineage: Eukaryota > Viridiplantae > Streptophyta > Magnoliopsida > Poales > Poaceae > Aegilops > Aegilops longissima. The sequence goes on along the minus strand of CM038677.1, from coordinate 659,125,336 downwards.
AGTGTCACTAGCATCCATATGACAGAGAACCCGGGCCGACATGGCTAGTCGTGAACCCAAAGTGGCACTAACCCATGGGGACAGGCATACATGAATCACATCGAGCATGTCGGTCATCAACGTATGAATCCGGGCTGTAGCACTGGCTAACAGAATCCGCAACCCGGCTGTAGCAGGCTAGGCAGGACTCGGATGTCACCGCGTAACATTTCCCGAAGGACAGATACCAGAGCGAAGTGAAACACATGCCGGCCAGTCAAGTGTCCAGAGCAGTAGTCTTTGGGCTAGCGAGGACTCGTGAACCGGCTGTAGCGGACTACTATCGCTCAGGAAGCACTAGACTACATTTCCCCATATGAGAGGCTACCAAGGATAAACAACTAGTTTGTCGGATCCCACACATACCAAGCATTTCAATCATACACACAATATGCTCGATATGTGTAAATACAACATGGCATCACAACATAACTCTACGACTCAAGTATTTATTCATTAGGCTCCGAGGAGCGAGATATTACAGACATGGGTCTCATGACCCAACATTCAGGAGCACACGCGGAAGCTTAACATGTCTGAGTACAGACATCTACAAATGAAAAATGGCTGAGAAGCCTGACAATCTACCAGATCCTGCCGAGGGCACAAGATCGTAGCTGAGGTAACAAGCTAAACGTCGAAGTCCACGCGGAACTACTTGCGAGACTGACGTCTCTCTGCAAAACATAAAATAAGCAAACGTGAGTACAAATGTACTCAGCAAGACTTAAATCAGAACTAACTACATATGCATCATTATCAAAAGGGGGTGGTGGAGTTCGACTGCAGCAAGCCAGCTTTGACTCGGTGGCTATCCTAAACTACGACTGCAAGTAACTCTTTTGAGGTGGCGCACACGAGTCCACATATTCACCGTATCAATGCACCACTATGGATCCGCTCCGTCTCCCTCGAGAACGCCATCCATAGCACTCACGCTTATCTTGCGCATTTTAGAGTATCCACTTTCACTTGTCTATGAACTATGCAAGGGTCCAAGTTTCCATATCCGAGGAATCCGGCTATTCAATAGATAATGATAACCCTGCGGGGTGTACTTCTTCACACGCTCTTGCCACTTATCGCCTCAGACACGTCATGTACCTCGGCAACCTTCAAGCGGAAGCGGCGAGGGAGTCGGCCACGACCGACTAACCACACAAGTCTCGTCCAGGTTTATCGCCTATTCGGGTTCCATCCGCAAGGAGATCCGGCCGGGTGTCGCCACGGCCCCAAACGATGTGTGCAGGGTTCCCAAGCCCACCAACCGGTGCCACTTGGTACACACGGGCCTTGTGCCTAGTCTGTCCCAAGCCCACCGAGGAGTCCGGATTAGGGGTGTCCGGATAGCGGACTACCATCATCACCGAACTATCATCACCGGACTATCATCATCGACCGGACTCCAAGACTATGAAGATACAAGATTGAAGACTTCGCCCGTGTCCGGATGGGACTTTCCTTGGCGTGGAAGGCAAGCTTGGCGTCTGGATATGTAGATCTCCTACCATTGTAACCGACTCTATGTAACCCTAGCCCTCTCGGTGTCTATATAAACCGGATGGCTCTCGTCCGTAGGGCGAACAACAACCCTTACAATCATACCATAGGCTAGCTTCTAGGGTTTAGCCTCCTTGATCTCGTGGTAGATCCACTCTTGTAAACATCCACAATATCAATATCAATCAAGCAGGGGCGTAGGGTTTTACCTCCATCAAGAGGGCCCGAACCTAGGTAAAACATCGTGTCCCTTGTCTCCTGTTACCATCCGCCTAGACGCACAGATTCGGGACCCCTACCGAGATCCGCGGTTTGACACCGACATTGGTGCTTTCATTGAGAGTTCCTCTGTGCCGTCACCGATAGGCTTGATGGCCTCTTCAATCGACAACGACGCAGTCTGGGTGAGACTTTTCTCCCGGACAGATCTTCAGATTCGGCGGCCGCATCGCGGCCAACTCCCTTGGCCATCTGGAGCAGATCGAAAGCTACGCCCCTGGTCGTCAGGTCAGGTTTGGAAGCCTAAACTTCACGACCGATATCCGCGGGGACTTGATCTTTGATGGATCTGAGCCAGAGCCGAGTGTGCCGCGCTGTCGCGATGGGCATGACCTAACACTGCCGCCGGACAGCACCTTGGAGGCCGCACACGAATCCGCTCCGACCCCTAGTCCGGAGCCGATCGCTCGGATCGAGGACGGATGGCTGGACACCGCCTCGGGAGCTGCAACTTCTACTCGGTGATGGAGCGAACAATTACCTTGTCCGCATAAAGTTCATGACTCGAGGTGCGGACTCTCCGCGGACTCCGAACCTCCTGCGCCCCTGCCAGTCGAATCTGATTGGGCGCCGATCATGGAATTCACCGCTGCGGACATCTTTCAGCACTCGCCCTTCGGCGATATCATAAATTCACTGAAGCATCTCTCGCTATCCGGAGAGCCCTGGCCGAACTACGGCCAGGATGGTTGGGACGCAGACGGCGAAGAAATTCAGAGCCCACCCACCACCCACTTCGTAGCCACCGTCGACGATTTAACGGCGTGCTCGACTACGACTCCGAAGACATCGGCGGTATGGACGGCGATGCGGAGACTACCAAGAACCAGTGCCTATAGGACCTTTGGAAGACCACCTCATCATCGACATATACATGGTGGACATCCCAAAAGATGGGGATGGCGAAGAAACAGGAGGCCGATTCCTTAAAGAAACAGCCCAGCGCCCGGCGTCAACGGCGCCGCTCTAAATCCCGCCACAGCAAGAATGGAGATTCCGCACAGAGATAATAACACCCCGAAAGTGCCAAAGACAACCCCTCCAAAGCGATCCGGTGCAGGAGGCGGCAAAGCCCTCACGAGAGGCGGCGGGGCGAAGAGGTCGAGGATGACAATTACTTACCTCCCTCCGGAGACGAGGCAAGCCTCGGCGACGACGAATTCGTCGTGCACGAGGATCCCGTCGAACAAGAGCGTTTCAGACGCGGGCTAATGGCCACGGCAAACAGCCTAAAGAAAAAAGCAACAGCTTCAAGCTGATCAAGACCTCTTGGCGGCAGATGGACCGAGGTCCTCGCGTCGAAGAGTATGAATGCCCCTCCAAAAGTTACCCAAAATGCAAGTTGCTCCCCGACTCGAGGTGGAAGCGTACAAACCTGCATCACCAGCGCTGTCTGGCAGACCGACCACCCGTGGCGCGCGACAGAGAGGCGCAAGCCCTCCACCAAAACCGTACCCGGCATCGCTCAAAAAGCATGAAGCTACGGGGAACGCGCGGACTTATGGGATATATTGGAGGACAAGGCAAGACAATCCAGATCTATCTAAGGATCACGCGAAGCGCCCAAGACCCACAGCGAATACCGTCGCGCCAGATACAACTACTCGGCGGGCGAACATAGCGCATAACGCTCTCTCGAGCTACGTCGCGATATTGCTCAATCTGAGGCGCCAACACCCACTATGCTTCATCGACGAAGTAATGGATCATCAAATCCTCAAGGGTTTAAACCCGTTAATATCGAATCCTACGATGGCACAACAGACCCGCGGTTTGGATTGAGGATTATCTCCTCCATATACATATGGCCCATGGCGGCATCTTCACGCCATCAAATATTTCCCGCTCAAGCTCAAAGAACCAGCTCGGCATTGGCTTAACAGCCTGCCGCGAGTCAATTGGATCTTTGGGAGGACCTAGAAGCCGCATTCCTCGATAACTTCCAGAGGCGCGTATATGCGACCACGGACGCAGATGACCTAAGCCACATAATCCAGCAGCCGCATTTAATCGGCCGAGCAATTCGGACACGGTTCTTAACAAAGAAAAATCAAATCGTCGACCGTGCGGATGCGAGGCCCTCGCTGCCTTCAAACATAACATCCGCGACGAGTGGCTGGCCCGGCACCTAGGACAGAGAAGCGAAATCCATGGCAGCCCTCACATCACTCATGACCCGCTTCATGCGGAAGATGATAGCTGGCTAGCTCGCAGCAACAACCTCGGCAAAAACGCTGGCAGTCCGGATACCAAGGACCGCAATGGCAGGTTGCGTCGAAACAAAACAAACGCTGCATTAACGGCGACAATGAGGATCTGGCAGTCAACGCCGGATTCGAGGCTCAAGCCCGTCAGCGGAAGAAGCCATTCAAAAGAACCACTCGGGCCCGTCCAATTTGGACCGAATACTCGACCGCTCTGTCAAATACATGGAACCCCGAAAAGCCAGCTAACCACACCAACAGAGATTGTTGGGTATTCAAGCAGCGAGCAAATTAATCGCCAAAACAGTGACAAGGGGCTACACAGCGATGACGAGGAAGAGACCGGCCGCCCGAACAACAGAGGACAAAAGGATTCCCCTCAAGTTCGGATGGTAAACATGATATCGCAGCGATATTCCCAAGAGGGAGCGGAAGTGCACTAAAGGGGCGTATCTGCGATGGAGCCATCGCCCCAAAATTCAACCCATGGTCCTCTTGCCCGATCACTTTCGATCGAAGAGACCATCCGACCAATATCCGCCATGGCGGATTCGCGCATTGGTTTTAGACCCAATTGTCGATGGATTTCACCTCACGAGAGTCTGATTGGCGGCGGCAGAGCTGAACCTGCTTTATCGGGATACGGTCGCAAGATGGGCATAGACCCTTCAAGGATTAAACCTACAAAGACAACCTTCAAAGGCGTCATACCAGGTGTCGAGGCCAATTATGCAGGCTCGATTACACTCGAAGTGGTCTTCGGATCCCGGATAATTTCGAGCGAGGAGTTAATCTTGACATAGTCCCGTTCATGCAGCGGCTATCACGCTCTGCTCGGACGAACGCGTTCGCAAAATTCAACGTGGTGCCGCATTATGCATACCTTAAGCTCAAGATGCCAGGCCCTCGTGGAGTCATCACGGTCAATGGAAACACGGGCGCTCCTCGAGCGGAGGAACATACAGCGGCTCTCGCGGCGAAGTCTGAGCAGCCTTTTAAGGCAATTTTCGAGTCCGGCCGTTAAGCGACGGACACGGCCAAACGCGCCGGAGCAACATCAACCAAGACCACAGCACGTTCCGAGCACGCAGCGTAGCAATGCGGCTTCAACCCCAGCCCTCGCAAAATTGTAAGACAAACTCTCCGCGTACATAATTACGCCTTGGAGATACCATGGGCATAGGGGAAAGGCACAACCACAACAGACCAGTGCGGTTCGACCACACCAGGGCTCCCAAGTGTGTCGCTCTTTTTCTTTCATTTCTCTCTTTTTATACTGAGAACATCTGTCCGTGGCGAACCTGCCAACTCATGATGCAACAGCCAGGGGAAGGACAAAGGCCGCGACGAACACTCAGGTGGTCTCCATCACGAGCATTAAATTTGTTAAATACAACATTCTGCGGCCTACCCACGAGAGAGACGCCTTTAATTCGCCAAATCCATTGCTTTCCGTACTATTTGTATCATTCCGCACTCATAGCATATCTTCTCGAATAAAATGCAGCACTTTTGCCCACAATTGCATTACCTTATATATATATATATATATATATATATATATATATATATATATATATATATATATATATATATATATATATATATATATATATGTTCATTTACGACATGTTGCACCTGTACATTCTGGTACGGCCAAATACACCAGGGCTTATGTTCTCCGCATTATGGTGTGATAAAGTCCGAACACTTTCACAAGTGCGGCACCCGAACTTATAGCATTATATGAATCGGCTCCTCGAATCATGTCTTGGGTCAATAGTTGGGTTTGCCCGGCTCCCATGTTTGGCACCTTACGTTCCGTTCTATCGGCTAAGGTAGCACTGGGAGAACCACTGCGATTGCGCCCGGTTGAGCAGGTTAACGCCTCGATGGAAAGCTAAAACTGGCTGTCATGATAAGGCGAGAGACTGGTCGCTGTTCGAGAGGTCCTTCGGGTCCTTAAAGACCTCGCCGCTTGACGAAGTTCGGATAATGTCCGACGAAGGCGTGGATAGCGCCCAATTGGTCCTCCGAATACTAGGGGCTTCACCAAATTTAAAATTATAGAATTCTATGGCTAAGTGAGAGTGTTCAAGCACTATAAGTCCGGTTGCCTTGTTACGTTGTGTTGGCGCCTCCCTAGATGGACCCAAAAATGGGAACAAGAGTGCTCAAGTTTATCCCGAACACCCCAGCACTCGTGGCATGGGGGCTGAAGCCGACGACTTGCCATCTCTCAGATTTAATAAACGGCCGCACAGAAGGTAATATTTTAAATTAACAAGCGTTGCTTAGCGCATATGAACAAAGTTTTCAGCGCACAGGATAACACATTGCGAATTTACTCAATAATTACATCCCTGGGGCACTCATCCGCAATCTTGCGGGCACCCTTCAGGACAGCCTTATAGTACATTTCGGGCGTACGATATTCCTTGCCCGCTGGTGGCGCGTCAGTGATTAGCTTCTCCGCATCCAGCTTGCCCCAATGCACCTTTGCGCGGGCAAGGGCCCGACGAGCACCTTCAATACAGGCGGAGCGCTTGATAACCTCCACCCAGGGGCACGCATCCACCAACCGTCGCACGAGGCCGAAGTAGCTCCCAGGCATGGCCTCTCTAGGCCACAGCCGGATTATGAGGCCCTTCATAGCCTGCTCGGCCACCTTGTGGAGCTCGACCAGCTGCTTCACTGGTCGCTAGAAACACGGATGGCCGGCCTCGAAGATCTTGAGACCGAAGACCTTCTCCGTTGAGCTCCCTCCTCGGCTCGGTAGAATCTGGCGACATCGAGACCATGCGAGGCAGATCTGCAAACGCCTCGAGAGCTCCGAATTCGGGTAAGTAACACATAATTTACATTCACATGCTTGCTTTGCATGAAAAATGCCTTACCCGCCGCTATCTTCCTCACCAACTCAATCTCCTGAAGGGACTTATGGGCATCGGCCTTGGCAGTTTTGGCACTTTCAAAGCCGAGGCAAGCTCGGACTCTCGAGTCTTTGAGTCACGCTCCAAACTCTCATGCTTTTCCATGAGAGCCTGGAGCTCTTGCTGAACCACCGCCACCCGCGCCTCCTGCTTTTCTCGCTCTGCCTGTTCTGTGGCCGCATTGCGTTCGGCCGCGGACACGGCCTCCTTCAGGGTCGCCACCTCGTTCGTGGCCCCTGCAGTACCCATGTTATCCTTGTTATTTTTTGTTGCAACCTAAATCCTTTTTTGTAAGGTACAAGTTCAAAGTAGTGTTACTCACCTTCTTTGTCCTGGAGCTGCTTCCTGGCGTGGCCGAGCTCTTTCTCGGACCGCTCGACCTCCTGCTTCAAAGCACCGACCTCCGCAGTCAGTGCGGCAGAGGTCAGCAGCGCAGCCTGCAACCCATATTGACATAATATTTTAGCAACCCTGCGTATATCTTTTTTTTTTCAGATCCTCAGTCCGGCTTTTCTTCCCGAACACCGAACCGAGCATCAGGGGCTACTGTCTATGCGGTATTACATTGCATATTTTAACTTCTTACCTCAAAGCCTCGATAGAAGGCTCTGCGAGCTTCGGTCAGCCCGCTCTTAGCAAGCTGCACCTTCGAATCACCGCACTCATAATAGTGCGGTGTTCTTCCTCGATGGAAGCTCTGCAGCGCCTCAACAAATTGCCCGGCGCCTCGGTTGGGCCAGGAAGCCGCCGGCGTCACGGTCTTGCCCTTCATTGAAGGGCCTCTAGCGGACCCGGAACCACTGCGGGTTCTGATGTGGAGTCGGCGCAAAGTCCGGAGGGCGCCTTGTGGCGCCCGGGCCTCCCCGATGGGTCCCTTCTTGGGATCCCACCTCGGCGTCCTCGGCGTCGCGAGGGTGGAGGCGGTCGGGATGGATTCTACATCCGGCGGAGCCAACGACCCTTCGATGAAGCGGGGAGATTATCACCGGCGGACTACGAGGCAGCATGCGGCATCGTAATGACACTATGTGACGCGAAAAAGAAATTATAAATCATTCAGAATCCGGATACTTACGATCTCGCCGAGGCCTGGCCCTTGAAGGCCATTTTTCCTCGCCAACGTTGATGTTGGCGGAGCTGTCCGGGAATAGTCCTTCCCTCTTGGACCCTTGGCCTCCCCTGTTGGGGAAGCCTTCCTCTTCCTCTCTCCTCCTCCGAGAGAGTCCTCTTCTCCTCCTCGTTTTGGGGAGGAGTCCGCCCAGAGTCGTCGGACACCTGAAAGGGAACTCTTTCGAGCACCGTGGCCTCCTTCTTGGCCTTCTTCTCCGGCACCACGTGCGGTGCGGAACCAGCAGCCCGCTAGGCGGCGTCTCATGGATTTTACGGCATAGGAGTCGGGCGGATAATCTGCTCCGCCTTCCTCATCCAGTCTGTCAAAGGAAAAGGGAAATTAAAACCGCATAGAGTCAAACTATGAAAAGCAAGTGTCCCGTAAAGGGGTAGAATCACTTACCTCGTTGGCTTGGCGCTGCGGCGAAATCCGCGATCTTGATCGTGGATGCGGGGTTTTGCGCCCTTGAACAGCACGCTCGAGCGCCTTCATCGTCGTGGTCAAGAGCCCGCTCAGCGCTGGTGCTGTTCGGATTGAACTCCCACAGATTGAATGCCGCTTTTGGCATGGGAGAATCCGCGACGAGCATGATTTGGACCACGTTAACCAGCTGATCTTCTTCACCAGCTTCGGATATAGGCTTGGAGTCCGTCGGCTCCTCCGAACTACCCCACAGCAAGCCCTTCTCTTTCCGGAGGTGAGCTGCGTGGGGATACCAGATCTGAACTCGGGGCCGCCGCCCATGTAGGGTCACAGCTGGCTCGGTGATATAGAACCACCCGATTGCCACCCTTGACGGATTCCACGAAGGCCCCTTCAACCAAAGGACATTGGGCATCTTGCCCAACATGGCGCCTCCGCACTCCGCTTGAGTGCCCTTCACTACCTTCGGCTTGACATTGAAGGTCTTGAGCCACAAGCCGAAGTGGGGCTAGATGCAGAGGAAGGCCTTGCACACGACGATAAACGCCGAGATGTTGAGGATGAAGTTCGGCGCCAGATCATGGAAATCCAGCCCGTAGTAGAACATGAGCCCCCGGACAAAGGGGTGAAGTGGAAAGCCCAGTCCGCGGAGGAAGTGGGGAAGGAAAACGACCCTCTCATGGGGCCTGGGGGTGGGGATGAGCTGCCCCTCGTCGGGCAGCCGGTGCGCGATATCGCCGGAGAGGTATTCGGCGCCGCGCAGTTTGGCGATGTGCTCCTCCTTAGCGGTGGAGGCCAACCATTTACCTCCCGCTCCGGACATGGTCGGAGAAGGTTGAGACGAGATGCGCGAACTTGGGCGCTGGAGCTCGAGTCTGCGGAGATGGATAAGCAAAGGAGGAAGAAGGCGTGGGTGAGAAGGTGAATCCTTATCCCTTATATGGGCGGGCGAAGTCTCGCGTCCCCACCAGCCCGGTAAAACTCGCTTATCTCCCAAGCGTCACCATCAATGGCGCGTTGGGTTACCCACGTCCGTATTGATGAGAATCCCGGATTAAGGGGAACACGATCTCTGCTCGACAAGGCGTGCCAAGGAAACCGCTTCGCTAAATCTGCTTGGTGGTAGAGTAAAAACAATTTAAATAATGGCTTGGTAGTGGCGTGACGTCATGCCGCAGAAAACGTCGACAAATTGAACTTGTGTATATATTATTCTCTCTATGGTGGAATGTGGAATTTATTTTGCGAGCGGACACTATCCCGGTGTTCACAATCTTCTATCATTCGGAGGAGGAACCCGCCTTGCAATGCCAAGCAATATCTGCCGCGGACTTATCGTCATTGAAGCCTGGTTCAGGGCTAATGAGGAGTCCCGGATTAGGGGTGTCCGGATAGCGGACTACCATCATCACCGAACTATCATCAGCGGACTATCATCATCGACGGACTCCAAGACTATGAAGATACAAGATTGAAGACTTCGCCCGTGTCCGGATGGGACTTTCCTTGGCGTGGAAGGCAAGCTTGGCGATCTGGATATGTAGATCTCCTACCATTGTAACCGACTCTATGTAACCCTAGCCCTCTCCGGTGTCTATATAAACCGGATGGCTCTAGTCCGTGAGGACAGAACAACAACCCTTACAATCATACCATAGGCTAGCTTCAAGGGTTTAGCCTCCTTGATCTCGTGGTAGATCCACTCTTGTAAACATCCACAATATCAATATCAATCAAGCAGGACGTGGGTTTTACCTCCATCAAGAGGGCCCAACCTGGGTAAAACATCGTGTCCCTTGTCTCCTGTTACCATCCGCATAGACGCACAGTTCGGGACCCCTACCGAGATCCGCGGTTTGACACCGACACCCACATGCACGGTGCCACTTGGTAGACTACTAACACTACCTACAAACACCGAAACTAGTTGCAACTCCCGGACAGAGATCAAGTTGATTAATAAGTCGAGAGGGTCGAGTTACGGAACCCAATGTGTGGTAGTAACTGTTCATGGATCACAAACACAGAACTCAGTTCTCGAGGACGGTTTCAATGAGACAACCCACCATGTACTCCTACATGGCCTCTCACCGCTACCTTTACCAAATCGTGTTCACACACTTAGCTCTCAACAAGAGGGCATGTTCACACACCTCCGATTCATCCCGATGAATCAGACCTGACTCAACTCTAAGCAGTAGCAGGGCATGACAAACAAGCATGAATGAGTAGGCACAACAGGGCTCAAACAACTCCTACTCATGCTAGTGGGTTTCATCTATTTACTGTGGAATGACAGGTCATGCAGAGGATAAAGGGGTTCAGCTACCGCAGAAGGTAACAGTTGAAACGGTGTTTCCTAATGCAGTAAAAGAGAGCAGGAGCGAGAGAGTGGGATTGTATCGGAATGAACAAGGGGGTTTTGCTTGCACGCACTTCGAAGATATTATAGTTCTTCATCGGTGTCATCGAACTCATCGCCGATGTACGCCGCTCTTCGAGAGGAACAAACACCGGCAAACAAGGAAGAACACAATCAACGCAACGCACAATATGATGCATGATCATGACATGGCAATATGTTGTGGTTTGAGCTAATGCAACTAGCAACAATTTAAATGAAGTTGGTTTGAACCCTAGGTTCAAATTCAAACCCCATATGTGAAGGTTTAAATGCCATTTAATTGATTTGACCTAACAGTGAACAAAAGTTGTTCTAACATGCATGGAAATGGTATAGATGGATAGATTGGATTTTTCTGATCATTTTTCATATATAATTTATTTCATTTACGGTTGAATTACTATGAATTTTAGAAGCTTATACTAATTTCTGGAATTTCCTGATTTATTTTAAATCCAGAAAGCCATTCTCACGTCAAGATGACAAAGAAAGATTAAGTCGACAGGTCAACCAGGTTGACCGGGTCAAACGACCGGTGGGTCCGCATGTCAGTGACTCAGGAACTAATCCCGGTCAAAACTAGTGTTGAGTGAGGTTTGACTATGGCTAGGACCCACAGTCAGTGTCTGTTAGGGGCTAACTAGATGTGATTAGTGCCTAATTAAGCGCCACGTCATCATCACCGGCGTCTTAACGCCGGCGACCAAATCCGCGGCGGTGCGCACCGGAGTGGCTCGGGGTTCACCTACAGGAGGCCGTTTGGGCTGCGGGCGGTCCCGTTGGAAAGCTGGCAGTGCGGCGCATCTAGGGGAGGTGACGGTTGGTGCTGGAGTCGCCGGAAGAGTGGCCGGCGACGAGGTTTGGCGGCGGCAGCGCAGTTCGGTCGACAAGGGGCGACGGCCGCGGGGCGTAAACGAGCTCGGGAAGAGGGGGAACAGACGCAGAAACTCACAGCGGAGACGACGGGATGGTCAGCGTGCTCGGGGCGTCCTTGACGGCGCGATTCGACGGCAACCTCGGGGGGCCAGATGCGGCGGTGACGAGCTCGATGGCAACGGTTCGGGGCGTCTGTGGTCGCGTGCTTCAGCGTAGAGGTCGAGGGGGACGCGGGGAACCTCTTTGCCATGGGGGTTAAGCGAGGCGACGACGGTGGGCGCGGTGGCAGTGAACAGCGGCGACGGACGCGCTCGGTGAGATAGGGAACGGTGAGGGAGAGAGACATAGGAGGGGGATGGCCGCGGGAAGAGTCGAGAGGGAGCCAGGGGGTGCGTGGCATCGTCTGGGTGCGCCCAGGTTGTCGATGGAAGCAGGAGGTGGCCGTGGCGCGTGGGCGCGCACGGCGGCCACACGCCTCTCGTCCTACTGGCGAGAGGTGGGAGACGGTGGTGGCTCGGGGTGGGCTGGGCCAGGTAAGTGGCCTCCAGGTGGGCTAGGTGAGCTATTCTCTCTCTCTATCTTTCCTAATTCTTTCCATTTTCTATTTATTCTGTTTTGTTTTGACTTTATTAAAAATGCCAGAGCATTTTCAAAAATCATGAGACTCCTTTTGGCCACTGTTTGGATTATTCCCAACGGCAAACATTTCAGTTCATGAATATTTGGACATTTAAAATAATATATAAAATTTAAATGCCCAAATACAAATAAAGTATGATTTAATTCAGAGCCCAAATATGTCATGGAAAATGTGCATCACCTCTGCATCGCTTACAAGCATTTTCCATAAATGATGAACATTTTTAAAGCCATTTGGATTACTGAAAATATTTTAGGTGAACCTAGTGAATTCCTTTGATGCTAGGGGTTTAGGCAATCCCCATTTCAGATTTCCATGAAAGTTAAAACATGATGCAAGCAAGATGCAAACACTAGGCAGCACCAGAAGCTAGGGATGTGACAACAACGCAACCTAGAATCGCCTTTTGTCGCTAGTAGTACATTGTTCCTTACAAGAAACCACTAATAATGCCAAGAAACCACTAATAATGCCAATAAACTACTACCACTTGCATACGTGGCAGACTTAAGATAAGACTACCTTATTAACCATTGTACATGCCCTTACCAACCAGCCTGTCGGTGTACAAAAAGAGGGCTACACTTTTTGTACCCCTATAAATGTGCACGGGCAGTCTGAGCCGCGGGCACCACTGCACTGAGCAAGGCAAGGGAGGTGAGCCAAGGTAAGGCTGAAGCTCGAAAAGAGCAGAACGACGCCAAGACCAAGACCACAAAGAGCAAAAGGGGCGAAGCGGACTCCCCCGGCAAGATCCTTGCCGGGAGGCGGTTTTAGCAAACCCGGCAAGACCCTTGCCATAACAGCTCGCCCCACACGTACGGAGTGAGTCACCCTTGAGTCCACTGCCCCCTTGGGACAAGGATTCGGGAGACATCTCCGTGGTGGCATGCAGATCTTTGTGAAGACATTCAAGATCGGATACACACTATAGAAGATGACGACCCTTGGCGAGATCCCAGCCAAGGAGGACCACAAGGCCCCCGGCAAGAACCTTGCCGGGGATGACAGCAGGCGCCGCGGCAAGACCCTTGCCGGGGCTACGGCGAGGCCCTTGCCGAGAACGCCCTTAGGGCCACCATCAGGCCCACGCCAATCAAACCTCCACCACCGTTCGCATGCAGCTACCGACCCAACCAGTTGGGCAGGCACCTGCGTGGCGGCAGGCGGATCTTCGTGGAGACCCACCACTGCGCCACCTCAGCTGCCTACCTACCTACGTGGCACCGCGGGCACCGCTGGCCAGGGCGCGTGTCGACACGAAAGGGAGCGGCAACGGACGAGACAAGGCTCTCCCCCGTCCCCGATAAAGCAAGGACACCTAAGCAAGGCGCATTAAATGCACCTTGTCATGTAATGTGAGGGATAAACGCGCATCACTGTACCCTTTCCACCTCCTGTGTGCCACTGTGGCAACCCCTTTCTCTATAAAAGGAGGCCCAAGGCGACCAAGAGGAGGATTCGGCTTTTTGGAGCTCCTCACGCCCTTTGCTAGTTCAAGAACACAGATAAACGAACCACCAAAGCAGGAGTAGGGTTTTGCGCATCCTCGCGGCCCGAACCTGGATAAAGGAACCGTATGCGATCTGTTTGATCCGCTCTTCTCACGACCCCGCGCCCCGCGACGGTAGTTGGGATTCTTGTGATCACATAGGTGTCGTTCCCACCGACATCTTTGGCGCGCCAGGTAGGGGGCGCAGTTGTGAGAATCGGCTCTAGCAGTTAGTTCGACGCTTCTTCATCGTCATGGCGCCCAAGAAGAAGATGACGGTAGCGGTTGGCCCGTCGAAGCGGGCATCCCGCCCGACGCAGGCGTAGCAGCGGACCGTCGCAGAAGGACCAGGGGCGCCGTTCGCGAACACCAACACCGTCCCAACAGCCGAAGTTTGGGAGGCGGCGATGTTCATGCGCCTGGCAATGGGCCGCACGCCGCCAAATCAAAAGACGGAGCCAGGCCCTCCGCGGTGGCGCGGGCCTTCAAGATCGCTGCCACCCGCCCGAAGGCGACGCGAGGCCTCAAGACTCCCGCTGCGCCGACGGCGCCTCCTCTCAAGCGGCGCGCAACGAACGGTGTAATCACGCCGAGGACCCCGGGCGTCGCCGCGGAAAGAGCCCCGAGCGCCACTCCCGGGATTTAGAAGACCTGCCCGCTCGCCGAGGCGCTGGTGAAGATGGCATGCGACCGCGGGGTCGTGATAGAGCCTTCGACACGGTCGGAAGTCGAAGCGCCGCGATCCGTGCAGGTTTCGCTGCCACCAACGCCAGCGAAGCCTGGCGCTGCTGCAGCTTGCTCTCGATTTTCCTCCCACTACGGGAAACTCGGCGAATGGAGAGCACTATCCAAGCCTTGTTGCGGTGGCCAACAAAGACGAACCGAGTCGGTGGAGCCCACTGGTCGACGCCCGACGGAGTCCTATGCACCGATGGCAGGGAAAGCGGCGGCGCCGCGACCACGGTGCACTCGCCTCCTCCTCGCCCGGTACCGCGGACGCCAGCCCGTCGCAACGTTACGGGCAACGAAATTTCCATAGCGTTGTTCGACCCGCGGACCCATTGTGACCAGCGCCAAGTTCTTCGGGAACGAGAACATGAAGACGCTCGAACCACTATCGAGCGCCGGCGCGGACCGAGCCACCAATCAAACAGGCGAGCAGGGCCTGCTGTGAGCCACCCGGCACCGGAGAGCCTTGGAGGCCTACCTTACGAGGTAGGCTGCCCGGCTTTTACCAGTGAGCTGCGGCAGTTCCAGTGGCCCACTCACCGCACCTTCAAACCCGACGTGGGCGAAAAGTACAGCGGCAAGACCCACCCGTCCGAGTTCCTCAGCATCTACACCATCACGATGCAAGCTGCCGGAGCCCGCGACGATAAGCTGCTTGCGAATTACTTTCCGTTGGCTCTTAAACCCAACGCCATGTCATGGTTGATGCACTTGCCAGTAGACTCTATTTCCTCCTGGTCTGACTTGTGCCATGAGTTCGTGGGCGCCTTTACTAGAGGCCACCAAGCCCATGGCCAAGCAAGCGACCTGCACGTCATTCCCGTAAGGGGGCGAGAGTCTCCGCAAGTATATACAGAGGTTCAGCCGGTACAGTACAATATCCCTGATGTTCACCCTGCCGCCAGAATCAGCGCGTTCCATCAGAACGTGCGTAACCGCAAGATGCGCAAAGAGCTGGCAATGAACAAGGTGAAAGATGTAGCAGAACTCTACGTTCTTGCTGACAGATGTGCCCGAGCTGAAGAGGGAAGGAAGTACCCCGGAGAAGATGCCGGCATGTAAACCGACTCCTCAGATGAGGATGTTGCCGCCCCGGCGAAGAAAGGCCGGCGCCACAACAAGAAGCGCAAAGGTAAAGTCGTACTTGCCGTCGAGGGATCTGATGACACCGGCTCCACCAAGAAAACCAAGGCATATGACCCCAACAAGGAAATTGCCGGATGTGTCGCCTGCCGGGCCTTGGCGGCTGCCGAGAAGCCAGGAAACTCCGACAAGCGATACTGCAAGATCCATCGCACCAAAGGCCATGCTCGCCAAGACTGCCGACAGTTGAGCTCTCGCTGAGAAGCGAGAGGGCTGAGTATGAGAGGCGGACAAGGAGAAGGGCCCAGCGGTGCCGAGGGTCCGGCAAGAAGCGTGACGGCCAGGCGGGCCGTCGCGGCAAGGATAAACAACAGGAGAGGCCCGCCCGGGGCCATGACAGAAAGCCAGAAGACGACAATCACGAAGAGGACGGCGAATCCGGTGACCAAGAGTTTCAGAAAGCTACAGAGGCCATGTGCGTCGACGGCGGCGCCTCGCTGCATACTTCTCACCGCCGGCTTAAACAAAGGCACGAGATTACAGCGGCAGAGCCGCTGCTTGATGCCCAAAGGTCAAAGTGGTCCAAAGACACCTATCATTTTTGACACTGAGGATCACCCTGGTCGCACTACTGCGGTCGGGTGCTTGCCATTGTTTGTTTCGCCAACAATACGCAACCTCAAGGTGACGAAGATGCTAGTCGATGGCGGGGCCGGTCTGAACTTGATCTCGCCTGCCGTGATCGAGAAGCTGCAGATTCCTGATGGAGACCTCGAAGAGACGGGCACGTTTCAGGGGGTCAACCCGGGAAGAAGCCAACCCAAGGGAAAGGTCACGCTGCCCATGACTTTTGGAAGCGACCTGAACAAAAGGACGGAGAGGATCGTGTTTGATGTTGCCAAGATCCCCTTGCCCTACAACGGGATCCTTGGCCGCCCAGCGCTGGCCAAGTTCATGGCGGCGTCACACTATGCCTACAACACCCTGAAGATGCCAGGACCTGTGACGATCATCACCATCCCCTCCGATAAGAAAGATGCGCTGATTTGCACTGACCAACTATACTAGCAAGCAGTCGCAGCAGCTGCTGCCACTAGGGCACTTGCTCCTGCCGCTGGGACCCCGGGAGGGAAGAAGAAGAAGAAGACCGGTGAGACCTCGTACACCCACTCCGGCAAGCGCACCTCTTCGGAGTGTGGCGCTGCCATCGAGGACGTGCCAGAGAGCTCCACCGGCGGAAACAAGAAGCCCAGGGCCATACCGCTGGGAACCAAGAAGGTTTCTGTCGATGAGGACGGCACGGGAGGAGCTTTTACCATAAGCTCCACCCTCGACGACAAATAGGAAGACGCGCTCGTCACCTTCCTGCGGGCGAATGTCGATGTGTTTGCATGGCAAGCTTCCAACATCCCCGGTGTTCCCAGGGAGGTGATTGAGCACCACCTTGCTGTCCGCCCTCATGCGCGGCCCGTCAAGCAGAAGGTCAGAAAGCAAGCTTTGGAACGATAAGAGTTCATCACAGAAGAGATCCGGAAACTGGAAGCAGTGGGTTTGGTAAGAGGAGTGCTCCATCCAACATGGTTGGCCAATCCGGTCGTAGTGTGCAAGGAAAATGGGAAGTGGAGACTGTGTATTGATTACACAGATATCAATAAGGCTTGCCCTAAAGACCCCTTCCCGTTGCCGTGCATCGACCAGATTGTTGACTCCACGACTGGGTGTGATCTGTTGTCATTCCTCGACGCCTACTCCGGCTACCACCAGATCTTCATGACAAGAGAAGACGAAGAGAAAACAACATTCATCACCCCATGCGGTACGTATTGTTTCATACGGATGCCTTTCGGGTTGAAGAGTGCTGGTTCGACGTTTGCAAGGGCGGTCCAGATTGGTTTTGAACCGTAGCTCCATAGAAATATGGAAGCTTATATGGATGACATAGTGGTCAAAACCAAGGACAGGGCAACCTCATACCAGATTTGCAAGAAACATTTGCAAACCTGCGAAGATCAATCTCAAGCTGAACCACGAGAAGTGCATCTTTGGCGCCCCGTCCGCAAGCTTCTCGGGTTCTTGGTGTCACAGCATGGGATAGAGGCCAATCCGGACAAAATCAAAGCTATAGAGCAGATTGAAGCACCCAAGCGAATCAAGGATGTGCGTCGGCTTGCTGGTTGCGTAGCCGCCATGGGCAGGTTCATTTCCAAGTCTACCGAGCGCGCCCTTCCCTTTTTCAAGATCCTGAAAAAGGCGGGCCCGATGGAGTGGACGCCAGAAGCCGAAGCAGCATTGCAAGGTTTGAAGAAGTACCTCTCCTCCGTGCCAATACTAGTTGCGCCTAGGCCACAGGAGCCGTTGCTGCTATACCTGGCGGCAACGAACCAGGTGGTCAGTGTCGCACTAGTGGCACAGAGAGAGGTTGACGATGAGGTAATGGCAGCGGCAGAGCCCGACACCACCAATGCAGAGATGACACAGCCAGTTGAAGTGCCGCCGAAGAAGAAAATGATGCAGCGCCCGGTCTATTTTGTTAGTTCCCTCCTGCAGGGGGCTAGATCAAGGTACTACGGCATGCAGAAATTGCTCTTCGCCCTTCTTATGGCCTCGAGGAAGCTGCGTCACTACTTCCAGGCACACAAGATCATTGTCGTCACTCGCCTCCCTCTGCAATGGATATTGCACAATCCGGATGCAATGGGAAGAATTGTGGAATGGGCAGTGGAGCTGTCCGGCTTTGCCCTCAAGTTTGAAAGTACTTCGACGATTCAGAGCCGAGTCCTAGTGGAGTTCATTGCAGAATGGACCGCAACGCCTGACGAACAAGCCCAAGAGACTGCTCTCCCCGGCAAGGAGGCAAGTTGTGATTGGATCATGTACTTTGATGGAGCTTTCTCCTTACAAGGCGTCGGGGCTGGCGTACTGCTTGTCGCGCCCACCGGAGAGCACCTCAAGTACGTGATCCAGATGCACTTCCCCAGGGGGTGTCAACAAACAATACGGCAGAGTACGAAGGGATGCTTGCCGGTCTTAGGATCGCGACGGACCTCGGAATCAAGAAACTCATCGTCAGGGGAGACTCGCAGCTTGTCGTCAAGCAAGTCAACAAGGATTACCAGATCCCGTTGATGAAGGCCTACGTCGATGAAGTGAGAAAGCTGGAAGAGAGTTTCAACGGTATACAGGCTGAACACGCCCCCGAGCGGAGAACGATATCGCCGACACTGTCAAACGCGTGCTGCCCTCAAGCTACCTGTGGAACCAGGTACCTTTGTGCTTCAGCTAACTCAGCCATCCGTTGATCCATCAACAGAGCAGAATAAGAGGAGGAAATCAGGGCCCGGCAAGTACTTTCCCGCCGAGTTCTCCGGAGCCGCCGGCGAGGATGTTGCCGGGGATACTGAGCCCGCCACAGGACGACTGGCTCCGGCGGAGCATCAAGCTCTTGCCGTCGAGACAGCCGCTCCTATAGCGGAGGAAATGCCGTTAGTCCTCGCCGTCGAGCCCCAGGCTCCAGGGTGGGCACAGCACACCGTCCGATTCCTCCAAACAGGGGAACTTCCTGAGGAGCAGGAAGAAGCGGAAAAAGTAGCCGGTCGCTCTACCATGTACCAGTTCGTCGATGATGTCCTGTACAGAAAGAGGTCGAACGGTGTGAAATTGAAGTGTATCCCTCGAGAGGAAGGACTGGAGCTTTTGGCGGAGATACATGGAGGAATATGTGGATCCCACATTGGGTCAAGGGCCCTTGCCGGCAAGGCATTTCGGCAAGGCTTCTTCTGGCCCACCACCATCCAGGATGCGACGACACTAGTCACCAGGTGTGAAGCGTGTCAGTTCCATTCAAAGAAGCTTCATTAGCCAGCTCAAGCCCTTCAAACCATTCCTCTCTCCTGGCCTTTCTCGGTCTGGGGGCTCGACATACTGGGCCCTTTCCCCCGCGCTGTCGGGGGCTTTGAGTACTTGTACGTTGCAATCGACAAGTTCACAAAGTGGCCGGAGGTGGAGGCAGTGAGGAAGGTTACATCTCAGTCAGCCGTCAAGTTCTTCAAGGACTAGTGTGCCGCTTTACGCACCCAACAGGGTTATCACCGACAACGGCACACAGTTCACAAGCCGCACCTTCATGCAATATACCCAAGACCTCGGCAGCAAAGTCTGTTTCGCTTCCGTTGCTCACCCACGAAGCAATGGTCAAGCTGAGAGGGCAAATGCTGAAGTACTGCGAGGATTAAGGACCAAGACCTTTGATAGGCTGCACAAGAGTGGAAGGCGCTGGATTGATGAGTTGCCGGAAGTTCTTTGGTCGATCAGGACGACGCCAAATCGAGCCACCGGCCAGACACCTTTTGCCCTAGTATACGGGGCAGAAGCAGTTCTCCCCACTGAACTCATATACGGGTCACCTCGAGTGCTCGCTTATGACGAGCTTGAGCAAGAGCAACTGCGGCAAGATGACGCAATGCTCCTTGAGGAAGATCGTCTTCGGGCGGCTGTGAGAGCAGCACGCTACCAGCAAGCCTTGCGCCGCTACCATAGCCGCAAGGTTCGTGCCCGAAGCCTTGAGGAAGGCGACCTTGTCCTTCGACGCGTTCAATCGGCCAAGAATTCCAACAAGTTGACGCCAAAGTGGGAAGTCCCTTAGCGGGTAATACGAGTCACCAGGCCCGGCGTAGTCCGCCTGGAGACCGAAGATGCCGTTCCGGTGAGTAACTCCTGGAACATTGAGCATCTTCGCAAGTTTTACCCGTGAGGCGCGGCTTGCCGGGCCCCCCGGCAAGCCACCTTTTGTACAAGCATTGCCGATGATGCATGTAACCCTTTGTACAAAGCCAGGCGCAGACCCTGAGCATAAATAAATGAAGCGCTGGCGCCCTAAGTTATAGCATGCATGCTAGGTCGAGTCTCGTCCTTGGTTAGGGTTGATAGTGCTTAGCGGCGACTAACCCCTAGCTTAGAGGTTGAGTGTGCATCTCTTTGCCGTTCTTTTGTCTTCTCAGGTTCGCAGGACTCAGAAATATCCTTGCCGGATCACTTGAGGACGAAAAGGAGAAGAGGGACAGACCGACATCTAGACCCCGGCAAGCCAGTATTGCCGGGGGCTGCAAGTGCAAAGATTCGCCCACGGCGAACCAGAGTTGCCGGGGGCTACGGCTTCAGATAAGTTCTTCATCCCTTATCATGCATTCCCCTATGGACTGAGGTATGTGAAACCTCGTTTTTTCCTAAGGCTACCGTGCTCCCCTAAAACTCTAGGCCCTAGGGCTCGTCCCTGGGGCCAGGTTTGGTCGTAGTCGCGGCAGAAAAAGGATGAAACGAGGGGCCTGAACCCGCCTCATCCCTGCCTCCGCCAAAAGCGTGAGAAAGGTCGAGCGAAGTGGGAAGACGGCAGGGCCTGTTGCTGGGCAAGGAAATGTTTATCTTAGGGATATCAAGGATTTACTCCTTGTCGTGGGTTCTACCCGCAAACAAATGACCCGGCAAGCATCCCTTTCGCATTAAAAACATTCCACTCAGGTACAGTCCATGGGAAATGAAAAACATGAATGATGGGATTACAAGTTTTAAATTCAGCCAAGGCCCAAAGGCTTACAAACTAAAAAGAGATAAGGTGCCCGTAACCCCTTTCTTGTCCCTCTCCTCAGGAGGCAGGCCAAGGAGGCGAAAAGTGCAAAAGGGGCGCCTAGACGAGCTACGGGTGGCCGAAGAAACCAAGAGAACATCTCGGTGGCCGTCCGAAGGCTGGATGGTGATGGCGGCGCCGGAAGCAGAGCTCGAAGACGAGGCGGCAGGACGTCAGCACGCGTCGAAGGCGTCGGTGCCCGCGTACTCCTACTTGACGGCCTTGCTGCCCGCCGTCTTCCTCTTCCGCAGCCTCCCAATGCCAGCCGCCCAAGGAGACGACCCCGAGAAGTTCTGGAAGCCGGTGACACGGATGATGGGGTCGCCGGTGCCGCACGGAGTGGCGCCCGACACCTAGTTGGACCCGTCATCCTGCCGCCTGCTACCCTCGTCGTCGTTGCCGATGTCCTCCCCGCCACTCCTGTCCGAGGAGGAGTCTTCGCTATCAGAAGAGCTCTCCACGCAGCACCTTGCCCGGGTCCCGAAGAGCCCGAAGACCTTGACGGAGAGGAGGCCGCCCTCCATCAGCTTGAAATGGAGAGTGAGCCCCTCCGTCAAGCGGTGGATATGAGCGAACGTCTTCCATCCCCGACAAAGATACATCACGTGAGGGACTGGGAAGTCGACGCGAACTTGCGTACCGTTGTTCCCACAGCCCCTCATGTGCAGCCGCAATGACTCCTGCGGATCCAGGTCCATCTCCCGTGCGAATTGAGTCGGGAGACGAAGGCGACGGTGAGGCGGCCGGCGCAACCTGACGAAGAACTCGCAAGGGTCATCCCCAACATGGCCCTCCATGGGGGGAGGAGCTACTAGCGGAGGCGAGACCGGCGCGCCGCCCCGTCCTCCTCTTCCCCGAGCGCCTCGGCCTCGCCCCCTCCCCCTTCCCCTCGCGGCTGGCTCCGCCACCGCAGGTGTAGGAGAAGGAAGAACGCGTTGTCGAGCGGCGAACCTCGCCGCCACCGTTGAAAGGCCAGGATTCCTTCCCTCCATGGCGGATGGAGGGGGGGAGCAGAAGCTGAACGAAGGAGGAGATGAAAGAATGCGGGACGCCATTCCCCCCCTCCCGCTCTTTATAAAGGAACGGGTGGGGCTCGCCGCCCGCCACCAATCAAGACACGGAAGGCACAGGGAACTGGGACCAACCCGCTGCCCCAGCCCACGACGGCCCGGTTTCCCGCCTCCACCGTTCGCCACCCCAAGCGCATGAGAACCACGTGGCAGGCGTGCGGGACCAAGGAGACGGGTGAGGCGACCTCTCCCCACCCCGTGATCGTGGGGAGTGGACGCCTTGAAGACCATGCCTCGGCCCCGTTCAGTAAATGGGCCGCGCCTCCACGCCTCCCTCTATTTATGGGGAAGGCGCGAACCGCCCACTTTACTATGACGTGACGCATGCGCGCAGAGCTCAGCCCCACGCATGCCGCCCACGTCACACACGCATCCCCACGCCGAGCCATGCACGGGAAGCGTGGGAAGCGCAGTGCGCGAAGAAACTTACCGCGGTAAAAACCACCCCGCCTGCCCGCGCACCGTTTTTGGGCCTAGCCCAACGACACGATTGCGCTTACGTGTGGCCCAGGCCCGGGGGCTCCTGTCGGTGTACAAAAAGAGGGCTACAATTTTTGTACCCCTATAACTGTGCACGGGCAGTCTGAGCCGCGGGCACCACCGCACTGAGCAAGGCAAAGGAGGTGAGCTAAGGTAAGGCCGAAGCTCGAAAAGAGCAGAACGACGCCAAGACCAAGACCACAAAGAGCAAAAGGGGCGAAGCAGATTCCCCCGGCAAGATCCTTGCTGGGAGCCGGTTTTAGCAAACCCGGCAAGACCCTTGCCGTAGCAGCTCGCCCCACACCTACGGAGCGAGTCACCCTTGAGTCCACTGCCCCCATGGGGCAAGGATTCGGGAGACATCCCCATGGTGGCATGCAGATCTTTGTGAAGACATTCAAGATCAGATACACACTATAGAAGATGACGACCCTTGGCGGGATCCCAGCCAAGGAGGACCACAAGGCCCCCGGCAAGAGCCTTGCCGGGGATGACAGCAGGAGCCGCGGCAAGACCCTTGCCGGGGCCCCGGCAAGACCCTTGTCGGGGCTACGGCGAGGCCCTTGCCGAGAACGCCCGTAGGGCCACCATCAGGCCCACGCCAATCAAACCTCCACCACCGTTCGCATGCAGCTGCCGACCCAACCAGTTGGGCAGGCACCTGCGTGGCGGCAGGCGGATCTTCGTGGAGACCCACCACTGCGCCACCTCACTGCCTGCTTACCTACGTGGCACCGCTGGCACCGCTGGCCGTGGCACGGTCGACATGAAAGGGAGCGGCGACAGACGAGACAGGCTCTCCCCGTCCCCGATAAAGCAAGGATTACCTAAGCAAGGCGCATTAAATGCGCTTTGTCATGTAATGCGAGGGATAAACTCGATCATCAACATTCCCTTTCCACCTCCCTGTGCCACCGTGGCAACCCCTTTCTCTATAAAAGGAGGCCCAAGGCGACCAAGAGGAGGATTCGGCTTTTTGGAGCTCCTCACGCCCCATTGCTAATTCAAGAACACAGATAAACGAACCACCAAAGTAGGAATAGGGTTTTACGCATCCTCGGGGCCCGAACCTGGATAAAGGAACCATGTGCTATCTGTTTGATCCGCTCTTCTCACGACCTCGCGCCCCGCGACCGTAGTAGGGATTCTTGTGATCCCATAGGTGTCGTTCCCACCGACACAGCCCTACCAAGAAACGACTACTCTACAAAGTGCCATTATAGGCACGTTTCAACCCATGTCGCCCCTTAAGTCAACGCCTTCTATTCGACCGGCAAGTTAGGCGTTATGACTTGTGGGACCTACATGTCAGTATGCACAAAATCCCCAAGTGAACTCCTACCTTCGGCCTGTCCACCTAGTCATCCTCGGCCATGGGACGCAGCTACCGCCGCCGGCAGAAGGTGAGGTCAAAACCGCCGACGGTGCAGACCCCATCTTGCGGCAGCCTGGATGCCAGCTCCATCCAGCGCTCGCGGCCGCTAGCTTGCCAAGATAGCTCCTTCCAGCTGCTTGTCTGCATGGTTTGCTAGCTAGATTGGCACGGCGGTGCGGCGGCTTGCTCGCGCGCGCTGCGCTAAGGCCAGCCATCTGGCTCGAGCGAAGGCCAGCGTGGCGGCTTGCTCGCGCGTGAGTCATGCTCGGGCCAGCCTGCCAACCCGTGCCGAGGCCAGCGTGGCGTCCGGCCCATCCGGCGGAGCGGCGGCCAACTCCCTCATCACCGGCGCCACCGACGAACACGCATCAGTACTGTTTGAAGTAATGTTCAGGAAAAATAATGATTTGAGGGGAATATAACAGGATAGAAGGTCAGATGTGGTTCCCTCGTGTCAACGGTCAAACAAAATGTGTTGGTTTAAGCTGCCTCGTCAGCATGTACGTGTGGGCCAACCCTGTCATAAACGGGTTTAAACGAGCCTAATCACCACTAGGTAGTGGTTTTTGGCACGGATTATGAAATTTTGGGTATGTTTTTGCTATTTTTTGTACAATAATTTCTTCCTAGGGCTGGTTAAAAGTGGTAGTTTTTTGTTAAATACTCTACATATTGTAAGTAGGAGTGAAAGTTAAGCTTGGGAAGCCAATAAGCAAGGGTAGTTACAAAGTGCCTATGTGTACGTGATTGAAAGTAAATATCAACCGTGAGTAACTAATATCTTGATGGAAAACTTGAAACTATGGAAATACTAGCATTTTTTCGAATGGTTGGAAATACTAGCAATGTTCACGTGTGTTGCAACATATCATAATTAGAATAATACTTATTCACAAACTTGATACAAAACACTCTAATTTTGATCTACATATATCACTAGAGATATATATGTTTCAATCAGAAAATATTCCTTGGGCTGTTTTGGTGAGGTGAGGGAGGGGTGTGATTGGTTTTAAGATACTAATTATGGGTTTTTCTGCAAATTGGTAGAGAAGTGGGATGTTGGTGAGAAAAGGCAGCAACTTACCTCACAGTCGTTAGATGTAGATCTAATGGTCAGAAATGACGGATGGCAGACACACCATCATCACCAACTTAGTCTTCTGTAGGAGTACTAACAAGATGTTCGTGCATTGCACGGAACAACAAGATGCATTTTTTTATAAAACGCTTGTTGTGATTGACCCATGCAGGAGTAATCCCATGTGTAAAAACTAATGATATCTCGAGAAAGAGGAGATAAGGTGAAGAGGAGTGGGGTGTGGTGGTGATTGGTGGTCGGACTGAGCGGAGGCAAGGGGATGGACGACACCGGCAGCGGCCACCAGGCCAGTTTGTTCCAGAGGCTTCCTTTTTTAATTGCTCAACAATGAGGTTGTTGGAGATAAGGATGAACGAGGGAAGGCCTTCTCTGCAAATGTGGAGAGAGTTGCGGGTATCTTTTAGTTTAATTTCCATCTGTCAGATATAGATCGGAAGGTCTATTGCAAGATGGCATGCATACCATCATCACCAACTCGGTTTTTTATAAGAGAAGAAACATAAGTATGGAGATACAAATGTATTATCGATACTTGTTTCCGTAAACTAGGATCTACATTCTATTCAACGGCTCGGCGTGTGGGGCCTTAGCACAATGACTTCTCGACTGTGTAAAACAAAGGTTTTCCCGTCGCCGATAAGGAGGGGGTGACGGTGGCGCGCTTTCGGCTTGCTCTAGTCCTAGTAGTCATACTAGGTGGTCTACGCACGTGTAGATTTATTCTTTTTCACGTCTCGTGTTCACCGTACTATCACGACTATTGATGAATAGACGGTAAGTTATTCACGGGAAAACCCTTGTTGAGCGTGTTTGCAAGAGAGAGAGAGAGAGAGAGAGAGAGAGAGAGAGAGAGTGATATGTCTAGAGACTGAGGCAATGATAAGAGATTCTTTGTGTCTATGTGTGTGGAGGATAGAGAGAGACATGTACATGGGGCTTTGTGTTGTGTAACATGGAGACACATAGACATAATCACAGAGTGACTGTGTGAGATACACATGCGGGCATGGGGAGAGATGTGTGAGTTAGAGAGATGGAGAATTTGGGTGTGCATCTGAGCTAGAGAGGGGGTATATACATATATGTAGAGAATATGCAAGGGTGTGTGTGTCTTAAAAGAAGGATCCAGATAGCTAGATGGGTGTTTGTGTGTGTCTGTGTGTGTTTGTGCGTGCGTTTGTGTGTGAGAGAGAGTGTGTGTATGTGGTGTAGAGAGACCACTAATGATGTAAACCTAGTATAAGGGAAGGGGAATGGTGTGACATGTGTGTCAAAGAGGGACAAAGTCATGTGTAGTAGCGGGATAGCATGGGTGCGGGCGGGGAGCAGACTATTTGGAAGAGACATCGAGTGTGTGTAGGAGAGGGGTGTGAGAGCGAGAGTGAGCGAGAGAGAGAGAGAGAGAGAGAGAGAGAGAGAGAGAGAGAGAGAGAGAGAGAGAAAGGGAGAGAGCTAGCGACGGAGAGAGAGAGAGGAAAAGAGGGGGGAGAGGGATCGTTTGTGTCCATAAGGGGTGTATAGATAGGGAGACAATGTTGATGTTGTTCGAAATTGGCCTATGTACGGAGATGCAAGGGAAGCGAGTCATCGTGTGTGTGATAGGGACTTCATGAGAGATCTAGAATAGATGGTGTAGAGAACAATGTGCGAGATTGGGAACAATGATACATTAGGGAGCTATGGAAAGAGTCATGGCATATATGTATAGAGGGAAGGAGCTGGGGCGGGTCCGCATGTGGGAGAGATAGAAAGAGGAGAGTGGTGCACAAGGAGACAAAGTGTGCTTGTTTGCAGTGGGAGTGGTGTGTGAGGTGAGTGCGCGAGAACCACATAACTAGGGAGATAGACGTTTGGGGGCGACGTTTTGTGTGTATGGGAAAGATATACTCTACATAGTGTGTGTGCTTGGGAAAGAGAGATGCCGGGAGACCTGGAGAGTGGGGGAAGAGATGTGTGCATGCCCGAGAGACAAAGTGATTAGAGACCTATATTAGGGTCCGGACTTTAGAAGAGAGGGGGTGTTAATTTGCTCGTGTGTTCGTGTCTGCTGGAGAGAACGGCGTGTGTGTGGGGGGGGGGGGTGTTGGCTTCAGATAATGAGTTAGGTGTCTATATTTGAGGGACTTTGGCGTAATTGAGATATATATGGTCAATAGTGTGTGCACTCATGGTTGATCAATTTGTTTCACAGTTTGGACTATGAGATAATTAAACATGCGTGATATACCTTGATGTACCAGAATTACAAACCTAAGATTGGAATTTTGGAATTCGACTCCATCATTAGCTTTTGTAATTCATTTAAACGGAGGTACATTTTTTAAGCCGGGATTTGGTGATTTCAAATTCATATATCAAACCTAGAGATATACACATATGGGCATGTTCAAACTTTATAATCATCCACTTTATTCATACACATACACATTTTTTCTTTTGTCATCATATTTAGGATAAACACATTTGGAATTTCATTTGAATTGGACCGTATGATGTATTTGCTTGTACTAGCTCAATGATCCATATTTGAATTGAATGGGCAATCTAAGTTTCGAGTTGGAGACATTGATTTTCAAAACTTGCACTTTTTTTGCGTGCAAAACAAATAAATTCTCGGCCATGATATCATAGTCGGCCGTACAAGAGCAGAACACTTATAATTTCAGGCGCCAAAAGCTTTCAAACTTCCCGCTCACATCTAAATATCTCGCGCCCGAAAGTTTAGCCCTGCGATATTCCAGTTTTACCCCTGCCACATGAACGGACAAGGGCTACTTTGGTAACTCCATTGGTTTTCCCTCTTTGCCCCCAACATTCTTCCCCAGAGCCCCTTCCCTTCCCCTCCCCGACCCCCCAACCACGGCAAGCCGCCGAATCTAGTCCTCCGCCGCAGCGGTGGACCTCACACTCCGCCGGATCTACCTTCCGCACCTTGGAACCCCCAACTGCCAACTCACCACTTCACCGGAGTCGATTCATTGACTGGCTTGTCCATCACTCCAGATCTCCTTGACCGCCATCATGGTCCACCGATCCGGATCTGCTTAACCGGCGCCCTCATCCACCACAGTGTAGGCCCTTCACTGACTCCCTCGTCCACCCCATCACTAGCCCTTCATACAAGCCCTCATCCGCCGCAACAGATCCTCCTCACCGAAAGCACTATACAGCACGCCCGCCGAAGCCTTCGTCCACTGCACCGAACCCGCTCCACGAACGCCATATTCAACTCCACCGGCCATGCTTTACTGACGCCGCAGCCTCATCAGGTTATTTCGATTTGTACTCCTTCGGTTTTTCTCTTCTTTATCGTGCAACTGTTCACTTACCACAGATGAGCTTTCTTGTATGTCGACAGGCGCCGCAACCGAAGCACCGAAACCGCTTCAGTGATGGCGACCGCTGGCCCAAACTCAACCGCAACACGAGCACCATCGATGATCCTTAGCTATCAAGTATGACAACGATACCCATACGCCGCCATGAATCAGGTACTATTATCCAACGGCCGGCGCCTACATTCACTTTCTTAGCATAAGCACCGCACCTTTGAATTCCTTCAGGGCATCATTCAATTTTTCATGAGACGTGTTATTCTACTTGCACCTGTAGGGCCATACTTCTGGTAGTGAACATGTTACATGTGCTAAATTACATACCAGTGCACATATAGTTAATATGCTTTAGTTTTGTCCTAAGTATTATTGTACTTCCTAGATATCACTGCCTACTATTTTACTTCTTGCATGCTACATTTATTATAATGGTGTTGTTCTGATGCCACATGTTGGTTCCATCAGACTACTTCATGTTCTCTATGCTTAATTACACATCAGCAAACTAGCATGTGGTTCCGCTGCTTTTTCTTTGTTTTACCCTACATTTTCTGATGCTAGCTATTACATCACTACTCCGAGCCTCTGTTCATTGCTTTTTTGTGTGTTCTTGATCTTCCCAAGTTGCATGACTAATTTGATGCTTCTATTACTTATGGAGCTGCCAACCGCATCAAGCAAAATATTTGTTCTTTTGGGGCTGGCACCTCGAACAAGCATAAAAATAGAGTGAAGCAGATATATTGTCGTGTAAGCACATGCCCTTCTTTCATTAGTTTAGATGAACCATTGATGATCAATTTGAACCAGTGCATGCGATTAAAATTAATTTTACCTAAATAGAGGGTGCAGATTAAACGACAACAACTAGATTTGCAACCACGGGATGCTGACGATATCTTCAAAGAACATTGCAACAGCACCGAGGCTTCACAGCAACATATGGTAAGCCAGTGTGTTTTAGTACATGTGAAATGTAATGCGTGTGGGCTGCTTTCTTGGCTTGTGCCCTCAACCTGTAATCCTACAGAATTACAAATAGTTCAGTTGTCTGCTTTGTTGTATTGGTTGATTTGAATGCTTGTTTGTTACTTGTTAGGCTATACCTGAGTTGGCCAATATGTCAGCAGTGCCTGCTGTGCTATCGTAAAGAAATGCATGCCTAGTTCATTTGAGTCCTTAACTTTTCCTCTGAACTTCATCACAAGACCGTCTTCATAGTTTATATGAGGCCACACTATTAAGTGCTTTCTCAGATTATTTGAACTAGTTAGATGTCTTGGCAACTTAAATATAGCGGTGGTACACTCCCTTTCAACTAGGGATGTCAACTGGGTCCCCTCTAATCCCGATTAAAGTCCACTAGTGGTATGATAGTTCAAAAGAGTTTTTGTTTTTTGAGGAAAATGAACTAGGGAGCTAGCAAAAACTAACCAGATGGACTGGCGGATGTCATTTATTTGCCACTTACATCCCTAGTTTCATCTTACCATTTTAATTTCTTTTCGGCTGATGCTGCTTCGAACCATTTAAATATAGCTTGCCATGCTCGGAAATAATTCAGATATTGTTTACCATGTAAGCTTACTGCCTGGATCATGCGATAACTATCTCTTACTTATGTCCAGCAGAAACCATTCAGGATGCCGACACACTAGGACACAATGTATAACCCCAGAATCTATTTGTAGAAGCAGTGCACCATCCATGTTACCAGATGGTAGCAGTTCAAAGGCAACGCCGCCGGAGAGCAGTCTGAGCACATATATTATAGTTCTTGAGGCTCTACTAGAGGCAGAAAGATATGTTGTGGCTTCCATGAATGAGGCAATCTTGATCTTGAGGCTGGAAATTATGCAATTAGCTGCACACATTATGCAAGCAACCCAAGAATTGGAGGAAGTAAGAATGCTGCATTTGAAGATGGAGGAGGTCCTGGTGTTTCTGCTATTTGAAGCCCACGGTAATCCCAGTTCTTCTTTAGATACCAGTTGAAATTCTCAATAGATTATTGTACTTGCATGTTGTGTCATGTCTCTGAATGGATTATGTTGTAAGACCCCCTATGTTGTCCATGTGTTGTAATGATCCGAATTTTTTAGGCGAGGTAATCCTCAGTACTTGTATGATTGACATAAGGTGAACTGTTTTTCGTGTGAGCATATTGTATTGGATGAAATAACTGTTTGACTCAAAGTGTATCCAACCTACCAATTCAAGATCACGACATTTCTAAATCATAATCACATATAAAGGTGGAATAAATCTTTGTTGTGGTTTTGAAGAAATAAATAACAAAACGTAGAATTATCAATGGATATTCGTAATCGAATACAAATTGGATTCGAATTTAGTTGCCAGGGCCCAGGGCAAACTTGAATGCTAATTCTCCCAAGTTTTGAACGAAGCGGCTAAACACCCACTATCATTTGTGGGCTGCCCGAAGCAAGTGTTTGCGAGATGGAAATTACTGTCTACCCCTGACACTTTGACATCCTTATCGACCGGATTTACACTGCTATCAATAGGGTAGACTAGTAACTTCAATCAGACATGACACGACCGCCTCTGAGCCCATTCAGACACGATGGGCGCCAAACATGGGCGGCAAAACATATTTGATTCAAGCTCATCCGAAAGACATGTGTCTCTCCCTCCATTTCCCCATTCATACACGGTGGGCGGCAAAACAAACTCGCCTCGGCCGAAATCGATGTAGGCAAATTTTTTTGACATTGAGTAGGCAAATATTTTAAATAGGGGCAGATGTGTAACTTCCCTCAGACGTGACACAACCGCCCTACCTGCCAGCCCCGTTCATACACACCATGGGCGCCAAACGTGGGCAGCAAAACACCCTCTCCTCGCCCGAAATCACTACTGGCAAATATTTGGGAGATGCGACATTACCGTCCTATCCCCAACCGACGAGATGTATGAAACTTTAAATGGGGGATATAGTTCGTAACTTTCCCACATTTCAGACAAGCGCGTCCCAAAGTTTGAGATCCCCCTCCATTTCCCCATTCATACACCATCGGCGCCACAACAACCTCCCCGCTGCTGCCAGCCTCCTCCGTCTGCCACCCCATCCTCCACCTTGCCGGAGCCGCTACCCCGTCGTCCACTGCAAGAGATGGACGTCTCTCATCCACGGCGCCGGACCAGGATCCTTTCATCGCGTCCTCTCGCTTCATCCGCGTCGTTGTACACCTTTCCGCTGCCACTCCTACGACCTCCTCGTCCACGGCAACAGGATTTATCCCCCGACCCGGCCGTCTGCCGTCTAAAGTCTTCTTCCCTGCCACAGACAGCCATCGCACCCGCAGCACACTCAACGTATCAGCAGGGGCCTACACGGCGTCGCAAAAGAGGTGGTACTCTTCCATATGTGCTTAAGTAATTGATCTCACCCGGAAAATAGATCGTAAATTGTTTACTGTACTTTTTTTGTCCGTACCAAATCGTAGTGGCTAGTTGAAAGCAAACATTGGTTTTGAAGTAGCATTGTCCGGTTTGCACCTTCAGATCCGCCATGGCACAGTCAGTATACTCGTAAATCTTATGGTTTTCCCCCTATATATTCACTACCATCATCGTAGGTGCTTTGTGTCGTGCTAGAACTGCTCCTCAAGACCTCAACCCATCAAGCGAAACAACATGCCACTCATAATTCCAAAGCTTAGGTGTTGAAATACGAATATGATATTATGCTCATATTACTAAAACAGAGAATGTTTAATTGGTCACCTAATGTTCCTATATTCGTTTTGAAAAGCATGTGCGCCACCCACTGGTCCAGCTAGTTCCACTTTCCTGATTTTACTCTTGATGCTTAGGGTTTTCCCCTTTTATCTACTCTACTATGATCTGCGTAGGTGCTTTCTGTCATAGTAGCATTATTCCACCCTTCAAGCTAAACAACACAACACTCAAACTTCCAAAGCTTAGTTGTTCAAATATGATTGTGATATGATACTGATATTAGTTAACAGACACATTTAATTGGTTAGCTAAAGGTCCCACTTGAGTTTCCAAATGCATGCCGCGACATATAGAGAGATAGCAGAATTGCATTTCTTTGTCACTTGTTGACTGTACTTTCTTGTCCACACCACATCTTAATTGTTATTTCAAAGCAAACATCGGTGCTAACTACCCTTTGCGCGGTTTGCAGCTTCAGATCTACCATCCCACTGCCACGGTCAACACTATACTCATCATGCTTATGGTTTCCCCATTTTATGATGACCACGATCAGCCTACGTGGTTCGTGTCGTAATAGCACTTCTCCACCCATCGAGCTAAACAAGCTTAGTTGTACAAATTCAAATCTATATTATGCTGATATTAGTAAAACTGAGAGATGTCTCATTGGTCAGCTAAATGTTCCTACTTTAGTTTTGAAATGCATGTGAGCCACATATGGAAAGACCCGAAGGAATAGTATTTCTCTGTGCGCTCTCGTTCATCATGGGTGGGCAACCGACATTGTATAGAAAGACTTGTAATATCTTCAATCTGCTTGCTCTTCTGTTGTTCTTTCTGATGATCCTCTTCTCTTCTTTAATAAGTATGTTCCTTGTTGGGAAGATTAGCAGAGACATTTGCGGTCGACTGGTCAGGTCGAGTTGTTCTCCCTTAGTATATTTTGAATATGTCAGGTTAGGTTTACTTGTTCTTCTTTACTATATGTTGAAGCTATCATCTGCGAAGTATCATCACTTCTGGAGCTCTCATATTTTGAGTAGTAGGCCACATTATATTAATGCACACACCAAATTACAGCATGCATGGCATCTCTCAGAAAAATTGCAAAGATAGCAGAGAGGGGTTTATAGGGAGGCAGTATTGGATTAGAATCACTTCTGCATTACAAAGATAATCTCACTTGTTTTTATGTTTTCATGCATGTCAGGTATTGAACATTATCAAAATGAATATGAGAATGGGCGACGAGAGGAATATTATGAACAATCCACGGCTAACAAACTTGGCATGGTGGAGGATGGCCTATCTTATTCACCCATCAAGGTGCTTGTTCTAACTTGGCAAGGTTGTATTGGTCGCACATATTTTTCATCTGACCTCTTGCATTATTTCTACTTTGTTACACCGTCTGCTTAGTTTAAGCATCATATATGAGTATATGCCATACCTATCCATTTTCTGTACCTATTCCATGTGTCGTCATACTATGTTTTTCCAGTCAAATGTTGTTCTTTCGTAATAGATGTCCAAAAGGAAGAGGGTGAGTGCAGATCCTCAAGGAGTACAAACTAGGTATTTAGAAAAGGTCGGGATACCTGATAAATCAGATAGATCAGCAGCCACAGAAAACACAGGCCCAACTGTACCACACTTTACCCCTACTCCACTGGCCAAACCCCTATTAGAATTGCTGAGAGCCCAGCGTCACGTACTGTCTATGATATCAATTGAAAAATTGAACTCCTAGATTTCTGCATGTGCCTTACCTTCTCTCTTGTATGAAAACTAATTTCAGACGAATCTCCTTGCTCTAAGGATCATAAGATCTCATAACAATACTGGGCTCTGCATTGCTCTTGTCAGTACCTCTTGCCCTTTGTCAGCATACTTACATGCATTGCTGTTTGATTATGTAGCATCACTGTGAATGTTCGCTTCTTTATCCTCCCTTTGCTTGAAACTAGAAGATCTATATTTACTCTTAGATAAATGTAGAATTAACACAATGGTTATGAAGTTTTGGATTGCTCATGTAAGTACATGTTGTCATGTACTCCCTCTGTATCGAATTAATTGTTGATCAATTGGATGTATTTAGAACTTAATAGTGCTAGATACATCCATTTGAGCGACAAGTAATAAAGGACTATGGTGGTATTACTGTACTTGCATCACGAGATAGTTGATTGTCTAGCATTACTCTGCATCTTATCTGCCCTCCCCTCCACTTTCTCCAAATTATCATATCTACATTTACTCTTAGCAAAATGTTGAATAAAGCCAATGCCACTGCACACGTTGATGTCTGCATTCCTCTTGTCAGTACCATTTGCCTTGTAACCCTATACTTAATTAATTGCTATTTGATTATGTATCATCAGTCTGCACCTAAGCTTCATTATCCTCTGTTTCTTCCAATATTATTTGATCTATATTTACTCTTTGCAAAATGTAGAATAATGGCAACGCTTATAAATAATTTTCTTTGGGTAATTTACTGAATTATCCTTCCATCAACATGGAGAAGGGCTTTGTCCAGCCCGTGTTTACATATAATGTAAGTTCATCCTTCTCAAGTCTTCAAACTTTGTCCTAGTATAGAGTTGGATAGGCATCATTTCATCCACTGTTGTTTACTTTGCTGTTTTCATCTGGTTGGATGTTTGCAACAACTACCAGTTTTAAATTGTAGTTGTAAAAACATGTTCCTTATGCAAAACAGATCCATTTATTTGCTTATATAATTGTGAAACATGTTACCTGTCTCCTTGTTTCTCTTTCAGTCCTATCTCTTATGCCAGGCAGAACTTTAGGGAAGATAGTGAGCCAAATCATATTGAGGACAGCGAGATGACCCTAAGGTCCTGCCTTGATGAAGACAGTGAGTTGAAGCTACTCACCAGCAGGTGTGAGACAAGCTCTGTGCAGTCGCTGCCCCAATCAGTTCGACTGGTTCAGTCTCAACTTACAGCGGAAAGGCTTGCTTCAGCTCAGCTCCGACTTGAAGTCAAAGATGCAAAGAAGATGTCCGAGGACTGCAATGCGGACTATCATGCCATACAGCTAGGGATGGAGCATCTATCGTTGAAAACTGAGGTCTCATCAGCTTGTTCAGCTGCTTGCGGGGCCCGTCCTGGCCAGGCCTAGTGCCTTCTGAAGTGCTCTTAGTTTGTATATTCTTTTGTCGGCGCGTTTATATGCACTGGTGGCGACCTTTGATGACCAGTATATGTAATCTGTGGTCATGTTGCACTTTATTATCACCGGTAGCGAACTTTTATTCCCAGTGGATGTAATATGCCTTAATTTCTTTATTGTATAGTCTAGGTTTATTCTTTGGTAGGTATGCTATAATTTGGGCCGGAAGGTTCAGTGGATCTCAGTGTTGTCGGTCTTTAGGCCGGCCCGTTACTCATATGGGCCAAAACGTGGGCCTATAATCATCTTGGGCCATTAGCAGGTCTAAACCTATATTAGTTTCCCGCCTTTAACAGGCCGAGTAAAGTTCTAGCCAGCTGGGCCAGAGAATACCATGGTCTTTTAATAGGCTAAAACCTAGATTGGGCCAGCGTTGGACCAAAAAATTCACGGGCCAATACAGGCCAAAACTGCCAAAGGCCCATGTTTGGCCCAAATAGGACGAGCAGTTAACATGCCAAAATATATCTCGGGCCTGTTTGGCCCAATAAAATTATGGGCTTTAAGCAGGCCGGTATCCACGCGGGCCATAGGACCAAAAGTGTCACGGGCCATTATTAGATGGGCTATAAGCAGGCCGGATTCAACGCGGGCTGTAATTAGGCCCAACTGTTCCACGGGCCATTAACATGCCGATAGGCTGTTGGACTGAAATTTATTCACGAAGACTACGGGTCGTTAAGAGGCCTAAAGTTACTTCGGACAAGAAATAGCCCAGTTTCTGCATGGGCCGTTAAAGAGCCTAAAGTTAAACCGGGCCCACAACGTCCCAGATGCACCACGGGCCGCTAACGGGCGAAAACTAATATCGGGTCGAACTGGTTAACGGGCATTTAACAGGCTGAAATACAAACATGTCTTAGAATGGGCCCAAAAGAACAGTTGCCTGTTAACGGGCCTGATCTGATATGGGCCGTAATTTGGCCCAAAACACAGCAGGCTGTGAACGGGCCTGATCTGCTATGGGCCTCAATTTGGCCCAAAACATGGCAGGTTGTTAACGGGCCAGACCACTAGTGTCTGAAAAAACATGGTGGGCTTTTAGCTGGGCCGACCTTTTCACCAGAATGGGCCTTTGTTGGGCCCTGCCACATGTCGACGTATCATAGGCGCCGCCTATCCAATGAGTGGATGACATCTGTCCCAACGGTGAGCAAACACATGTTTCCTCCGGCCAATGAGAATTTTACACGTGGAAAATCCCCATTGGTCCGGGATGTTAACGGGTTATCGGATCCAAAACTGGACCCGGTAGCTTAACGGCGAGCCGTTACGGTCAATGCCACGTGTTGGTCACCCTTGACGAAAGCACTTCGATGACGCGGGATTTATCGTCATGGAAATGGACACTTCCGTGATGATCATTTTGGTAATGTCATGGAACACTTCTACGACAGCACAGGTATGACTATCTTGATTCTGTCATAAAATCGTCATGGATGTACATGCATGACAGAAAACGTGACCTACTGTGACAAACACGTATCATCACGGAAGTGTATTTTTTTGTAGTGTCAAGAACCCCCCTTTTAACGTGCAAGAGGTTTGCACGGAGAAGGACTGGCTTTGCCTTGCGGGGGTTGCTAGGAGCTTTGGCCGGCGGCTGGGGCTAGCGGATTGATATACTTAGCCTTTGCGGGTCGAGCAGCTACTCGGTCGAAACCAACCCTCATGAGGGGGCAGAGTGTCACTCGAACACTTGGCTCCTAAGGTTCCTACGAATTAGACGACTACACCACATGAGAGGCAACACACGCTTGCAGATCCGCTTATAATCGTTCCATGAGAAGACAAAGGCACTAAGGACCTGGCGATGTGACGCTTACGGGACCGGCCCGAGGGTCAGAGCTCAGTCACTTAGATTTATCCGCGCTGCAGGGACGGACCCGAGCACAGGCACCGTGTTGGTAGCCCGCTCTCATGGGATGCTCAAAAGGAGAGCTGCCAACGCTCGGAGCCCACGGAAGTGACTCCAGGAGTGATACAATAGCATACGTAAGGTTAATGATCTCAGCAGCTTGCGAAAGCATAACAGGTTCAAGGTACACGAACGAAATGACACAACTGCAGGGGTGGACCTTGACAGCCCGATAGGAATGCAGCCCGAGGGGCGTCCTCAATTGAACAAACCAAAAAGTCACCTCGCACTTGTGTTGTAGAAGTGTCGAGCTAGCTGAAGACGCGTGCCATGGAGAATGCTCCTCATGAGCTGGGCGGCTCCGGAGGCCTGGGGAACTCACGACACCCAGGGGGCTCGCAAGAGTCGGGGACCGCCTGAGATGCGATGGATAGGCGCCTGGCCTTGTAAGACGCCATAGCGCGCTGCACGAGGCACTGGTACGAGACGCCCACATTCAGCATGTCGAACGGTATGCAGACGTAGTTTCAGGGGTAGCCCCCACTCCGACCGATGCGTGACGGCCAGAAGAGCTCATGCGAAGCGGCCCTGTTGAGGCCGGGAATGTCGGTGCAGACATGCAGCCTGCCGCCCGCGTCAAGGGCGGAAGTTGCACTGGTAGACCTTGCAGGGCGGCGCTCGCCGCGCATGGCCTTGATAACCCACAAGTATAGGGGATCGCAACAGTTTTTGACAGTAGAGTATTCAACCCAAATTTACAGATTCGACACAAGGGGGGCCAAAGAATATTTGCAGGTATTAGCAGCTGAGTTCTCAATTCAACCACACCTGGAGATTAATTATATGCAGCAAGTAATCAGTAGCAAAGTAATATGATAGTTTCGATAGTAGTGACAACAGCAATGGTAATAGTAACAGTGATAGCAGTAATTTTGTAGCAAGTGTAATAGTGATGATAGCAGTAGTAACTTAGCAGAAACAATATAAGATAAATTCGTAGGCATTGGATCGGTGACTCGTTGGATGATATTCATCATGTGACAGTCATAACCTAGGGTGATACGTCACTAGCTCTAGTTCATCGATATAATGTAGGCATGTATTCCATAAATAGTCATATGTCCTTTATTGAAAGAACTTGCATGACATCTTTTGTCCTACCCTCCCGTGGCAGTGGGGTCCATATTGGAAACTAAGGGATATTAAGGCCTCTTTTAATAGAGAACCGGAACAAAGCATTCACACATAGTGAATACATGAACTCCTGAAACTACGGTCATCACTGGGAGTGGGCCCGGTTGTTGTCACTCCGGGGTTGCTGGATCATAACACGTAGTAGGTGACTATAACATCCAACATCGGATCTAAAACATGGATATAATGATGATAACATAAACGGTTTCTCGCGGGTATGAGATTGCTGAGTCCCCGTGACTCACAGATTCTACCAAAACAGTTGCAGGTGCCGACGATGCCAGTGCAGGTGACGCAACCGAGCTCAAGTGGGAGTTCGACGAGGAACGTGGTCGTTACTATGTGTCGCTTCCTCGATGATCGAGAGTGGAGCCAGTTGGGACGATCGGGATCTGTTTAGCATTTGGGGTATCTTCTTTTATTTTGGTTCCGTAGTCGGACCTTGAGTGTAATCTGGATGATGGATGTTTATTTATGTATTGTGTGAAGTGGCGACTGTAAGCCAACTATGTATCTCTTTCCCTTATGTATTACATGGGTTGTGTGAAGATTACCTCACTTGTGACATTGCTTTCAATGCGGTTACGCCTCTAAGTCGTGCTTCGACACGTGGGAGATATAGCCGCATCGAGGGCGTTACACTTCTCCATCGCCAATTCCATGATGCTCCCCACCGGGAGTGAGTAATTCCTTCGTTGGCTTGCTGGTCTGTGAGGAGTTGGATGAGATTCATCATGTAATCAAGTTAGTTTTGTTAGGGTTTGATCCCTAGTATCCACTATGTTCCTAGATTGATGTTATTATGACTTTGCTATGCTTAATGCTTTTCACTTTGGGACAGAGTTGTGAGGTGGAGCTGCAGCAAGCGACTAGCATATATGGTGGCTACATTCGCAAAAGAGAGCGAGAAGAGAAGCAAGGCACGGTCGTGAAGCTAGTAGCGATCAAGAAGTGATCCTGAAACTACTTACGCCAAACATTACTCCAACATCGTGTTCACTTCCGGACTCCGCGAGAAGAGACCATCACAGATTACACACGCGGTTGATGTATTTTAATTAAGGTCAACTTCGGTTTTCTACAACCGACATTAACAAATTCCCATCTGCCTCATAACCGCGGGCACGGCTTTCGAAAGATAATACCCTATGGGGTGTCCCAACTTAGCCCATTATAAGCTCTCACGGTCAACGAAGGATATTCCTTCTCTGGAAGACCCGATCAGTCTCGAATCCCGGACTACAAGACATTTCGACAAGAATAAAACAAGACCAGCAAAGCCGCCCGAATGTGCCGACAAATCCCGATAGGAGCTGCACATATCTCGTTCTCGTGGCACACCGGATGAGCAGACGTCGGCAACCGAGGATACCCCAAGTTGCCTCGTGGAGGCACCGCAAGTGGTTCTAGTTTGGACCAACGCCGAGGAGCATTGGCCCGGGGTTAAATAAAGATGACCCTCGGGCATGCGAAAACCTGGGGAAAAAGGCTTAGGTGGCAAATGGTAAAACCAAAGTTGGGCCTTGCTGGAGAGTCTTATTCAAAGCGAACTGTCAAGGGGTCCCATAAATCACCCAACCGTAAGGAACGCAAAATCAAGGAACATAACACCGTATGACGGAAACTAGGGTGGCAAGAGTGGAACAAAACACTGGGCATAAGGCCGAGCCTTCCACCCTTTACCAAGTATATAGATGCATTAATTATAGCAGATATATTGTGATATCCCCAACAAGTAAACATGTTCCAACAAGGAACAACATCTCCATGTTCCAACAAGGAACAAACTTCATCTTCACCGCAACTAGCAA
The DNA here is from genome assembly GCA_021605205.1 of Aegilops longissima. NCBI lineage: Eukaryota > Viridiplantae > Streptophyta > Magnoliopsida > Poales > Poaceae > Aegilops > Aegilops longissima. The sequence continues at coordinate 659,084,869 of CM038677.1, read as the reverse complement.
CGCTATAAGAGGGCCGAGCAAAGCGGTAACATAGCCAAACAACGGTTTGCTAGGAAAGGATGGTTAGGGCTTGACATGGCAATATGGGAGGCATGATAAGGAAGTGATAGGCATCGTAGCATAGGCATAGCAAAAGAGCGAGCATCTAGCAAGCAAAGATAGAAGTGATTTCAAGGGTATGGTCATCTTGCTGCAAGGTTCTCGAGTTGTCAAAAGCTTGATCCTCGTAAGCGTTCTCAACAGGTTCCTCGCTCACGCACTCGCCTCCGGCTCTACCCAAAGCAAGAACACAAACAATGGAACCACAATAAATCACGGTGCAATGCACAAGCAACATGATGCAATACATGGCATGATATGCGAGATGTGATATGCAATGCGATACGCGTTCGAAGGAAAATGATGAACCAGGCATCAACTTGGCAAACCAAGTATGGCGCTGAAAGGTGAGATGATTTCGGTTGAAATCGATATAAAGATCACCGGAATCGGATGCACGGTTTGCAAATGACAAGCAAAACAAGAATGACGCAAATCTGCCATAAACAGCATGATGCCACATAGCAAGCAACAAGAAATTAAGCTACTGCACCCAAACGTACCAACAAAGCATATGGAAGTGATCTACTCAAGATGCTTGACAAACGATGAACACTGAGCTACGGCTAAATCACACCATAACAGGTCCAAACAGGCATGGCAAAAGTGCAAAATATATCAGCTTCGCAGACTTGGTGAAATTACTGAACATGGCAGAATCAGCATCAGGAAGCGATGTTCAGAGCAAGCAAGCAACATGCTACAGGAATTTATAATAGCAAAACAAGGAATGTAATGAATCTACTCTTAGTATTGAACAAAAGTCCCTTACTGACCATGAGCCAAAAAGGATCAGAAGATATGATGGCACCCACGTAAACATAGCAAGTTTCGTTAACAGATTCAGCAAACAGGGCATGACATTGGCAGAATTATGTAGGCATCTTCGCGAGCTCGATGCACTCACTACAGAGAATTACAAGATAATCTAAGCATACATCCTTCAAGAAGACATGGCATAGAACCTATACATGGCAAGAACAACATCATAGCATCCACGGATCAACTACAACAACCTTGGCAAAATTGAATAACATGTAAACAATCTGCCAGGAAACATTTTATAGCAAAAGTAGAGCTCGATTTACTCAAGCTATGGCACTCGATAATTTCAAACAAGGGCATGGATGGATAGAGCATAACCATATGTTCAAAACATCCTTACTGAAGTAACTCAAAATATGCATGGATCTCTCGGTAGCATCAAGTTAACATGGCATACAAATATCAGCAAAACAGGGGCTGAAATCAGCAACATCATGAAGCCTAGTTTGCATGCTTGTGCTAGTCACCACAGAGATCACAAAAATACATGGCATACACCTCTGTAAAGATGGCATGGCATATTACAAAACACATGTAGGACTCAAGTTCATGGGATGCACACATCAATCATGGAAAAAATGACAAAAGTGCATGTTCTGATAAGAATCTGAAACTAACATCACGTAGCCCTCTTCTAACAGCATTTCGGGCATCAAGATGAGCTGAAATGAAAATGATGCAATGCGAAGAAATGATGTATTCATCGAGGCGAACATTTCGGTATGCTACACGCCCAAAACGGTGCCACGGGTGCAAAGTTATGGCATGCTGAAAATGCAACAAAATTATCACAGAATAATGACTTAGAGGAAATTTCGGGGCTCGGGGAAAGTCAACCTTCTCGTTTTTGGATCTAGATCCGGCTGCGCGCGGGTCGAGGTTCGCCGGAGTGGGAGCTCGGGGCCAGGGAGGAGAGGCCGGCGTGGGGGCCGAGGCCGGGAGGCGGCGAGGCGGCGGCGCCGGGCGGAGGTCGAGGCGGGCCCGCGCCGGGGACGGCGGCGCGGGCGGCGATGGCCGACGGGCCGGTGGCAGGCGGCGGCCGAGCGGAGGGTCATGCTGGCTGCGGGCGGCGGCCGCCGATTCATGGAGCGGAGGCGCGGAGCGCGGGCGCGGCGCGGCGGCGACTGAGCCGCTGGGGCCCCGCAGACGGGCCTCACGGGCCGGCAGCGCAGGGCGCGGGCGGAGGCCACGTGGCAGCCGCGGATTAGCTGCGGCGCGGCGGTGGACGCGTCCGGCGCCGTCCGGACGTGTCCGGCGCGGGGAGAGGAGCGGGGAGCTAGGGTTAGGGTGGATCTAATCCGGAATTTCGGGGAAGGAGGTGTTTTTATAGGTAGAAGGAGCTAGGAAGCTCCAAATGGAGTGTAGTTTTCGCCCACACGATCGTGATCCGACGACGGAGAGCATGGAAGTGACTTAGATGGGTTATTGGGTTGTTTTGGAGGGGTGTTGGGCTGCAACTTAAAAGAGGCCTTTGCGAGAGTGTGGTTAACCGTTGGAGTACCAAACGAGCTCCAAATGACCCGAAACTTGACAAGTGGTCTATCGGTGGTGTACCAAGGCCACTTGACAAACCTCGGTCCATTCCGAGAAAGTTTAGTACCCGCTCACGGAAAAATGTAAAATGGGACGCCGGGGGACATAGGAGTGCCGGATTGCAAAACGGACAACGGGGAAAATGATCGGAATCATGAGACGAACACATATGCAAATGAGATGCACATGATGACATGATATGAGATGCATGACGTAAACAAAATGCAAAATGTAGAAAAACCCAACCACGGAGGGAATATCATATCACAATGCCGAAAATGGCAAGAGTTGGAGTTACAAATATGGAAAGTTACATCCGGGGTGTTACAACACTCCACCACTACAAGAGGATCTCGTCCCGAGATCTAGGACTGAAAGAACTCCGGATATTCGGAACGGAGGTGATCCTCAAGCTCCCAGGTGGCTTCTCGGTTGGAATGGTGTGACCACTTCACTTTCAGGAATTTGATTGACTTGTTGCGAGTCTTGCGCTCGGTTTCTTCAACAATAGCAACGGGGTGCTCATGATAAGACAGATCTTCTTGGAGGTCAATTTCTTCGAAGTTGATAGTGCGTTCAGGAGTCTTGAAGCACTTGCGAAGCTGTGACACATGAAACACACCGCACGCTTGCAAAGTTGGATGGAAGCTCGTTGATAGGCGAGATCGCCTCTTTGCCAATGATCTTGAAAGGACCCACGATCTAGGGGCAAGCTTCCTTTGATACCGGGCGGCGAGTGCCTTTCATTGAGAGACGCGGAGGTAGACATGGTCTCCGATTTCAAAAGCCACATCACGGTGCTTGTCATCATAATAGTTCTTCGGCGCGATTATGCTGCTTTGAGATTCTCACGAATGACTTTTCACATTTCTTCGCTTCGTGATCAATTCGTTGCCAAGAAGTTGGCGTTCACCTGTCTCGGACCAATTGAGAGGAGTACGACACTTTCTGCCATAGAGAATTTCGAATGGGGCTTTGCCCGAACTCGCTTGGAAGCTGTTGTTGTAGGAGAACTCAGCATATGGAAGACAATCTTCCCACTTCATACCAAAGGAAATGACACAAACCCTGAGCATTTCTTCAAGGATTTGATTGACTCGCTCGACTTGGCCACTTGTTTGAGGATGGAAAGCTGTGCTGAAACGAATGTTGGTGCCCATGGCCTTCTGAAAAGAATCCCAAAACTTGGAGGTAAAGATGCTGCCACGGTCCTAAGAGATCAATTGTGGAATGCCGCAAGGAGACAATCTCGATGTGTATAGCTCTGCCAACTGAGCTGCTGTGATAGATTCTTTGATAGGAAGAAAATGAGCCACTTTAGTAAGCTTGTCAATGACAACGAAGATAGCATCATTTCCACACTTGGACTTGGGAAATCCAGTCACGAAGTCCATCTCGATATGATCAAACTTCCATTCTGGAATAGCAAGAGGTTGGAGGAGACCAGCTGGTCGTTGGTGTTCTGCTTTCACTCTTCTGCAGACATCTCACTCATTCACGAATTGAGCAATTTCTCGCTTCATTCGAGTCCACCAATATGACTGCTTGAGGTCATGGTACATCTTCGCATTTCCGGATGAATGGATAGAAGCGAATTGTGTGCCTCGCTCATAATGACTTTACGAGATCACCCTTAGGAACCACAATCTGGTCCTCAAGAAAAGAGTATCTTTGTCATCAATGTGGAAGCACTTGTACTTGGAAATGCCCTTGTCAATACCACGCTTCACCTTTTTCACCATGGTGTCCAGGAGTTGAGCCTCACGAATTTGATCTTCCAAAGTAGGAGAGACTATGAGGTTGGCAAGAAAGCCTTGAGGAACAACTTGAAGATTCAGCTTATGGAAAGCTTCACGAGAGATCCGTTGGAAGGGCTTGAGGATTAAACTGCTGCAATAAGCCTTCCTGCTCAAAGCATCTGCAATCACATTGGCCTTGCAGAGTATATTAAATACTTGGGTTGTACTCTTGAATCATTTCGACCCATCGAAGTTTTCCCGAGGTTGAGGTTGGGTTGAGTGAAGATATACTTGAGACTCTTGTGATCGGTGAATATGTCCACTTTCCTTCCCAACAAGAGATGTCTCCAAGTTATTAATGCATGGACAACTGCCGCCAACTCAAGATCGTGAGTGGGGTAGTTCTTTTCGTTGGGCTTCAAATGACGAGAGGTATAGGCCACAACTCTCGCCTCTTGCATTAACACAGCACCGAGACCTTGAAGAGAAGCATCACAGAAAACTTCGAATGGCTTGGATTCATCAGGAGGAGTCAAGACAGGAGCTGTGACGAGATTCTCTTTAAGGGTATTGAAAGCAACGTCACACTCAGGAGACCAGACATACTTCACATGCTTCTGGAGGAGGTTGGAAAGAGGCTTTGCAATCTTAGAGAAGTTCTTAACGAATCTTCGGCAATAGCTTGCAAGTCCAAGAAAACTGCGAAGCTGCTTGACATTCTGAGGAGGTTCCCAATTCACAACTGCAGACACCTTCTCGGGGTTAACAGCGATGCCTTTGGCGGAGATGATATGACCAAGGTAAAGAACTTCATCAAGCCAGAACTCACATTTGGAAAACTTCGCATAGAATTGATGCTCTCTGAGATTGTCAAGCACCAATCGCAAATGTTTGGCATGATCCTTCTTATTCTTGGAGAATACCAACATATCATCAAGATAGACCAAGACGAATTCATTGGTGTAGGGGTTGAAGATGAAGTTCATCATTCGAGAGAATGTTGGAGGAGCATTGACAAGGCCGAAAGACATGACAGTATATTCATAAGAACCAAAGCTTGTTCTGAATGCTGTCTTGGGAATATCTTGTTCACGAATGCGAATTTGATGATAACCCATACGAAGGTCAAGCTTGGAGAACACTTTAGCACCTTTGAGTTGCTCGAAAAGCTCATTGATGTTGGGAAGTGGATACTTGTTCTTGATAGTCTTCTTATTCAATGGACGGTAATCGACGCATAGTCGGTCCGTGCCATCCTTCTTCTGGACAAAAAGAACACCACAACCCCAAGGAGATGAACTCGGTCTGATCAAACCCAGACGCTCTTGTTCATCGAGCTGCTTCTTCAATTCCTTCAGCTCATTAGGTCCAAGCTTGTATGGACGCTTGCAAGCGGGTTCAGTGCCAGGCTCAAGATCGATAACGAACTCAACTGGCCAGTGAGGAGCATTCCTGGAAGCTCTTCTGGAAAGACATCTTGGTACTCACAAACGATCGAATCGAGAGATAGCATCCAATTCGCCCTTCTCATTGAGAGAAAACAACCAATGGTTTCATCACGAAGCGACATAGATGATCACATCATTAGAAGAGTGAGTCAATTGAATTTCCACAGCAGCACAATCAAGCCGAGCTTTGTGCTGAGAAAGCCACTCCATCCCGAGAATAAGATCAATATCCGAGTCGCCAAGAACAAATGGTTTAGCCAGAAATCTATAGTCGCCCATCTTGATACCGACATTCGGAACCAAAACTCGAGAAGTCATTTGCTTACCCGGGGACACAATCTTCAACGGAATAGGAATATTTTCCGTCACAAACTCATGCTTGGCAACAAAAGGTCTCGAAATGAACGAAAGCGATGAACCAAAGATCAAATAAGACTTTTGCAGAATATCATTAATCGAGAGATTACCCATTATCACGCCGAGAGATTCCTCCACTTGAGCTGCATTCATCATATTCACCTTGGCATGCTTTGGATTAGGAGGTGGAGGCGGAAGGCGCCTTTGGTTGAAGCATTTGTTCGCATAGTGACCTTTCTGCTGACATTTGTTACAAGTCACCTCTGAGAGCGGACGGTGATAAGGAGCATTTGACCTTGGAGCTTGAGAATTTGACTTGTTCTGATAGCCTGGGTTGGGTGAGTGGGAAGATCCACGACCACCTGAGTTCTTCTGCTGATAAGGCCGACGGAACCGAGGAGGAGGAAGGTAGAACTTCGCTGCTTAGCTGCCACTTGAGAGGAAGAAGAAGACTGAATCTGCATCCTGATTCTCTTCTTAGAAGCCTCACATTTGAGCTGGGCAGCTTCTTGCTTCAAAGCCATGTTGTAGAATTCATCATACTTTTCGGCTCAAAAGCACGAGAGCTAATTGCAGATCTTCTCTCGCACCACCTCTGAATTGATAGATCATACTCTTTTCATCGTGGACGCCTTGCTTAGCGAAGCGGCGAGTTCGAACTGGATATTGTATTGATACACGACATGTTGCCTTGCTTGAGATTGCGGAACTCCTCACGCTTGCTCTCAACAACACTTTTGAATGTGGTGAGCTTTGAAGTCTCGGCGAACTCATCCTGTAATGACACGACCTCCTTTGGAATCTTTGTATTGCTGGTACCACTCAGCAGCTTGGTCCTTGAGTTGAAACGAAGCAAACTTGACAAAGTCCTCGTGTCCGACATTGCTACATTCAAAATGTTTGCAGATGTCCACAAGCCAATCGTCGCGCGTCGTGGCCTCGACCACGTAAGCTGAAAGACTTCGCTGATTAGCAAGGAACTGATTGAGGGTAGCAAAGTGCGGCTGGTTGTTGCCTTGGCCTTGATTTCCTTGGTTGCCTTGCCCTTGGGTACGCTCTTGCAAGAGTTGGAAAATCATCTGAGCATTTGCGTTGGTGGCTGCCATGATAGCTTGCCATGCCTCCGGAGGCGGAGGTGGAGGTGGAGGTTCGATCGACTCCCATCATTGCGATCCGGATTCGACGCTTGGCGGAGCCATCTGAAGAGGGTGACATCCGTTAGCACTTTGATAGACAGATAGACAAGTTGAATCAACGGATAGAAATTGCAACATATAGTCTTCACAATAAACATTCGAACAAGGATGAACGAATGAATTCCAAAGTTAACATCACACGTCCATTAAGGTGAGAAGCCACTTGATTAAGGGTTGATGAAAAAATAACAAGGTACGATCGAACAAATAAGTGGAAAGGATTACCCAATCACAAACCAAATATCTGCGGAAGAAATGCTAAGAGCTACTTGAATCCCACCTATAAACTCCCAAACTTTCTGGTTATGCAATCTGGTGTTGGGGATACAGGGACACAAAATATATCACCCAAACTAACAATACCTAGATCCAAATTGTATCCATCCGTCAACACATAACCAAGAAACCTTCGAAATCGTGTACCTCGACCTTCAAAAGCATCCGTTATACGAGTCATGGCAATACTCCCGAGCTCGCCCGATCTCGGGTTATCGGGTTATCTCACCAACAACTGTACAAAAGAGATTTTCGATGTCGGCAAAGCTCGGTATTCCAGAACTGCAACGATAAAATTGTGACGAGAACACCTCGGAGCTCAACTCCCGGGACACTACCACAACCCCTAAATGTCGAGGCACCAAGAACAATGTTCTCGCCACAAAACCATCGGAACGATTCCAAGATACCAGCGTGATCCTAAAATTTTTTTGTGAAATTTGAGGAGAGGAGAGTCAAAACTTCTCGTCAGAGACCTCACCAGAGCGACGAAGGACCGGGAGTAAAAGAATCCTACTCTCGATATATATAATCCTAAGACTCAAAACATTTTTGTTCTAGACTCAACAACGCCAACAAACAATCAAGCGGGGATCCTAAGTCGGGATGGCTCGATTACCAACTTGTAACGCCTCGATGTGGCTATATCTCCCACGTGTCGAAGCACGACTTAGAGGCATAACCGCATTGAAAGCAATGTCACAAGTGAGGTAATCTTCACACAACCCATGTAATACATAAGGAAAGAGATACATAGTTGGCTTACAATGCCACTTCACACAATACATAAATAAACATCCATCATCCAGATTACACTCAAGGTCCGACTACGGAACCAAAATAAAAGAAGATACCCCAAATGCTAAACAGATCCCCGATCGTCCCAACTGGGCTCCACTACGATCATCGAGGAAAAGACACATAGTAACGACCACGCCCTCGTCGAACTCCCACTTGAGCTCGGTTACGCCACCTGACCGCATCGCCGGCACTGCAACTGTTTTGGTAGAATCTGTGAGTCACGGGACTCAACAATCTCACACCATGCGAGATCAAGACTATTTAAGCTTATAGGAAGGAAAGAGTTGTGAGGTGGAGCTGCAGCAAGCGACTAGCATATATGGTGGCTACATTCGCAAAAGAGAGCGAGAAGAGAAGCAAGGCACGGTCGTGAAGCTAGTAGCGATCAAGAAGTGATCCTGAAACTACTTACGCCAAACATTACTCCAACACGTGTTCACTTCCCGGACTCCGCGAGAAGAGACCATCACGATTACACACGCCGTTGATGTATTTTAATTAAGGTCAACTTCGGTTTTCTACAACCGACATTAACAAATTCCCATCTGCCTCATAACCGCGGCACGGCTTTCAAAGATAATACCCGCAGGGTGTCCCAACTTAGCCCATTATAAGCTCTCACGGTCAACGAAGGATATTCCTTCTCTGGGAAGACCCGATCAGTCTCGGAATCCCGGACTACAAGACATTTCGACAGAATAAAACAAGACCAGCAAAGCCGCCGAATGTGCCGACAAATCCCGATAGGAGCTGCACATATCTCGCTCGTGGCACACCGGATGAGCAGTACGACGGCAACCGAGGATACCCCAAGTTGCCTCGTATGGGCACCGCAAGTGGTTTAGTTTGGACCAACGCCGAGGAGCATTGGCCCGGGGTTAAATAAAGATGACCCTCGGCTCATGAAAACCCGGGGAAAAAGGCTTAGGTGGCAAATGGTAAAACCAAAGTTGGGCCTTGTTGGAGGAGTCTTATTCAAAGCGAACTGTCAAGCGGGTCCCATAAATCACCCAACCGTGTAAGGAACGCAAAATCAAGGAACATAACACCGGTATGACGGAAACTAGGGTGGCAAGAGTGGAACAAAACACCAGGCATAAGGCCGAGCCTTCCACCCTTTACCAAGTATATAGATGCATTAATTATAGCAGATATATTGTGATATCCCCAACAAGTAAACATGTTCCAACAAGGAACAACATCTCCATGTTCCAACAAGGAACAAACTTCATCTTCACCTGCAACTAGCAACGCTATAAGAGGGGCTGAGCAAAGCGGTAACATAGCCAAACAACGGTTTGCTAGGAAAGGATGGTTAGGGCTTGACATGGCAATATGGGAGGCATGATAAGCAAGTGATAGGCATCGTAGCATAGGCATAGCAAAAGAGCGAGCATCTAGCAAGCAAAGATAGAAGTGATTTCAAGGGTATGGTCATCTTGCTCGCAAGGTTCTCGAGTTGTCAAAAGCTTGATCCTCGTAAGCGTTCTCAACAGGTTCCTCGCTCACGCACTCGCCTCCGGCTCTACCCAAAGCAAGAACACAAACAATGGAACCACAATAAATCACGGTGCAATGCACAAGCAACATGATGCAATACATGGCATGATATGCGAGATGTGATATGCAATGCGTATGCGTGCTCCGGAAGGAAAATGATGAACCAGGCATCAAATTGGCAAACCAAGTATGCCGCTGGAAAGGTGAGATTATTTCGGTTGAAATCGATATAAATAACACCGGAATCGGATGCACGGTTTGCAAATGACAAGCAAAACAAGAATGACGCAAATCTGCCATAAACAGCACGATGCCACATAGCAAGCAACAAGAAATTAAGCTACTGCACCCAAACGTACCAACAAAGCATATGGCAGTGATCTACTCAAGATTCTTGACAAAAGATGAACACTGAGCTACGGCTAAATCACACCATAACAGGTCCAAACATGCATGGCAAAAGTGCAAAATATATCAGCTTCGCAGACTTTGTGAAATTACTGAACATGGCAGAATCAGCATCAGGAAGCAATGTTCAGAGCAAGCAAACAACATGCTACAGGAATTTATAATAGCAAAACAAGGTACGGCATGAATCCACTCAAAGCATAGAACAAAAGTCCCTTACTGACCATGAGCCAAAAAGGATCAAAAGATATGATGGAACCCACGTAAACATAGCAAGTTTTGTTAACAGATTCAGCAAACAGGGCCTGACATTGGCAGAATTATGTAGGCATCTTCGCGAGCTCGATGCACTCACTACAGAGCATTACAAGATAATCTAAGAATACATCCATCAAGAAGACATGGCATACAAGCTATACATGGCAAGAACAACATCATAGCATCCACGGATCAACTAAAACAACCTTGGCAAAACTGAATAACATGTAAACAATCTGCCAGGAAACATTTTATAGCAAAAGTAGAGCTCGATTGACTCAAGCTATGGCACTCGATAATTGCAAACAAGGGCATGGATGGATAGAGCATAACCATATGTTCAAAACATCCTTACTGAAGTAACTCAAAATATGCATGGATCTCTCGGTAGCATCAAGTTAACATGGCATAAAAATATCAGCAAAACAGGGGCTGAAATCAGCAACATCATGAAGCCTACTTTGCATGCTTGTGCTAGTCACCACAGAGATCACAAAAATACATGGAATACACCCCTGTAAAGATGGCATGGCATATTACAAAACACATGTAGGACTCAAGTTCATGGGATGCACACATCAATCATGGCAAAAATGACAAAAGTGCATGTTCTGATAAGAATCTGAAACTAACATCACATAGCCCTCTTCTAACAGCATTTCGGGCATCAATATGAGCTCAAATAAAAATGATGCAATGAGATGAAATGATGTATTCATCGAGACGAACATTTCGGTATGCCACACGCCCAAAACGGAGCCATGGGTGCAAAGTTATGGCATGCTGAAAATGCAACAAAATTATCACAGAATAATGACTTTGAGGAAATTTCGGGGCTCGGGGAAAGTCAACCTTCTCGTTTTTGGATCTAGATCCGGCTGCGCGCGGGTCGAGGTTCGCCGGAGTGAGAACTCGGGGCCGGGAGGAGACGCCGCGCTGGGGCCGAGGCCGGAGGCGGCGAGGCGGCGCGCCGGGCGGAGGTCGAGGCGGGCCCGGCGCCGGACGGGCGGCGCGGCGGCGGTGGCCGACGGGCCGGTGGCGGAGGCAGCGGCCGGAGCGAGGGTCAGCGCGGCCGGCGGCCGCCGCCGGGTCGCTGGAGCGGAGGCGCTTGAGCGCTGGGCGCGGGCGGCGGGCGCGACGGGCATGGGGCCCTGCACGGGCCTCACGGGCCGGCGGCGCGCGGGCGCGGCGGAGGCCACGTGGCAGCCGCGGATTAGCTGCGCGCGATGGCGGACGCGTCGGGCGCCGGCCGGACGTGTCCGGCGCGGGGAGAGGAGCGGGGAGCTAGGGTTAGGGTGGATCTGATCCGGAATTTCGGGGGAGGAGGTGTTTTTATAGGTAGAAGGAGCTAGGAAGCTCCAAATGGAGTGTAGTTTTCTCCCACACTATCGTGATCCAACGACGGAGAGGATGGAAGTGACTTAGATGGGTTATTGGGTTGTTTTGGAGGGGTGTTGGGCTGCAACTTAAAAGAGGCCTTTGCGAGAGTGCTGTTAACCTTTGGAGTACCAAACGAGCTACAAATGACCCGAAACTTGACAGGTGGTCTACCGGTGGTGTACCAAGGCCACTTGACAAACCTCGGCCCATTCCGAGAAAGTTTAGTACCCGCTCACAGAAAACGGACAACGGGGAAAATGCTCGGAATCATGAGACAAACACGTATGCAAATGAGATGCACATGATGACATGATATGAGATGCATGACATAAACAAAATGCAAAATGAAGAAAAACCCAACCACGGAGGGAATATCATATCACAATGCCGAAAATGGCAAGAGTTGGAGTTACAAATATGGAAAGTTACGTCCGGGGTGTTACAAGAAGGGTTGGTGATTGCTACCTCTTGAGCACTGCGTTGGTTTTCCCTTGAAGAGGAAAGGGTGATGCAGCAAAGTAGCATAAGTATTTCCCTCAGTTTTTGAGAACCAAGGTATCAATCCAGTAGGATGCTACGTGCGAGTCCCTCGCACCTACACAAACAAATAAATCCTCGCAACCAACGCGATAAGGGGTGGTCAATCCCTACACGGTCACTTACAAGAGTGAGATCTGATAGATATGGTAAGGTAACATTTTTGGTATTTTTATGATAAAGATGTAAAGAAAAATAAAAACAAAGGAAATAACTAAGTGTTGGAAGATTAATATGATGGAAGATAGACCCGGGGGCCATAGGTTTCACTACTGGCTTCTCTCGAGATCATAAGTATTTTACGGTGGGTGAACAAATTACTATTGAGCAATTGACAGAATTGAGCATAGTTATGAGAATATCTAGGTATGATCATGTATATAGGCATCACGTCCGAGACAAGTAGACCGACTCCTGCCTGCATCTACTACTATTACTCCACACATCGACCGCTATCCAGCATGCATCTAGGGTATTAAGTTCATAAGAACAGAGTAACGCCTTAAGCAAGATGACATGATGTAGAGGGATAAATTCATGCAATATGACAAAAAAACCCATCTTGTTATCCTCCATGGAAACAATACAATATGTGACTTGCTGACCCTACTGTCACTGGAAAGGACACCGCAAGATTGAACCCAAAGCTAAGCACTTCTCCTATTGCAAGAAAGATCAATCTAGTAGGCCAAACCGAGCTGATAATTCGAAGAGACTTACAAAGATAACCAATCATACATAAAATAATTCAGAGAAGATTCAAATATTGTTCATAGATAAACTTGATCATAAACCCACAATTCATCGGTCTCAACAAACACACCGCAAAAGAAGATTACATCGAATAGATCTCCACAAGAGAGGGGGAGAACGTTGTATTGAGATCTAAAAAGAGAGAAGAAGCCATCTAGCTAATAACTATGGACCCGAAGGTCTGAAGTAAACTACTCACACTTCATCAGAGAGGCTATGGTGTTGATGTAGAAGCCCTCCGTGATCGATGCCCCTTCCGGCGGAGCTCCGGAACAAGCCCCAAGATGGGATCTCGTGGGTACAGAAGGTTGTGGCGGTGGAATTAGGTTTTGGCTCCGATTCGATCGCTTGGGGTGCGTGAGGTATATATAGGAGGAAGGAGTACGTCGGTGGAGCAACGTGGGGCCCATGAGGGTGGAGGCGCGCTGTGGTGGTAGGCGCGCCTCTACCTCGTGGCTTCCTGAAGCTTACCGACGAGGGTCCAAGTCTCTGGATCATGTTCGTTCCGAAAATCACGTTCCCGAAGGTTTCATTCCGTTTGGACTCTGTTTGATATTCTTTTTTTGCGAAACTCTGAAATAGGCAAAAAAACAGAAATTCTGGGCTGGGCCTCCGGTTAATAAGTTAGTCCCAAAAATAATATAAAAGTGAATAATAAAGCCCAATAATGTCCAAAACAGAAGATAATATAGCATGGAGCAATTAGAAATTATAGATACGTTGGAGACGTATCAAGCATCCCCAAGCTTAATTCCTGCTCGTCCTTGAGTAGGTAAATGATAAAAACAGAATTTTTGATGTGGAATGCTACTTGGCATAATTCCGATGTAATTCTTCTTAATTGTGGTATGAATATTCAGATCCGAAAGATTCAAGATAAAAGTTCAATATTGACATAAAAATAATAATACTTCAAGCATACTAACTAAGCAATTGTGTCCTCTCAAAATAACATGGCCAAAGAAAGTTCATCCCTACAAAATCATATTGTTTGTTCATGCTCCATTTTCGTCACACAAGAATGCTCTCATCATGCACAACCCCGATGACGAGCCAAGCAATTGTTTCATACTTTAGTAATCTCAAACTTTATAAACCTTCACACAATACATGAGCGTGAGCCATGGATATAGCACTATGGGTGGAATAGCGTATAATGATGGGGGTTATGTGGAGAAGACAAAAAAGGAGAAAGTCTCACATCAACGAGGCTAATCAATGAGCTATGGAGATGCCCATCGATTGATGTTAATGCAAGGAGTAGGGTTTGCCATGCAACGGATGTACTAGAGCTATAAATATATGAAAGACCAACAAAAGAAACTAAGTGGGTGTGCATCCAACTTGCTTGCTCACGAAGACCTAGGGCACTTGAGGAGGCCCGTTGTTGGAATATACAAGCCAAGTTCTATAATGAAAAATTCCCACTAGTATATGGAAGTGACAAAACGAGAGACTCTCTATCATGAAGATTATGGTGCTACTTTGAAGCACAAGTGTGGTAAAAGGATAGTAGCATGTCCCTTTTTATTCTTTTTTTTGGGGCCTTCCTTTTTTTATTTGGCCTTTTTTGGGACAATGCTCTATTAAATGATGATCATCACACTTCTATTTATTTACAACTCAATGATTACAACTCGATACTAGAACAAGGTATGACTCTATATGAATGCCTCCGGCGGTGTACCGGGATATGCAATGAACCAAGAGTAATATGTATGAAAGAATTATGAATGGTGGCTTTGCCACAAGTACTATGTCAACTACATGATCATGCTAAGCAATATGACAATGATGAACGTGTCATGATAAACGGAAGGTGGAAAGTTGCATGGCAATATATCTCGGAATGGCTATGGAAATTCCATAATAGGTAGGTATGGTGGCCGTTTTGAGGAAGATATAAGGGGGTTTATGTGTGAAAGAGCGTATCATATCACGGGGTTTGGATGCACCGGCGATGTTTGCACCGACTCTCAATGTGAGAAAGGGCAATGCACGGTACCGAAGAGGCTAGAAATGATGGAAAGGTGAGAGTGCATATAATCCATGGACTCAACATTAGTCATAAAGAACTCATATACTTATTGCAAAAATCTACAACTCATCAAGAACCAAGCACTACGCGCATGCTCCTAGGGGGATAGATTGGTAGGAAAAGACCATAGCTCGTCCCCGACCGCCACTCATAAGGAGGACAATCAAAGAACACCTCATGTTTCAAATTTGTTACATAATGTTTACCATACGTGCATGCTACGGGACTTGCAAACTTCAACACAAGTATTTCTCAAATTCACAACTACTCAACTAGCACAACTTTTATATCACTACCTCCATGTCTCGAAACAATCATCAAGCATCAAACTTCTCTTAGTATTCAACACACTCATAAGAAAGTTTTACTATTCTTGAATACCTAGCATATTAGGATTATTTAAGCAAATTACCATGCTATTTAAGACTCTCAAAATAATCTAAGTGAAGCATGAGAGATCAATACTTTCTATAAAACAAATCCACCACCGTGCTCAAAAGATATAAGTGAAGTACTAGAGCATAAACTATATAACTCAAAAGATATAAGTGAAGCACATAGAGTATTCTAATAATTTATGAATCATGTGTGTATCTCTCAAAAGGTGTGTACATCAAGGATGATTGTGGTCAACTAAAAAGCAAAGACTCAAATCATACAAGACGCTCCAAGCAAAACACATATCATGTGGTGAATAAAAATATAGCTCCAAGTAAAGTTACCGATGGAAATAGACGAAAGAGGGGATGCCTTCGGGGCATACCCAATCTTTGGCTTTTAGGTGTCCTTATATTATCTTGGGGGTGCCATGGGCATCCCCAAGCTTAGGCTCTTTCCACTCCTTGTTCCATAATCTATCAAATCTTTCACCCAAAACTTGAAAACTTCACAACACAAAACTTAACAGAAAATCTCATGAGCTCCGTTAGCGAAAGAAAACAAAAGACCACTTCAAGGTACTGTAATGAACTCATTATTTATTTATGTTGGTGTTAAAGCTACTGTATTCCAACTTCTATATGGTTTATAAACTATTTTATTAGCGATAGATTCATCAAAATAAGCAAACAACACTTGAAAAACAGAATCTGTCAAAAACAGAACAGTCTGTAGTAATCTGTAACTAACGCAAACTTCTGGAACTCCAAAAAATCAGCCAAAATAGGTAGACCTAGACAATTCATTTATTGATCAGCAGCAATTGGAATCAATATTTTATCACGTTCTGGTGATTTTCAACAATTATTTTTGTGAACAGAAAGTTTCTGGAATTTTCTGCAAGATCAAATAACTATCATCCAAGAAGATCCTATAGGTTTAACTTGGCACAAACACTAATTAAAACATAAAAACACATGTAACCAGAGGCTAGAACAAAATTTATTCCTAAAAAGAAGCAAAAGGCAAAAAACTAAAAATAAAATTGGGTTGCCTCCCAACAAGCGCTATCGTTTAACGCCCCTAGCTAGGCATAAAAGCAAGAATATATCTAGGTAGTGCCATAGTAATAGGATAGATCATTAAAACTCATTTCATATTCTCTACGTTCAGCAGAAAGTTTCCTTTGAGGCAAGAAAAAGTAATCAAAAGGGCTAAATTTAATGGGACAAAAGTCCCCAAGACCAAGTTTAGGAGGTATAGGTTCCTCTTTCAGCCCTTCGTATTGCACAACCAATTCATCATTATAAGCATTCTTTTGACAGAACTTTGTGAGCCTATACTCGAGAGAATATCCTAGCTCATTATTTCGAATAGCCAAATCATCATTAAGTTTAGAAATTCTATCAACTATAACATTGGTAGGGACCTTTTTTCTAAGGTTTTCATTGAAAGCAACATAGTCTAGAGATTGAAAACGCATTATTTCTTCTTGATCAAAGAGGATAGCCTCTATGGGAGGACGGCCAGCGTCCACCCTGTAATGTGCAAAGATTTCTTTGGCCTCTTTTATTATAAATCTAAACTCATGAGCCAAAAAGATAGTAGCGGCACGCTTAACAGAAGAGTGCTCTATATTAGAAAATTCTAAGAAAATCCTTTGTATGCAAGGGTGCAAGTGCATAAATTGCCTTTCAAGTTCAACTATAAGCATGGCAATAGCGTCCGCAAGACTACTAGTTCTATGAAGAATGGAACTGCCCATAGAAGGCAAAGCACCGGCACAAGTAAATAAATCTTGAATAACCCCTATTCCAATTGTTGGAGTAATGGGCCACGGGTAGGCTAACCCGAGCCCCTGAACCTTTCAAGACATCGGGGCAGGCAGCGCCCCTCAAGACCCCAAGATGGAGAGCCTCTTTCTGAGAGTCGGCGGCAAGGCCGCCGACTGCCCCTCACGGCCGAGTCCCAGGGACGACTTCGAGATAAGCCGACTCCTAACTGGCGGCTTCCAGAGAAGCCGGCTATGGGGAGTCGGCCCGCGACTCCGGTACGGCCACCGCGCGGCCCATTCCTGCCCCATTTGCGAAGGGCAGGCATGGCCACAGTGCGCCGTACCAACGGAGATCTCCATCCGGCGCGGCACTGTTGCCATGCCAGCCCTGACATCAGCCCCCGTGGGCGGAGCCCTGTGCCCACGACGGCCTGTCTGTACGACCCAGAGACGGCGGGTCCCACCAGTCAACGGGGGTACAGAAGACGGCGAGAGCGCCACGAGATGGACCCGTTGGGAGTCGGCCCCCAGGAGTCGGCTAGCCCATCCCACGGGCCCCGCACGCCATTAACCAGACAAGACGGGTGTCGGTGTCAAAACCGGCGGATCTCGGGTAGGGGGTCCCGAACTGTGCGTCTAGGCGGATGGTAACAGGAGACAAGGGACACGATGTTTTTACCCAGGTTCAGGCCCTCTCGATGGAGGTAATACCCTACTCCTGCTTGATTAATATTGATGATATGGGTAGTACAAGAGTAGATCTACCACGAGATCAAGGAGGCTAAACCCTAGAAGCTAGCCTATGGTATGATTGTTGTTCGTCCCATGACTAAAACCCTCCGGTTTATATAGACACCAGATAGGTTAGGGTTACACAGAGTCGGTTACAATGGTAGGAGATCTACATATCCGTATCGCCAAGCTTGCCTTCCACGCCAAGGAAAGTCCCATCCGGACACGGGACGAAGTCTTCAATCTTGTATCTTCATAGTCCAGGAGTCCGGCCAACGGTGAGAGTTCGGCTATCCGGACACCCCCTAATTCGGGACTCCCTCAGTAGCCCCCGAACCAGGCTTCAATGACGATGAGTCCGGCGCGTTGATTGTCTTCGACATTGCGAGGCGGGTTCTTCTCCAAATCCCATATACTTGTCGAATAGTGTCCGGCTTCTGATAAATGCTGCGCTCCTCGGCTTCTCGCCCAATAATGGCCATCTTCCACGTGTTTGAATGAATGCGAAAAGCCAGGTATTTTACAATTACCCCCTAGCCGCACAAATGAGCCGCCTATAAAAGGGCAAGGATCTAGATCTGAGTCACACCATCCCCCTTTGCGAGCTTTCATCGGGCGCCTCGACCAAAGCCCATTCCATCATGGACAATCGATGCGGCTCCTCCTCTCGCCCCCAGCCCCAGTCAGAAATTGGGAGAGATGCTCATCCCATAGCGAGCTAGTTATACTCAAGCCAAGGGATTTCTCCCCGACCTTCATGGTCCCGGTTCGAGCCGGACTTGCCACCTACAAGGGCGGAAAGCAAGCGGAGAGCGTCCCCGATCCCTCTAAAGGAGAGCGGGTATGCTTCATCTCTTATCTAGTAAGAGGACTCGGATTTCCAATCCATCCGTTTCTCTGGGGGCTCCTGGAGTTCTACGGCCTCCACTTGCACCATCTTACTCCTGCCTCCATCTTGCACATCGCGGCCTTCGTGGCCCTTTGCGAACTATTCTTGGGCGTCGAGGCTCATTTCGGGCTGTGGAAGAGAATATTCTGCCTAGTACCCCGTTCTCATGAGGGGTCAATATATCAAGTGGGCGGAGCCGAGCTATGGCGCATCGCTGGGACCGGATACCTATCCGGAACCCCAAAGAAGGCGTCCGAAGACTGGCCTTCGGAATGGTTTTACTTGGAGGACGTCCCGCTGTCGGATCCTGTTCGGATCGGCCTCCCGGAGTTCAGCAATGCTCCTCTGAAGAAGCGCCTAAGCTGGCGCCCTCGGAGCCCCCGGAGAGAAGATGACCGGGATGTCCTTTATTTGATGAGCCGAATAAAGTTACTGGCTCATGCCGGATTGACCATGACAGGAGTCATGGCAATCTGCATTATGAGGGGAGTGCAGCCGCTCCAATACAGGGGCCACCCCATGTGGGACTTCAACGGGGAGGACGATGCCACCCGCCATGGCCGTAAAGGGCCAAGATCGGTCACCGAACTGGTGAAGATCCTGTCTGCCATGTATAAAGGGAGGAGGAGGATTTCCTCCGTGTCAATCCATCAAGGAGTTTTCTTGAATAATCCTCGAAGCTGGGTAAGCAAACATCTTTGTGACTGTCGATCCATGTTCCCATGGTTAAATATCTCATTTCGTGGTTTCATGCGAACTGCGCCGGACCGTGGAGAAGATACAGCCCGCCCCACAACCCGAGGATCCGGAACGGTCCCTCGATCCGACCTCGAAGAGGATCCAGATATAAAGGTGGAGTTGATCGACGGGTATTCCACCAACTTAGCATCGACAATGCGTTGGTTGCCATTACGGCTGATTACCGGAATACTTCCAACCTCACGGTAAATGAGACCGAGATCCCAAAACCCTGATAATGACCCATCCATGCTTATTTTTGATCACCGATACCAATGGTGCTTCGCAGGGGGTACCTTCGAGGCAGAAGCCGAGCTCACGCGGCTGGCCAACAAAGGCGCGGCGCCTCAAGAGCTAAAAAGAAGTGCGGTCCGGATCGAAAATCCGCCGCAACGGTATGGTGTGTCACCATACTCCCAGGATTGATTCCTGGAAGGCGTACTAACGCTGGTGCTCTTTTCAGGAAAAAGAGCGTTCGCCGGACTGAGTCCGGAGAGGTTGCAAATCGAATCTACACTAGCCAGGCTTCAAAGCCGGGTCCGGAGGCTGAGGCGAGCACGAGACGTGCGTCGGATGCTCCTCCGACAGAGGATGCCGACAGGTTGTCCGCCACCAACTCCTAGGTGGAGAGCGCTTTGAATCACAGGCGCCACCGGACAGTTCTTCGTGACGCATGTTTCTCCCAGGAGGCCTTGAATGCCTTCGATTCGGGAGATGCGCACCTCAGTGCCGCTCAAGATGGTCTAGCCAGAGCCACGGAGCAGTATGTGAAGGACATACGGGTAAGGAAGTTTGACAGTTATATATGCCAGTAGCCCCCGAGACTTAAAATAGTTAGAATAACTGATTTAAGGATCATTTGTTATGCAGGATCTTACAGAAAAGAATACCCGACTGTCCCAGGAGCTTGAAGAATGCAAGGCCCAGCTTGAGGCCGCACTAGCCGCTAGAGGGGGAGCCGCAGAGACCCCCACTGGTAATATACGCTTTAAAAAATAGTTTATGAAGTGCGGCGGGTTTGTAAATCTGACAAAAATATTGCAGATGGCGCCGGACTAGATCCGGACAAGCAGCAGCTCTTGCGCCAGCTAAAGGCCGGCGAGAGCGTGCTTACGAGGGTGCGTCAGGAGAAGAATAACCTCCAAGACGCCAACACAAAGCTGGGTGAGGAACTAAAGGATGTCCGTGCCCAGTTGTCTGACTCCGTAAAGGAGAACCGGTGGCTTCGTCGCGGCATTTTCAGTAAGTGCTTGAACGAACTTTGAAAGAGTTCGGCAAGGAAGGCGACTAACATAAACATGTATGTAGGTTTGCTCACAGGTCGTCCTGAGGAGGAGATGCCCAGTTCTTCGGGTGATCTTCTTCCCGAACTGCGTCAGCTGCACGAATGAGTCCGGAAGGTGATGAAAGGCATCGGCCAGGTCTTGTGGCCATCTATCTCCCTGCCTGAAGGCATTGGGGAGCTGGCAGAGCGGCTTCAAGGAGCACGGCGGCGCTTCCAGCTATGGAAGATATCGGCCTGCCATCAAGGTGCCAGGGAGGCCTGGACCATGGTAAAGACACGGTACACGAAGGCTGACCCAAACCACAAGGCCGAGGTCGGACCTGTGGGGCCAGATGGGATGGAGATCCCTGTAAGCTTAGTGTACGGCCAAGTAGAATTGGCCGCCAAGTATTCCCAGCAAGATTGTAAATTAGATAGCCTATTAGATGGCATTGAGGAGGAATACAATGAGTCGAGTTGACTATGCAAAAATATGACATGCAAGAATGTCTTCTAGCCGGATTGTAGATCGTTTGTCATAGCGGACCTTTTCGCTTCGACCTCCGGACCCAATAGTCCGGAGTGTGTCCGAATACCTTCGTTGTTATATAAGAACCGTGGTATGCATGGAGACAAGGCGTAGGGGTCATTGTTGCTGTATCGGACAAGTGCCCAACTAGTTATGTTATATTACATGGGTAGTAAGAAACATCTTCCGGGAGAATAGTTCCGTTAAGGGTTCCTTTATTTGGGATGCATGCCCTAAAGTGCATGTCAAAGCTGCTATGAAAGCAGAAAATCATCTGGGGGCAGATGGGTAAATAGTTAAAAATCATCTTTCAGTTCACCGACCGAGTATTCCCTTAAGAACGCTAGCTTTCGGCTTCACCCAATCTGAGGTGCTCCCTTTACCACCTAGCCGAACAATCGGGAACGTAGGGGTAAGCACAGGAGCCAGGCAACCCAGCTTGGCCAAAACTTAAGTCATATCGATGCATATAATCGTGAATAAAAGGTACATGCGGAAGTTTAACGCATGTGTTGGGCATGAAAGCCCGTATAAATAAGCTTCTGTTAAAGAAGCCCCCAGGTATAATGAGCGCGGACAGCGCGTCAAGTGTGTGCGAAAAAAGCGCAAACGAGCCTCTAGAGGCTTCAAGAAGAAGGAGGAAGGAGAGAAATAAGAGACAGCAAAAATAGAAAATGTGGACGGAGGAAGGAGACGAACTTGGAGTCCGGCACTTAGGCGTAGAATCTTCGTAGACGGGCTGCGTTCCATGGGTTCGGCTCGAGTCGGTTATGTCAAGACCCCGATTCCAAGTCACATCGACCAAGCTGGTAACACCTCATATCACTTTGCGGCCTCACGCACGGTATTCCCACGGGTGTCGCCTTACCATGGCCCGGGACCGTTTGCGCCTTTTGGCTCACGTATATGATAGAGTCGCTAGCATCCACGTGACAAGAACCCGGGCCGACATGGCTAGTCGTGAACCCAAAGCGGCGCTAACCTATGGGGACAGGCATACATGAATCACATCGAGCATGTCGGTCATCAACGATAAATTCAGGCTGTAGCATTTGGGCTAACAGGACTCCGTATCCCGGCTGTAGCAGGCTAGGAAGGACTCAATAACACCGCGTGACATTTCCCGAAGGACGGACATAGGAACGGTGAAACACATGCCGCCACCAAGTGTCCAGCAGAGTGTCAAGGGCTAGCAGGACTCGGTGAACCGGCTGTAGCGGACTACTATCGCCGTAAGCACGAGACTACATTTCCCCATATGAGAGGCTGCCAAGGATAAACAACTAGATTGTCGGATCCCACACATACCAAGCATTTCAAACATACACACAATATGCTCAATATGTGTAAATACAACATGGCATCACAACATAACTCTACAACTCAAATATTTATTCATTAGGCTCCGAGGAGCGAGATATTACAAACATGGGTCTCATAACCCAACACTCAAAGCATACAAGTCAAAGCACAAGAGGAAGCTAATGATGGCTGAGTACAGACAACTATAAATGAAAAAGGCTGAGAAGCCTGACTATCTACCAGATCCTGCCGAGGGCACAAGATCGTAGCTGAGGTAACAAGCTAAACGTCGAAGTCCACGTGGAACTACAAGCGAGACCGACGCCTCTCGCAAAACATAAAATAGGCAAACGTGAGTACAATTGTACTCAAAGAAGACTTACATCGTAACTAACTACATATGCATCATTATCAAAAGGGGTGGTGGAGTTTGACCGCAGCAAGCCAGCTTGACTCGGTGGCTATCCTAAACTACGATTGCAAGTAACTCTTTTGAGGTGGCGCTACGAGTCCACATATTCACCATATCAATACACCACTATGGACCCGCCCCGCCTCCCTACGAGAACGCCATCCATAGCACTCACGCTTATCTTGCGATTTTAGGGTATCCACTTTCACTTGTCTATGAACTGATATAGGCAACCCAAAGTCCTTTTCCGTGGACACGGCTATTCAATAGATCATATTAACCTGCAGGGTGTACTTCTTCACACACGCTCACCACTTACCGCCGTTTACACGACATGTACTCGGCAACCTTCAAGCGGAAGCCCAACGTGGGTGTCGGCCACAGCCTACCTAAACACTCAAGTCCCTAGTCCAGGTTTATCGCCTATTCGGGTTCCATCCGCAGGGAGTCCGGCCGAGGTTTCCCATACAGCCCCGAACAATGTGTGCAGGGTTCCCGAGACACCAAACGGGCGAATCGGTACACCGGGCCACGTGCCTACCGCAACACAACCCACCCCTAAGGTCAGCGCTATGCGCCCCCCAAGATGCTACAAACACCGAAACTACTTGCAACTCCCCGACGAGGACAAGGGTGGTCAAGAAGCCGAGAGGGTCCATTGGTTTCGGGCCCAATGCGTGGTAGTAATCTGATCATGGATCACAAACACGTAACTCAGTTCCTCGAGGACGGCTGCAATGAGACAACCCACCATGTACTCCTACATGGCCTCTCACCGCTACCTTTACCAAATCGTGTTCACACACTTAGCTCACACACAAGAGGACATGTTCACACAACCATTCCAATTCATTCCCGATGAATCGACCTGACTCAACTCTAAGCGATGGAGGCATGACAACAAGCATGAATGAGTAGGCACAACAGGGCTCAAACAACTCCTACTCATGCTAGTGGGTTTCATCTAATTCTTGTGGAATGACAGGTCATGCAGAGGATAAAGGGGTTCAGCTACCGCAGCAAGTAACACATGAGTCGTTGTTGTCCTAATGCAGTAAAATAGAGCAGGAGCGAGAGAGTGGGATTGTATCGAATGAACAAGGGGTTTTGCTTGCACGCACTTCAAGATAATATAGTTCTTCATCGGTGTCATCGAATTCATCGTCGGTACGTCGTCTACTGAGAGGGGACAATTACCAGCAAACAAGAGAGAACACAATCAATGCAATGAACATTCATATGAATGACATGTCATGTTAAGGTACTGAATTAACCTAATGCAATATCTAGCCAAGTTAATTGGAGTGGAACTCAAACAAGAACAAATTCCAACTCCAAATGTTATTTCATAAATTACCCTAATCATGATTCATCCTATTCAGTGAGTTTAACTTGTTCAAACATGCATGATCATGGCATAAACAGATTCTTCATATTTTTCTGATCATTTTTCACATATAACTTATTTCATTCTGAGCTACGGTTGAATTTATATGATTTTTAGAAGTTTGGGGTATTTTCTGAAATTTCCTGAATTATAATAAATCCAGAAAACTAGTTATTGCGTCATCAGTGCGTCAGGGTGACGTCAGCAAGTCAAAGGCGCCAGCCAGT
Organism: Aegilops longissima; assembly: GCA_021605205.1. NCBI lineage: Eukaryota > Viridiplantae > Streptophyta > Magnoliopsida > Poales > Poaceae > Aegilops > Aegilops longissima. The sequence continues at coordinate 659,060,089 of CM038677.1, read as the reverse complement.
CAAACTCGACGGCTGGGACCCACGGGTCAGTGTAACAGGGCTGGGTTGGTGGATGACATGTGGGACCAATCAACGTCACGTCGGCAGAAAGTCAATGCCGACGTGTGGGTCCCAATGGGTTATGAATTAATCTAAACAGAAAATTGAATTAAACTAATCAGCGCAGGGGCCCACATGGCGATGGCACTAGGGTTGGTTTAGCTGGGTCATTAGTGACTAATGACGTGCCGCCACCGCCACCGGAGTTTCGCGGCGGCGACCATGGCCGATTTACGGAGATGCAACGTCGCCGCCACGGAGCACCATTCGACGCGGGATTGCTCCTACGGGTAGCTGAAGGTGCGCCAGATCCAACTGGCGGCGGCGGCAACGGCTGTGGTGGCGGAGTCGCGGAACGAAGCTTCATGGGCGGCGCCGGAGTTCGGTGCTCGCGGTTTAGCGTTGTAGTCTTGCGGGAGGGGAGCTGGTGTGTGTTAGGCTCCGGTGAGGTGTGGAGCACGCCTCCGTGCTCGGGAGTGAGCTTCGATGGCTCTGGCCTCGTCTGCATCATCGCCGGCGGCGAGGAGCTCACGGCTTCGATGGAGTCGGCGGTTGTAGGACGAATTAGGCGATTGGGTATGGGGGAAACGGTGCAGAGGCTCACCACGGTTCTTCTGGTGCTGCTGGAGAGGCAGGGGAGACACGGGGTCCGGCGGAACGTCGGCGGGGATCTCCGGCACCCGAGGGCAAAGACGGCGGCGCTGGCGGCGTACAGGGGCTTCCGGCGTCGGGAGGCTCGGTGGGAAGGGGGAGAGAGACTAGGCGGAGCTCGGGGGCGTGTCGGAGAGGCTCGGGGATGGCTGTGGCTACGGCTATGGCGAACGGCGGCGACGGCGGTTCTCGGTCGTGTGAGGGAGAGAGCCAGAGAAGAGAGAAGAAGGCACGGGAGAGTGAGGGCGGTCCAGGGGGTGCGTGGCATCCTCAGGGCGACGGGGAGACAGGCAGAGAGGCAGGAGGTGGCCTGGCGTGTGCCAGCAGCCCGCCACGCCCGCGGCCCTACTATCCGAGGAGGAAGAAGACAGGAGGCTGCGGTGGTGGCTGGGCGGGCCGGAGGAGCTGGGCCAAGGTCTGCTTCCTGTAAGCCGGGCTTCTCTCTCTCTTTAATTGTTTTATTTTTCTATTATTCTGTAACTGTTGGGCTTTATTAAAAATACTAAATCAATCCCAAAATTCATGCCACTGCTCATGACCACCGTTGGAAATATATCCTACAGTAAACATTTCAGTTTGGGATTATTTGAGCATTTAAATTATTTATTAGCATGAAATGCCCAAATGCAAATACTTTATGAATTAATCCAGTGACCAAATATGACAAGAAAAATGCGTCCAAACTGTCTTGCCGATCAAGCTCGGCTTCTCTTTCTTCATACATGCGCACGCGAGGTGAGTCATGTATTATGTCGCAGGGCAAGACTACCTCTGCGCCGTACACCATGAAGAATGGTGTGAATCCGGTAGTACGATTCGGCGTGGTCCGCAGCCCCCAGAGTACGGAGTGGAGCTCCTCAACCCAGTGCGTGTTAGATTCCTTGAGGGACCGCACTAGTCTGGGTTTAATGCGGCTCATGATTAGACCATTTGCCCTTTCGACTTGGCCGTTGGTTTGAGGGTGATAGACTGAGGCGTAATCGAGCTTGATGCCCATGTTTTTGCACCATAATTTGACCTCATCGGCCGTGAAGTTGGTGCCATTATCAGTGATGATACTGTCGGGGACACCGTAACGGTGCACTACCCCAGATATGAAGTCTATCACTGGTCCGGATTCGCCGCTTTAACAGCTTGGCCTCTATCCATTTGGTGAATTTATCCACCATGACCAATAGGTATTTTTGCTTGTGGGTTCCTCCCTTGAGGGGTCCGACCATGTCAAGCCCCTGCACATGAACGGCCAGGTGATGGGTATAGTTTTAAGGGCGGTGGGTGGCATGTGGCTTTGGTTAGCAAAAGCTGGCAACCGATGCATCGTTGGACTAAGTCCTGCAAGATCTTCCCGGCCGTCGGCCAATAAAATCCTGTCGGAAGGCCTTGCCTACAAGGGCCGGGCTGCAGCGTGGTGCCCACCCAGTCCGCATGAATTTCAGCCAGAGGTTTCGCCCTTCCTCTTTGGAGATACACCTTTGAAGGACTCGGTAGTGCTTTTCTTATAAAGCTCTCCTCATGGACTTTATAGGCTTTAGAGCGCCGTACTATGCAGCGAGCCTCATTTTGGTCTTCGGGAGTTCCTGCCTAGTTAGGTAGGCTAGGAATGGTTCCGCCCACGGGCGATAACCGCCATTATTTCGTGAGCGAGGGTGTTATCTCGGGGCGAGCCTCCGTTATGTCGAGTGTTCGCGTCGGCGGTGCGGTTGGGTCGGATTGATATTGCGGACTCCCTTCCCATAGTACGGATGGCTTGAACAGCCGCTCGTAAAGATATTTGGTGGGGCGGCATCACATTTTGCACCGATGCGTGCCAATATATCCGCCGCCGGTTGTTATCCGGGCTATATGATGAAATTCGAGCCCTTCAACCGTGGCTGACATTTTAGGACCGCATTGCGGTTAACTGCCATTTTCGGATCTTTGGCATCAAAGTCTCCGTTTATTTGAGATATTGCGAGGTTCGAATCCCCGCGCACCTCTAGGCGTTGAATGCCCATGGATACTGCCATCCGGAGGCCGTGCAGAAGGGCCTCATATTCGGATGCGTTGTTGGAGTCCGTATACATTATTTGAAGGACGTATTGGACTGTGTCCCCGGTTGGGGACGTCAGGACGACGCCAGCCCCTAGGCCGGCCAACATTTTGGAGCCGTCAAAGTGCATGATCCAATTGGAGTATGCGCCGTACTCTTTAGGGAGTTCGGCTTCGGTCCATTCGGCCACGAAGTCGGCCAAAACCTGCGACTTGATAGCTCGTCGTGGCTTATAAGTTATATCGAATGGAATGAGCTCTATGGCCCATTTAGCAATCCGGCCCATCGCGTCGCGGTTGTTTATAATGTCGTTAAGAGGTACTTTGGAGGCTACCGTTATCAAACACTCTTGAAAGTAGTGTCGCAGCTTCCGGGATGCCATGAACACCGCATAAGCTATCTTTTGAGTGTGGGTACCGGGACTTGCATGGAGTTAGGATAGTGGACACATAATAAACCGGTTTTTGAACAGGGAACTGGTGTCCGTCCGTTTCTCGTTCGACAACGAGCACCGTGCTGACAACTTGATGTGTTGCGGTGATATATAATAGCATTGGTTCGCCCGTTGCTATGCGCGCCAGACCGGATTTGTTGCCAAAATGGCCTTTATTTCTTCGAGTCCGGCATGGCGGCATCCGCCCACTCAAGTGTTCGGTCTTGGCGGAGGCGGTAAAGGGGTAACGCCTTTTCCCCCAATCGGGAAATAAAGCGGCTTAGAGACGCTACGCATCCCGTCAATTTTTGTATTTGTTTGAGGTCTTTTGGAATATCCAATTGTGACAAAGCTCGGATCTTGGCTGGGTTTGCTTCAATTCCTCTACCGGATACAATGAAGCCCAGGAGCTTTCCGGCTGGAACGCCGAAGACGCATTTTTCCGGATTGAGCTTGATGTCATATTTTCGAAGATTGTCGAATGTGAGCCTCAAGTCGTCTACTAGAGTTTCGACGTGCTTGGTTTTGACGACCACGTCATCTACATATGCTTCCACTGTTTTGCCGATCTGGTTTGCCTGACATGTCTGGATCATGCGCTGATATGTTGCGCCGGCGTTTTTGAGCCCAAAGGGCATTGTGTTGAAGCAGAACGGGCCGTATGGAGTGATGAATGCTGTTGCAGCTTGGTGCAGCTCCGCCATCTTGATTTGGTGGTAGCGAAGCACGCGTCGAGGAAGCACAATGAGTCGTGTCCTGCTGTAGCGTCAATGATTTGATCAATTCGAGGGAGGGGGAAGGGATCCTTTGGGCAAGCCTTATTAAGGTCCTTCAAATCAACACATGGGCGCCAGGATTTATCCTTCTTTGGTACCATCACCAGGTTTGCTAGCCAGTCCGGATGTTTTATATCTCTGATGAATCCGGCTTCCAAAAGTTTGGCTAGCTCCTCACCCATGGCCTGTCTCTTGGGTTCGGAATAGCGCCGAAGAGCCTGTTTGACTGGCTTGAATCCTTTTAGGATATTTAGGCTGTGCTCGGCCAGCTGAAGTGGGATCCCTGGCATGTCTAAAGGGTGCCAGGCAAAGATGTCCCAGTTTTCTTGTAGAAATTCTCGTAGTGCGGCGTCTACATCAGGGTTTAATTGTGCCCCAATGGAGGCCGTCTTTGCAGGGTCCGTTGGGTGGACTTGGAATTTGACTATTTCATCCGCTGGTTTAAAAGAGGTGGACTTGGATCTTTTATCAAGTATCACATCGTCCCTGTTCACCGTGTAGCGATCGCGGTGAGTTCCTCGCCGCTAGGGCTTTGGATAGTGCCTCGAGGGCTAGTGCGGCTGTCTTGATTTCGCGTGGAGTGCTATGTTCGGATCACTAGCGAGAGTTATGATTCAGTTAGGTCCGGGCATTTTAAGCTTCATGTACCCATAATGGGGTATAGCTTGAAAAATTGTGAATGCCTCTCGTTCTAATAAAGCATGATATCCGCTGTTGAACGGGGCCACTTGAAATGTGACCTCCTCGGACCTGTAATTGTCCGGCGAGCTGAACACTACGTCCAGCGTGATTTTTCCTGTACAGCATGCTTCCCGGCTGGGGATTATTTGTCACATCCCAGATAGACCATGCATTAGGGTGTGCATCATGTTTAAATTTCATCTGAATTTGAAATGGGGAAGGCAGGAAACCCCAGAACACCCCCTTAAAATAACTAGGGTTTACTAAAATTTATTTCAATGAATCCGAATGCCCTTCAAAATGCTCATCCTCTTTGTTTGGGTTCAGGATCCATGTCAAAGAAGGTGGAACATTTTCTAGGTCACCTAAGGGTTCTAGATTTAAATCACAAGTTTTTGAAATGGGCATTTTAAATTATGGAAAATATTTTAAGTGTTCAAAATTGTCAAACTAAAATGTTTCATGTTGGGAATATTCCAACAAGTGACCAGGAGCATTTTGGTAATTTTTGAAATAGTTTTGGTATTTTAAAAACCCTAAACAGAGTTGCGAAATAGAAAAAGACTAAAATAGAAAAAACCTACTGTCAGCCTGCATGACCGCCCACCCTGCTGCCCAGCCCAAGAGCCAGGCCAATGAGCTGCTTGGCTCGGCCAGCAGCAGCTGGTGTCGCCGGGCGAGCGCAGGGCGCCACGCAGCTGGCCGCCGCCTGCCTCATCCCTCGCCGCCTCGCCGCTGGGCGACCCACGTCGTCACCCGACCTCCGGACACCTCACTTCCCCCCCCCTCTCTCTCTCGCTCGCCCCGACCTGGCCGACGCCATCGCCGACACGCCACCGCCGACGCCTGCGTGCTCCCGCCGCCATACTCCTCCCGTCATGTCTGCAGCTCCGCCAAGCACCCGTTACCCCTAGCTAGCTAGTTCCCTCGCCCAAAACACCCCGAGGCCACTACCCGACCTCGCCCGAGCTCAAGGCCGCGGAGATCCCCATCGTCGCCGCCGCCGCATCAGTCCGCCCGACCCCGACGGTTCCCCACAGTTCACCGTGAGCCTAGCTACTCCCTGTCCTCTCCGTTCTCTTCTTCTTGCACCACAACAGCGCCGATGATCACTGAACTCATCACGCGGAGCTCGTCAGCCGACGAGCCTCCGGTCACCTAATGGCCACACCACTATGCCCATCGCACTCACCACGCCCCCACGGGCCTAACTGCACTCCCGCGCCTCGCCGGGCCTCTAACCCCAAACCCGCCGGTGGCGAGCCCCTTGTCGCCGCCTCGACTCGTCGCCGGCGCCCACTCCGCCACCCCTAACCCTACCGACTCCACCACTAACCGCTGCTCACCTCCAAAGATCACGAGGTGCTCCCAGCTCCATTTGGAGCCCGGAAAGTGCAAAAGCACTTGCTCACTGCGTCTCTGGCCTCGCCCAAGCTGCTAGACGCCGGTGAGTTGACCTCGCCAGGGGCCTGTGACCCTCTGGGTCAATGACAGTGGACCCTCCGGTTAAACTAATTAGGATTAGTTTTAATTAAAACTAATTAGTTAAACTAACTCGACATGCGGGTCCCACTGGTCAGTTTGACCTGGACGACCCGTTGACCCCTGACGTCATGTCAACCTCATGCTTGGCGATTAATTCAATTCTGGAATTATTTTTATATAATAAAATCCAGAATATAATTCAAATTTCAAATGCTTATAACTTTTAGTCTATAACTCCAAATGCAAAGATTTATATATGAAAATTTATCAGAAAAATACACTCTATCCATTGGTACAGGTTTCATGCATGTTAAAACAAGTTAACTATGCTGAATAACCAGATTAAGATTTTGCACCATTAGGACTAACTCACATGATCCATCATTTGAACCTTTGGTTCAAATGAGATCATCCCCCCTTCAACTTGCATTAGGCCAACACACATTCATCTTGCCATGTCATAGCATGCATCATATTGTTGCATATTGGTTGTATGTTTATTTTGGTGTGTTTTCATGATAGGTTCTGCCTCAAGATAACCTCGATTACCCACCAAGGGCAGTTCTCTACCCAGTTCCATCAGCAAGCAATTCATTGATCATTCCGATACAAACCCATGTTCTCGCTTCGCTCTCATTTTACTGCATTAAGACAACGCGATTCAACTGTTGTGTGCTGCGGTAGTTGAACCCACTTCCTTTGCATGACTGTCATTGCCACAAGAATTAGATGAAACCCACTAGTATGTGTAGGAGTTGATTGAGCCATGTTTGTGATTCCTACCATGCTATGCTTGCTATGCTTAGAGTTGTGTCGTCCGGCTCATCGGGATGATGAACTGGAGTGAAAGGTTGTGTTGGTTCGAGAGTGTAAGTGTTGAACACGATTTGGTAAAGGTATCGATGAGAGGCCATGTAGGAGTACATGGTGGGTTGTTTCATTGAGGCCGAACTTAAGAACTGAGATCTGTGTTTGTGATCCATGAACTAGCTACTACCACGCATTGGGCCCAAACCAATGGACCCTCTCGCTTCTTAACCACCCCTGCTCATAGTCCGGAGTTGCAAGTAGTTTCGTGTTTGTAGCATGTCAGGGGCACGCAACGCTGACCTTAGGGGTGGGTTGTGTTGCGGTAGGCACCGTGGGTTGTGTACCGAAAGTGCCCGCTTGGTATCTCGGGAACCCTGCACACATCGCTCGGGCTGTATGGGAAACCTCGGCGGACTCCTGCGGATGGAACCCGAATAGGCGATAACCTGGACTAGGGACTTGAGTGTTTAGGTAGGCTGTGGCCGACACCCACGCTGGGCTTCCGCTGAAGGTTGCAGAGTACATGTCGTGTAAACGATTTATAAGTGGTGAGAGCGTGTGAAGAAGTATACCCTGCAGGTTAAATATGATCTATTCGAATAGCCGTGTCCACGGAGAAGGACTTCGGGTTACCTATATCAGTTCATAGACAAGTAAATGGATACTACTAAAAGCCTCAAGATAAGTGTGAGTATCGTGGATGGCCCTCTCGGGGATGACGAGAGAGGATCCACGGTGGGTATTGTGATGGTGGATAGTGGACTCGTATGCGACAAAATGCTTTACAAAGTGTGTCACGTTGGATAGCTTAGCCAAGAGTCAAAGCTGGCTTGCTGCAATTAACTCCACTTCCTTCCTTGAGAATGTGCATGTATGATAGGATTACGTGGTAAGACTTGCTGAGTACTTTGTACTCATGTTTGCTTAATCAATATTTTTCAGAGGACTATACTACCCTCCGACGGATTCTATGTAGATGTTGACTTGACGAGTAAGCTAGCCACCGGTGGCGATCTAAGACTTGTGAAGGGCCATTGTAGATAGAAAGGCTCCAACAAGCTTTCTTTCTTTCTAGAGTCGTACTCAGACTACTTTGCTTCCGCATGTGCTTGTATGATTGTATGACTTGAGTGTTGGGTCATGTGACCCCTACCGTATGATCTATGTTATGTATGGCTCTTGAGCCTCTTAAATAAAGTACTTGAGTTGTAGAGTTTTGTTGTGATGCCTTGTTGTATTTACTCATATCGGGCATATTATGCGTGTATGATTGAAATGCTTGGTATGAGTGGGATCCGACAATCTAGTTGTTTATCCTTGGCAGCCTCTCATATGGGGAAATGTAGTCTCGTGCTTCGAGCGATAGTAGTCCGCTTCAGCCGGTTCACGGAGTCCTGCTAGCCCAAAGACTACTGCTTGGACACTTGACTGGCCGGCATGTGATTCATTTCGTTCCTATGTCTGTCCTTCGGGAAATGTCACGCGGTGATACTTGGAGTCCTGCCTAGCCTGCTACAGCCGGGATACCGGAGTCCTGTTAGCCCAGTGCTACAGCCCAAGTTCATACGTTGATGACCGACATGCTCAAGTGTTTCATGTATGCCTGTCCCCATAGGTTAGTGCGCTTTGGGTTCACGACTAGCCATGTCGGCCCGGTTCTTTGTCATGTGGATGCTAGCGACACTATCATATCGTGAGCCAAAAGACGCAAACGGTCCCGGCCATGGTAAGGCGACACCGTGGGAATACCGTGCGTGAGGCCGCAAAGTGATATGAGGTGTTACCAGCTAGGTCGATGTGACTTGAATCGGGTCCCGACAGCGTTGGCATCGAGCGGGGCTGCTCAGAGGTCCGCTAAGCCAAACTGGTCAAGTTGAGTCTAGAAATGCTTTAGTTATATGTAGGGAATTGATTGTGGAGGAACGTAAGGCTCTTTTACTCCTTACCTTATGCCCTCCGATCCGAGTCATCCTCTTCTCATTCAACGTGGGTTAGGACTAGGCTCTCTTTTCTCTATCGTGTTCACGTGTTACTAATCCGTAGTACCTTATAGGATTGTTGGTTACATCCTCGCCTCGGTGTTACTAAATTTTAGTATGCTACCATTTGGACCAGAACCTTGATATGATGTTGTTGAGTGGTTTTGTAAATCTGATTTTGAATGTCTCAAATTTGATTTGAGCATTTACAGATGTTATGCTGCCCGATTTTCCCTAGGAATTCTAATGCCTTTGCATTATGGCTGTGCTTTCAGATGGCCACCCGTTCCCAGAACCAAGTGGTTCGCCTGACCCGCTGCATTGATGTGTGCGGTCACACGGCCATGCTGGTTAGGGTGATGATTGAGGCTGGTTATCGATGGTATCCTGAATATACCGTCGAGGAGCAGTTCAGGGATTTCAATCAAAGCCAATATCTATGCACGGTCCGGATTTATCCATCCTATCCCGAGCTACCGAGCCACTTCACTGCTCCTATGGGCTCGAATCACTATTGGAATGTCTGTACAAGATGCAGCCTATTCCATGATGACTATTATTCGAGCCAGACTGCTTTCTCGAGCAACACCGACTTCCGCTATATGCCAAGATCTCTTCACAGGGCGCATGGCTACCTTCGGGCTTGTGCAAAGGATGCATCCCATGAGGACTCACTCCTCGCACTACTACTTGAGTTCTTTGGAGGACAAGGACCGTGAGAACCGGCCTTGCGTATGGAGCTATATAATGCCCGCTCGACCACTGGGCTACTCGACTAGGTTTGCACCGCCGTGCAAGCGGATGTATGGACATGAGAGATTTGTACCCTGTGCGGGCGAGTTTGCCGGACTTCATGGAGTGGCGTGAGGTTGGAGGCATCACCCCTCCTCGTGGGCCTCTTCTGCCACCGTTTGTTGGTCCACGGCCACATCCGAGTCCTTATGGTCCACAGGCCCCATAGGATTGGCTGTTTCCAGACGATCATGTCCCACTTCCAGGTCTGGGTGGTGACTTCTATGAGGACTACTATGGAGCTGCCTGAGATAGTAGTAGTATTCCTAGTATGGTAAGGGTTGTGTTTCCACCGTCCTGCGTGACTCGTGGAATACGACTTAGTGTGTATCATTCCGGAAGTGTAGAAAATAATGTATAGGAGTTGGAATGCTTCCGATGAGATGTAACGCCTTTCCTTATAGTTGTACTCCGTCGCTTGTACTAAACTATGAATGGTGTGTATGACCGTTGGTATATATATATATGGCAGTTTATATTACCATGTCATACGGATAAACATCTTTGCATTCCATACTGTCCATTACCTTCCGCACTTCCTTGTTAAATTCTGCCATCCTGGTTTAAACCTTTGTTTTGTCTCCCAGGATGGTCAACACTCAAATTCTCCTGCTGTTCCAGAGCAGGAGAGGCCATGCAGCCAGAAATGTGAATCGCCGCAACCGCCATCTTTGGCTGAGGTGATGTTTGGAAGCGTAACATAATAAGCGCGAAACCAACCGCTTATTGGAGCGGATTGAACAAAACACAGCACGCCAGCCAAGAAACGATGGGGTTTCACTCAATGACTTCGTCAAGCTATATCCTCCAAAATTCAAATGCTCCGTCGAGCCACTCGACGCCGATGATTGGCTCCGCAGTATCCACCACAAGCTGCGTTCCGCCAATGTGGCTGAGGCTGACAAAGTTATCTTTGCCGCCTATCATCTGGAAGGCCCTGCCAGTCTCTGGTGGGAAAACTATGAGGCTATGCGTCCGGCTGGACAAGTTACAACTTGGGATGAATTCAGTGCCGCCTTCCGCGAGCACCATATTCCAGAAGGACTTATGGACCGCAAACGTGAGGAATTCTGCAGTTTCACCCAAGGCGGTGACGGTGGATGCCTACAGACCGTGAATTGGAGGTTAGCACGTTATGCTCCCAAGAAGTTTCTACCGATGCTAAGAAGCGGCGAGGTTCCGTAAGGACTTAGCCCTGAACTACGCCGAGATCTCCGTCTGCATGAATGTACCTCTTTCTCGAAGCTAGTCAATAAGGCTATCGGCGCGAGATCAAGCGGACTGATTTTGAGGCTTCACGCAAGCACATCCGTGATTCTCGATCATCATCCGGCTCTGGTTCCCGAAGCGCGGGTTTGGGTTCCAAATACGGCTCTACCACCTGTACACCCCGAGGCCATCCTTCGAGCGCCTCGCCCCAACCAGCCGTATTTTCCACCCAAGACATATGGAGGTCCAATCGCTAATGTGGCCCCACGGCCAAATGTGATCACTTGCTTCAAATGTGGAGAGACGGGCCACTATATTCGAGAGTGTCCCAGAACAACCCCAATCAAGCCGGAAAGTCTGCTGGCGCGGCAAGCCAGCCAGAAAGGTTCCCTATGCCAAGCCGGTTGCCACCGCCGTGGCCATGTCAACTATGTCTCTGCCAAGAAACCTATGAGGATCCCAACGCCGTCCTCGATGCGCTTCTTGTTAATTGCCATCCGCAACTGTTCTTTTGATATCGAGCATCTCATTCATTTATTTCGAGAGCTATGCTCGATTGCACAACACCACATTCTGCGACATGCCTACCTCCATGGAAATTCAAACTCCTGGTTCTAGATGGCAAACCTCTAGAATAAGTCATGGGAATGAAATTCTTGTCGACAGATTAGTCTTTCTCGCATCTCTAATAGCTCTTAAGTCCTCGGACATAAACATCATCTTGGGTATGGACCGGATGTCAGCCCATTATGCCAAGATCGATTGCTCTACTAGAACCGCTCAACTTACCCATCCTTCGGTAAAACAAAGGATGTTTTAACCCGAGTGTCTAGCGCCGACTTTACTCCTTAAATGCCAACCCTCTTCCGGATCTCAAGATATTCCGTAGTCCGTGATTTCCCGATGTCTTTCGGAAGAACTGCCAGTGTTCCACCCGACGGGGATGTCGAGTTCGTGATAGATCTTATTCCGGAACCGCCCCAATCTCTAGAAGACCTTATAAGATGGCACCCCTAGAACTAGCTGAACTTAAGAAACAACTCGATGAGTCCTTGCAAAAGGGTTTCATCCGTCCTAGTTCATCTCCATGGGCTTGCCCGTCCTCTTCGTCAAGAAGAAGGATGGTACGGATCGGATGGTTGTAGATTACCGACCGTCAATTTGGTCACTATCAAGAACAAGTATCCGCTCCCGGGATCAACGACTGTATGATCAGCTCGCTGGATCCTCGATCTTCTCAAGATGGATTTGAGGTTGGGCTACCATCAAATCAAAATCAAGAACGGGGACATCCCCAAAACGGCCTTTGTCACTCGTTATGGCCAATACGAGTACACCGTCATGTCCTTCGGATTAACCAATGCTCCAGCCACTTTCTCCCGGTTAATGAACTCGATCTTCATGGAGTATTTGGATAAATTAAATCGTGGTATACCTCGATGATATACTCATCTACTCCAAGAATGAGGAAGAACATGCCAACATCTAAGGCTAGTATTGATGAAACTTCGAGAGCACCGCCTTTATGCCAAATTCTCTAAATGTGAATTCTGTTACCGTAAGTGACCTATCTAGGACATGTAATTTCTGGTAAGGGTATTGCTGTCAATCCCGAAGCGAGTTCAAGCTGTCCTTGATTGGACTCCACCGAATCGGTCAAGCAAGTTCGAGTTTCCTCGGTTTAGCGAGCTATTGCCGCCGCTTCGCGAGAATTTCTCTAAAGTTGCTAAACCTCTAACCGAACTCCTCAAGAAAGATAAAAAGTTCGAGTGGGCGCCACAATGGCGAGATCAGCTTTCAGAACTGAAAAGACGCGACATCTGCTCCGTATTTGTTCCACCAGATTTCTCTAAGGACTTTATTATCTATTGCGGCGCCTCGCGACAAGGACTAGGTTGCATACTCATGCAAGATCGTCATGTGATTGCCTCGCTTCTCGGCGATTCGTCCACATGAGGATAACTATCCCACACACGATCTAGAGCTTGCAGCGAGGGTTCATGCACTCAAAACCTGGCGACATTACCTTCCGGGTAATCGTTATAAATCTACACAGATCACCAAAGTCTGAAATATATCTTCACCCAACCGGATTTGAATCTCGAGGCAAAGACGTTGGGTCGAGTTGATTACAGATTTCGACTTAGGAATATCTTACACCCTGTGCAAGGCCAATGTCATGGCTGATGCACTAAGTCGCAAATCTTCTTGTAACAATTTGATGTTACAACAAGGTCAACCAATTCTCCACGAGGAATTTCGTAGCTTAATCTTCACATTGTTCCTCGAGGATTCCTTTCCACCCAGGTGGCGAAACCTACCCTTACGGATCAGATCATCAAAGCACGTAAGGTAGATCCGGAATCTCCGTGATCGGGAGAAACATCAAGAAAGGAGTCGCAGATTGTTTCTCCATTGATGAACAAGGTGTCGTGTTCTTTGGAGACCATCTAGTGGTCCCCAAGGTGCAACCTGAGGCGATTGATCCTTAAGGAAGCTCATGACTCTCCTCTCACCATTCATCCCGGTAGTACTAAAATGTATCAAGATCTCGCCAGAGGTTTTGGTGGACTAGGATGAAGAGAGAAATCGCTCAATACATTGCTAATCTGCGACGTTTGTCGTCGAGTTAAAGCAGAGCATCAACGCCTGCTGGTACCCTTCAACCTTTGGAAATTCCTGAATGGAAATGGGATAAAATCGGTATGGATTTCATTACGGGTTTCCCAGGACCAAGAGAGGGAATAACGCTATCTTCGCTCGTTGTTGATCGCCTTTCCAAAGTAGCCCACTTCCTACCTGTTCGTGAGAGTATAACCGCTAGCCAGCTAGCTGATTTGTACATCTCTCGAATAGTGTCTCTTCATGGTGTTCCATTGGAAGTTAACTCAGACCGTGGAGTCTCTTCACTCTCGATTTTGGGAAAGTTTCCAAAACGCTATGGGAACTCGCTCTCCTTTAGCACCGCTTTCCATCCCCAATCAAGTGGTCAAGTAGAACGAGTCAATCAAATCTTAGAGGATATGCTTGAGCTTCATCATCTCTTTCGCATGAATTGGGAGAAATGCCTTCCATTCGCCGAGTTCGCTTATAACAACAGTTATCAAGCCATCAGGCAAAGCCCTTTCGAAGTTCTTTATGGACGAAAATGTCGAACGCCTCTTAATCGGTCAAACCGGGAGAGACAACTCTTTGGCCCGGATATGATTCGAAGCGAGGAGCAGGTTCGCGTTGTTCGTGAGAATTTGAAAACAGCCCAATCTCGCCGGAAGAGCCAATATGACCGCAAACATAAGCCTATGGCTTATGAAATTGGCGAAGGCTTACCTCGGGTTTCCTTTAAAGGAACCCATCGATTCGAATCAAGGGCAAGTTGGCTCCTCGTTACATTGGACCCTTTCGCATTCTTGCCAAACGAGGGGAAGTTGCCTACCAATTGGAACTACCTCCGCATCTTTCCAAGGTCCATGATGTCTTCCACGTTTCCCAACTCAGGCGTTGCTTCTGGATCCTATCCGTGGAGTGGACCACTAAACGCTTGATCTCCAAGATAACCTCACCTATCGAGAGTACCCGTTCAGATCCTCGATCAAACCGAGCGTACCACTCGACGTCGAATATCAAGTTTCTAAAGGTTCAATGGTCAAACCATTCCGAGCAAGAAGCAACTTGGGAAAGGGAGGATCGCCTTGACTTGAGTACCCCACCTTTTTCGAATAGATCCTAAATCTCGGACGAGATTCTTTTGAGTGGGGTGAGTTGTCACATCCCGATAGACCATGCATTAGGGTGTGCATCATGTTTAAATTTCATCTGAATTTGAAATGGGGAAGGCAGAAACCCTGAACACCCCCTTAAAATAACTAGGGTTTACTAAAATTTATTTCAATGAATCAAAATGCCCTTCAAAATGCTCATCCTCTTTGTTTGGGTTCAGGATCCATGTCAAAGAAGGTGGAACATTTTCTAGGTCACCTAAGGGTTCTAGATTTAAATCACAAGTTTTTGAAATGGGCATTTTAAATTATGGAAAATATTTTAAGTGTTCAAAATTGTCAAACTAAAATGTTTCATGTTGGGAATATTCCAACAAGTGACCAGGAGCATTTTGGTAATTTTGAAATAGTTTTGGTATTTTAAAACCCCTAAACAGAGTTGCAGAAATAGAAAAAGACTAAAAATAGAAAAAACCTACTGTCGCTCATGACCGCCCACCTGCTGCCCAGCCCAGCCCAGCAGCCATGGCCAGCTGCTTGGCTCGCTTGAGCAGCAGCTGGTGCTTGCCGGGCGGCGCAGCGCGCCACGCAGCTGGCCGCCGCCTGCCTCATCCCTCGCCGCCTCGCCGCTGGGCGACCCAGCGTCGTCACCCGACCTCCCTGACACCTCACTTCCCCCGCTCTCTCTCTCGCTCGCCCCGACCTGGCGGCGACGCCATCGCCGACACGCCACTGTCGACGCCGTGCTCCCGCCGCTCATACTCCTCCCGTCATGTCTGCAGCTCCGCGCACCCGTTACCCCTAGCTAGCTAGTTCCCTCGCTCCAAAACACCCCGAGGCCACTACCCGACCTCGCCCGAGCTCAAGGCCGCGGAGATCCCCATCGTCGCCGCCGCCGATCAGTCCGCCCGACCCGACGAAGTTCCCCACAGGTTCACCGTGAGCCTAGCTACTCCCTGTCCTCTCCGTTCTCTTCTTCTTGCACCACAACGAGCGCCGATGATCACTGAACCCACCGGCCGCGGAGCTCGTCGCCGACGAGCCTCCGGTCACCTAATGGCCACACCACTATGCCCATCGCACTCACCACGCCCCCACGGGCCTAACTGCACTCCCGCGCCTCGCCGGCCCTCTAACCCAAACCCGTCGGTGGCGAGCCCGTGCCCGCCTCGACTTCGTCGCCGGGCGCCCACTCCGCCACCCCTAACCCTACCGACTCCACCACTAACCGCGGCTCACCTCCAAGATCACGTAGGTGCTCCCGCGCCCATTTGGAGCCCGGAAAGTGCAAAGCACTTGCTCCGCGCGTCTGGCCTCGCCCCAAGGCTAGACGCCGGTGAGTTGACCTCGCCAGGGCCTGTTGACCCTCCGGGTCAATGACAGTGGACCCCTCGGTTAAACTAATTAGGATTAGTTTTAATTAAAACTAATTAGTTAAACTAACTCGACATGCGGGTCCCACTGGTCAGTTTGACCTGGACGACCCGTTGACCCCTGACGTCATCTTGACCTCATCTTGACGCATTAATTCAAATTCTGGAATTATTTTATATAATAAAATCCGAATATAATTCAAATTTCAAATGCTTATAACTTTTATTCTATAACTCCAAATGCAAAGATTTATATATGAAAATTTATCAGAAAAATACACTCTATCCATTGGTACAGGTTTCATGCATGTTAAAACAAGTTAACTATGCTGAATAACCAGATTAAGATTTTGCACCATTAGGACTAACTCACATGATCTATCATTTGAACCTTTGGTTCAAATGAGATCATCCCCGTCCCTTCAACTTGCATTAGGCCAACACACATTCATCTTGCCATGTCATAGCATGCATCATATTGTTGCATATTGGTTGTATGTTTATTTTGGTGTGTTTTCATGATAGGTTCTGCCTCAAGATAACCTCGATTACCCACCAAGGGCAGTTCTCTACCCCAGTTCCATCGCAAGCAATTCATTGATCATTCCGATACAAACCCATGTTCTCGCTTCGCTCTCATTTTACTGCATTAAGACAACGCGATTCAACTGTTGTGTGCTGCGGTAGTTGAACCCACTTCCTTTGCATGACTGTCATTGCCACGAGAATTAGATGAAACCCACTAGTATGTGTAGGAGTTGATTGAGCCATGTTTGTGATTCCTACCATGCTATGCTTGCTATGCTTAGAGTTGTGTCAGTCCGGCTCATCGGGATGATGAACTGGAGTGAAAGGTTGTGTTGGTTCGAGAGTGTAAGTGTTGAACACGATTTGGTAAAGGTATCGATGAGAGGCCATGTAGGAGTACATGGTGGGTTGTTTCATTGAGGCCAACTTAAGAACTGAGATCTGTGTTTGTGATCCATGAACTAGCTACTACCACGCATTGGGCCCAAACCAATGGACCCTCTCGGCTTCTTAACCACCCCTGTTCATAGTCCGGAGTTGCAAGTAGTTTCGTGTTTGTAGCATCTTTGGGGCACGCAACGCTGACCTTAGGGGTGGGTTGTGTTGCGGTAGGCACCGTGGCCCGGTGTACCGAGTGCCCGTTTGGTATCTCGGGAACCCTGCACACATCGTTCGGGGCTGTATGGGAAACCTCGGCCGGACTCCCTGCGGATGGAACCCGAATAGGCGATAACCTGGACTAGGGACTTGAGTGTTTAGGTAGGCTGTGGCCGACACCCACGTTGGGCTTCCGCTGAAGGTTGCAGAGTACATGTCGTAAACGATTTATAAGTGGTGAGAGCGTGTGTGAAGAAGTATACCCCTGCAGGGTTAAATATGATCTATTCGAATAGCCGTGTCCACGGAGAAGGACTTCTGGGTTACCTATATCAGTTCATAGACAAGTAAATGGATACTACTAAAAGCCTCAAGATAAGTGTGAGTATCGTGGATGGCCCTCTCGGGGATGACGAGAGAGGATCCACGGTGGAGTATTGTGATGGTGGATAGTGGACTCGTGTACGACAAAATGCTTTACAAAGTGTGTCACGTTGGATAGCTTAGCCAAGAGTCAAAGCTGGCTTGCTGCAATTAACTCCACTTCCTTCCTTGAGAATGTGCATGTATGATAGGATTCTGTGGTAAGACTTGCTGAGTACTTTGTACTCATGTTTGCTTAATCAATATTTTTCAGAGGACTATACTACCCCCTCCGACGGATTCTATGTAGATGTTGACTTGACGAGTAAGCTAGCCACCTGTGGCGATCTAAGACTTGTGAAGGGCCATTGTAGATAGAAAGGCTCCAACAAGCTTTCTTTCTTTCTAGAGTCTGTACTCAGACTACTTTGCTTCCGCATGTGCTTGTATGATTGTATGACTTGAGTGTTGGGTCATGTGACCCCTACCGTATGACTATGTTATGTATGGCTCTCTGAGCCTCTTAAATAAAGTACTTGAGTTGTAGAGTTTTGTTGTGATGCCTTGTTGTATTTACTCATATCGGGCATATTATGTGTATGATTGAAATGCTTGGTATGAGTGGGATCCGACAATCTAGTTGTTTATCCTTGGCAGCCTCTCATATGGGGAAATGTAGTCTCGTGCTTCGAGCGATAGTAGTCCGCTGAGCCGGTTCACGGAGTCCTGCTAGCCCAAAGACTACTGCTTGGACACTTGATCGGCCGACATGTGATTCATTTCGTTCCTATGTCCGTCCTTCGGGAAATGTCACGCGGTGATACTTGGAGTCCTGCCTAGCTGCTACAGCCCGGGATACCGGAGTCCTGTTAGCCCAGTGCTACAGCCCAAGTTCATACGTTGATGACCGACATGCTCAAGTGTTTCATGTATGCCTGTCCCCATAGGTTAGTGCCGCTTGGGTTCACGACTAGCCATGTCGGCCCGGTTCTTTGTCATGTGGATGCTAGCGACACTGTCATATACGTGAGCCAAAAGACGCAAACGGTCCCGGGGCATGGTAAGGCGACACCCGTGGGGATACCGTGCGTGAGGCCGCAAAGTGATATGAAGTGTTACCAGCTAGGTCGATGTGACTTGGAATCGGGGTCCTGACATTATTCCTCTAAAGGTTGTGCTGCTTCGCTCAATGCGGTTCCAGTCTATTTCCATTTTTTAGAGGGTTTCCTCATAGATGAGGTTTAGTCCGCTGCCGCCATCCATGAGTACCTTAGTAAGGCGAAAGCCGTCCACTATCGGGCTGAGGACCAATGCGGCTGGTGCCCGGGCAGTTCGGAATTTAGGTTCGTCACTGGCATTAAAGGTAATAGCCGTGTCACTCCATGGATTTATTGTTGCTACTTGGTAGACTTGACAAGGTTGCAGAGTGTTCGTTTCGCATGTTATTTGATCTGACGAAAGTCTCGAAGACTATTAACACCGTCTTGGTGTTACTTGGGCTGGGATTCGAAGCTAGAAGCTCTTTGCCACTTTTGGCCACCTGTGTAGTATCCAACATGCTCAAGGCTATGAGTTGGAGTGGCGCCCTCGTGCTATGAATTTTGCAGGGTCCGCTTAGCCAACCCTCCAAGACGGTTCCGCACTTTAGGGGGTTTTGGTTTTTGGTATTTAACCTGGTGCTTGATAATGATGCACCCTTTTGTTTCGGACTAGGGATGTATTCAAATGGGCGGATTATCCCAAAATTTACTTTTGGTTTTCCAGCGCTCTCCATCGCACAAGATTTTTTGTACTATGGTCGCCAAGTCAACAAAGCGTGTAATTTCGCTGACGATTTATGGCGTTTAGGAATGCCTTGTCCGTGCAATTATTGCAGAAGATTGGGATTAAGTCCTCCTCTCGTCAAATCCTTTATCCTGTTCATAACCGGGAGGAATCTGGCCTAGTAATGATGTACTGTTTTGGCGGGCTCTTGCCGAATTCTAGAGAGATCGCTAATGTTTGGGTGGGCGGTGGCACTAAATCCGAACCCGTCCCAATTTAGGACTCAAGGGTCGAAGTTTCGAACTCGGAAGTTTGGATTTTTTAGTGCTATCCAATGAGTCCGGCCCGCCGCCTGACTTTAAGTTCAGGGCTTGATCGACATCCGTCCCTCCGCGGGAGTCCGGCATGGAGGGATTGGGAATCCGGACGTAGCTAGTCCTTAAGATAGAAGAAGAATCGCCGCATTGCTCCTCTATCACAGCAACATGATGGGTAGCCTGGGGAGAGTTGACCTCTCTCAGATCGGTTTTAGGCCCGATCCGGTCGTAGTCTGTGGCGACTCCCAGGGCGGCGATTCGATCCAAGAGCTCGTTTACGGAAGAGAGCTCGATCGGATCTAATTGTTCGGCAAGTTCCGAATTGACATGAAGATTGGTTTCGATGACTCGAGAGGTCATCATCGGCGCGGTGGCCGGACTGGCGGTCATAAGAAAACCACCTAGCCGAAGAATCTGGCCAGCGTCCAAGGCTCCTTTGGCGATAGTATCGTCTTTAAAGAGGAGATGAGTCATCCTACCTGATGGCGACGACACAGAGGAACTCTCAATGAAAGCACCAATGTCGGTGTCAAAACCGGCGGATCTCGGTAGGGGGTCCCGAATCATGCGCCTAGGCGGATGGTAACAGAGACAAGGGACACGATGTTTTTACCCAGGTTCGGCCCTCTCGATGGAGGTAATACCCTACTCCTGCTTGATTAATATTGATGATATGGGTAGTACAAGAGTAGATCTACCACGAGATCAAGGAGGCTAAACCCTAGAAGCTAGCCTATGGTATGATTGTTGTTCGTCCTCGGACTAAAACCCTCCGGTTTATATAGACACCAGATAGGTTAGGGTTACACAGTAGTCGGTTACAATGGTAGGAGATCTACATATCAGATCGCCAAGCTTGCCTTCCACGCCAAGGAAAGTCCCATCCGGACACGGACTAAGTCTTCAATCTTGTATCTTCATAGTCCAGAGTCCGCCAACGGTGAGAGTTCGCTATCCGACACCCCTAATCCGGACTCCTCAACGGGAATGGCAACATTGATCGCCCGTCAGCGGCGGCACTTGCTGCCATGACCCCATGACCAAGCCAGCGCTCATTAGAAGCATCGGTATAGTAATCCGCGGCAGGCAAGACTACCACAAGGCGACAAGGTCTGTCGGCCCTGACATCGGGCCGGTCGGCGGGACCGACCAATGGCGGGGCTCCCCAAAGTGGGGCGGCGAAGACGGGCGGCTCGAGAGATGAGATTTGACAGGACCCGCTACCAGCTGGATTACCATTGTACCCCTGAGGGGTAGGCCTATATAAGCCCCCACGGCACCCATGCAAAGGGTTCCGGATCCATTAGCACTAGACCAGATCATATAGGAAGGAGGGAGCTAGCCTTGCCTTCTCCTACCTCCAAGAAACAGCTCAAGGAGCAACCTTGTACCCACTTTGCCATAGTGATCATGCGGAGACCCCGCAGAGCAGCAGTAGGGGTGTTATCTCCACGGAGAGCCCTGAAGCTGGGTAAGATCCGTCGGCGTGCATGTCTTCGCCTCATCCCGTTTCCAGGCACCGGCGACGTTCTACTCGCCCCCACCATGATAAGCCATCCCTTGGCGTATGTCGCACCCAACCCCCGACATTTGGCGCCCACCGTGGGGCGAGGTGCACCGTCGTCCGGAGACCTGCTCTGGACGGGAACCCTTTTCTCCTTTAGCGAAGCGCAGCCAGCCCAAGACGCCAGACGGAGTTCACGCCGCCACTGCACGATGCTGAGATCGCCTCAGCAGCCAGCTGCCTCGCCAACTTGTCGGTGAGGTTCGCCTCCGACGAGCTCAAGATCCGACGCAGGCAGCACGCGGACCCGAGCCTCCTCGCAGGCCTCCTTGACCAACTCCACGTCAGCCGGGCGAGCCTACCGTGGACTTGAGTCCGAGGCTCCACCGACCCAATGCTGGTCTACTTCGACACCGCGTCGCCGACGCTGTTCCCCACCAACGTGGTGGTTCACGACGAGCCGCTCCCTCGCGCGGAGAGTGGCGGAAGCACCATTACAGAGGTGCTCGTCATCGGTCATGGCGAGCATTCCTGAAGGAGCTTCATGACCCACTCGACGCAGCCCTGCAAGACCTGACCGCGCCTATTCCGGAAGACGCTGACGCCGAGACGCTGGAGCGCGCCGCCTTCGGTCGTCGAAGCGCGAAGAAGCTGGCAAGCATGAGACGCTTGTCGAAGCCTACCAGCGTGAGATGGATCGCGCCAGGGCGGCTCGCCGCCCCAATCGCCTAGCCGCCTAGGCGCGTCCAGCAGCGCCGGCGCGGCTATCGCCAACCTGTTCGGGCCAATCGCCTGTGTACACCACGCCTGTGGAGAACATCCGCGCGCCAGCGGCGGCGACGAGCAAGACAACTTCGAGGGTGAAGAGCGCCACTGATGACGGAGCGAGTCCAAAGAGCTCTTGACGCGCTGCCGTGCGAGTAATGAAGCCGGCTGCCGCACGAGGCGCCGCAACGACAAAACGGCGACCTGCCTCCCCGCGAGATCAAGGCGCGACGCCTCGGACACCGACCGTGGTGTCTGCGGGAAGAAAAGACAAGGATCCGCTGTCAGCCCGCAGTCGGACTCAAGATCACCATCGAAGCGCGACCAAGACGGGCCGCCTAAGAGCAATGGGCGGCGGGGACGACTATCCGCCTCCTCCTCCTCGCAAAGAAAGGCGAGTCTCCCCACCACCCATTGAGCATCCGACTCTCGGCGACCGCCTTGGCCGCCGAGAGGGAGTCGGAGAAAATGACGCCCGCCACCGGATCGACCGACTCCACCGATCCCTGGTGCTGGAAGAAGAAGACGAGTTGGGTCCGCCCTGTTTCGGACCTCGCATCCGAGACGAGCCCTTTCCCAAAGGGTTCACGCTCCCCCGAGATACGCCCAAGTACACCGGCTCAGAAAGTCGGAAGATCGGCTGGTTGACTACCCACAGCCGTCAATATAGCTTAACGGCAACAAGCGCGTTGTCGTAAAGTATGTTCCACTCATGCTCCGGGCATGGCCCGACATGGTTGAACAGCCTGAAACACGCAGCATCAACAGCTGGGTCGACTTCACCGGCCTTCGCTCGCAACTTCACAAGCACGCACAAGCGACCTCCCAAGCCTCGCCAGACTTTCCTTGTGCGTGCAAGGCCCCAATGAGTCAACTCGCGACTACCTCACGCTACTGGGCCGAGCTTCAAACTCCTGCGAGGGCGTGCACGAGGTGCAGGCTATCGAGTACTTCACTGCCGGGTGTAGAGAAGGCACCCTCCTCAAGCACAAGCTCCTCTGGGACGAGCCAGAGACCTCGACAGGCTGCGATCATAGCGCATAAGTATGCCACACCGACTCCTCCATGAAGGCAGATTCAAGTTAGTGCGACCGACAAAGTGGCCCCTCAGCTCCCGTAACTCGGATGGAGACGCCAATGGCACAACAACAGAACGATCACAAGCGCAAGGCCCCACAGCCAGCTTCCAAAGAGCCGGCAGGTTGCGACGGTCGAAGACCAAAGAGCCGGAGGCAGCCTCCACCAAGCGGACGAAAGGCGGCAAGTCCAGCTCGGTTGTCGGCCTTCTCTTACGAAAGCGACTCTAGATGGTCCTCCAAGTTCCAGCGCGCCGAAGGCCGTCCAAAGCACACCACACGGAAGTGCCACCGCTCACCAGATCGCCAAGGAGACGGCCTCCCCTCCCCGCTCGCTTGGGCACGCCGCCTCCACCGCCGCCCAAAGAGCGGTTGTCGTGCCAATCGGCGCAAGACAAGATGAGTACCCGTAAGAGCATGGAGCCTATGTGGTGTTCACCAGTGTGGCTGACGATCGACGCAGCAGGCGGCTGCAGCAGCAAGAGGTGAATGCAGAGGCGTCAGATACTCCAGAGTTCATGCACTAGTCCGAGAAGCCTATCAGTTGGAGCAGAGCTGATCACCTAGAGGTGATGCCAAGTCCGGGCTCCTACGCCCTGGTCTTGGGTGCCACCTTTGCCACAGATAGGCGGGCCGCTCGCTTCTCGCGAGTGCTGATAGACGGAGGCAGTAGCATCAACATCCTGTATAAGGATACCATGGAGAAGTTAGGAATCAAGCAAAGACAGCCTTCGAACAGCCGACCGTGGTTCCACGGCATTGTTCCCGGCCTTCCTCGCCACCAATCGGCAAGATCCTGATAGACATCCTCTTTGGAGACAAAGATCATTTCCGCCGAGAGCCGGTTTGGTTTGAAGTGGTGGACCTCGAAAGCCCGTACCATGCGTTGCTTGGCCGACCTGCTTTGGCCAAGTTCATGACGGTCCCCCACTACGCCTACCTCAAGATGAAGATGCCGAGTTCCAAGGGGATTCGGACCATAGTCGGCGACTACAGAAAGTCGTCCACTTGCGCGGCTGAAAGCAGTCGGCTAGCTGAGTCCCTGGTGATCGCAGCTGAGAAGCGACTTCTTGATCGGGTTGTGGCGATGGCCGGCAAGCAGCCGAGATACCACCCAACCCCAAGGAGTCGGAGGCTGAGGGTCTGCCAAGCCGCCAAAGAAACGAAGAAGATACCCTTGGACCCGAGCACCTAGAGAGTGCGCTGTCATAGGTGCAAACCTTGACAGCAAATAGGAAGGCGAGCTCATCGATTTCCTCCGTGAGAATCGGGATATCTTCGCATGGTCCCCTAAAGACATGCCAGGTGTACCGACGGAATTCGCCGAGCACAAGTTACATGTCCGATCTGATGTGAAACCCGTCAGGCAGCCCCTGCGCCGCCTGTCAGAAGAGAAGAGAAGAGTTGTTGGAGAAGAGATAGCCCGACTCCTAGCAGCCGGCTTCATTATGGAAGTGTTTTCTCCAGAACGGTTAGAAAACCCGGTCCTGGTGCTGAAGAAGAACAAGCAGTGGCGGATGTGTATTGACTACACAAGCCTCAACAAAGCTTGCCCCAAGGACCCATTTGCTCTGCCGAGAATTGATCAGTGATAGACTCCACAACGGATGCGAGCTGTTGAGCTTCTTAGATGCATATTCGTGGATATCACCGATCAAGTGAACTGGCGACAGATCTAAAGACCGCCTTCATCACACCGTTTGGAGCCTTCTACTACCTGACCATGACGCTCGGCTTGAGGAATGCCGGCGCCACCTTTCAGCATTGCATGTAGAAGTGCCTCCTCAAGCAACTCGGCAGAAATGCCCACGTCTACGTGGATGATGTGGTGGTGAAGACGGAAAAGCGTGGAACACTGCTGGAAGACCTCAAGGAAACCTTTGAGAACCTGCGCCAATTTTAGATCAAGCTCAACCCTGAGAAGTGCGTCTTCGGAGTACCAGCCGGCCAACTCCTTGGCTTCCTGGTCTCTGAACGCGGCATAGAGTGCAACCATGTAAAGATCAAGGCCATCGAGAGGATGGAGGTACCCAGCCGACTGCTAGATGTGCAAAAGTTCACCGGCTGCTTGGCGTCCATCAGCCGATTCATCAGTCGGCTGGGCGAGAAAGCTCTCCCATTGTACCAGCTCATGAAGAAGACCACCTTTTTCGAGTGGAACCACAAGGCGGACGAAGCGTTTCTCCAGTTGAAGAAGATGTTGACTACTCCCCCTGTGCTGGCGGCTCCGACTCCTAAAGAGCCCATGCTCATGTACATTGCCGCCACCAGCCGGGTAGTCAGCATAGTCATTGTAGTTGAACGCAAGGAGGAAGGCAAAGTGCTACCTGTCCAGAGACCGGTATATTACCTGAGCGAAGTGCTGTCAACCTCCAAGCAAAACTACCCCCACTACCAGAAGATGTGCTACGGCGTGCACTTTGCCGCCAAGAAGTTGAAGCCTTACTTTCAAGAGCATCCAATCACTGTGGTTTGCACAGCCCCACTAGCAGAGATCATCGGAAGCCGAGATGCTTCTGGCCGAGTGGCCAAATGGGCCATAGAGCTGGCTCCCTACACCATCTACTACCAGCCCCGCACCGCCATCAAGTCGCAAGCACTGGCCGACTTCCTCGTCGACTGGGCCGAGACCCAGTACCTGCCGCCAGCGCCCGACTCCACCCATTGGCGGATGCATTTCGATGGCTCCCGGCTTGGGAGCCGGCGTTGTCATCACTTCCCCTAAAGGCGACAAGCTCAAATATGCGCTGCAGATCCATTTCACCACCTCCAACAACGTCGCCGAATACGAGGCGCTCATTCACGGGCTCCGGCTTGCCAAAGAGCTTGGCATTCGCCGGATCCTGTGTTATGGCGACTCTGATTTGGTGGTCCAGCAATCATCTGGCGATTGGGACGCCAAAGATGCAAACATGGCGAGCTACCGTTTCCTTGTACAGCAACTCAGCGGATATTTCGAGGGGTGCGAGTTCCTTCACGTGCCAAGTAATAACAACAACCAAGCAGACACCCTGGCACGAATCGGCTCCACCCGCCAAGCAATACCATCCGGCGTCGCCCTTCAGTGCCTCCTCAAGCCGTCTGTCAAGCCTTCACCAGAATCAGACTCCATCTTTGTGCCGGCTCCCCCCGAAGAAGTCAGATCCGACTCAAGAGCCCCAGCAGACGGCACGAGAGTTCTTACAGATGGCTCCAAGAACGCCGCAGTCGAAGCCAGCCCGGGGACTTCAGAACCCGACCCAGGGACTGCAGCGACCAGTCCGAAGACTCCAGAGCTCGGCCCGGGGACTGCACCAGTCGGCCCGGGGACTTCATCAATCCAAAGAAGCGGCCATGGACTCCAGCCCGCCGCCTCCCCAGCCCAGCCGCCTTCGTCCAAGTCGCAGTGCTGGCAGTTGAAGAAATAGCAGCACCCTCATGGGCCCAGCCCATCCTCAAGTTCCTAGTGAGCAAAGAGCTGCCAACCGATGAAATCTTGGCTCGGCAAGTACAACGCCGAGCGGCAGCCTACACCATAGTCAACAGAGAGCTGGTCAGCGCAAGGCCACTGGTGTCTACCAACGCTATGCTGAGCCGAGCAAGGCCAAGAAATTCTCAAAGACATCCATCAAGGCAAGGT
The DNA here is from genome assembly GCA_021605205.1 of Aegilops longissima. NCBI lineage: Eukaryota > Viridiplantae > Streptophyta > Magnoliopsida > Poales > Poaceae > Aegilops > Aegilops longissima. Next base: position 659,033,583 of record CM038677.1, on the reverse strand, counting down.
TGGCCACCATGCGGCCTCAAGAGCACTCGTCGCCAAAGCCTTTCGACATGGTTCCTTCTGGCCAACTGCCCTAGAAGAGGCCAAGGAATTAGTCCAAAAATGCAAGGGGTGCCAGAAGTTCCGCTCCAAGCCGCATCAGCCGGCTTCCGCACTCAAGACTATCCCCATCGCCTGGCCCTTTGCGGTTTGGGGCCTGGACATGGTGGGACCATTCAAGACGGCACGAGGCGGCCTAACTCACTTACTTGTCGCGGTGGACAAGTTCACCATGTGGATAGAAGTAAAGCCCATCAAGAAGTTGAATGGTCCGACTACAGTGACTTTCAGCTCCAACATCACGATTCGGTACGGCATACCACACAGCATCATCATCGACAATGGCACAAACTTTGCCAAAGGCGCCTTGGCCCGTTTCTGCGCGACACAGGGCATCCAACTGGACTTAGCGTCCGTTGCCCATTCGCAGTCAAACGGCCAGGTGGAGCGAGCAAACGGCCTCAAGCCTCGGCTGGTCGAACCACTGGAGCGTTCGGCCGACTGTTGGCTTGATGAGTTGCCAGCCATCCTCTGGAGTCTGCGCACGACTCCAAACAAGTCAACCGGCTTCACGCCTTTCTTCCTCGTCTACGGTGCTGAAGCCGTCATCCCAATGGACATAGAATTCGACTCCCCGCGAGTCACCATGTACACCGAGGAGGAAGCAGAAGAAGCATGCCAAGACGGTGTCGATCTGCTGGAAGAAGGCCGGCTGTTGGCACTCAGCCACCCAAAGATCTACCAAAGCAGAGCTCGTGACCGATACTACAACAGGAAGGTCAGCCAAGATCTTTCCAAGAGGGCGACCTTGTGTCCGATCGATCCAATGAATACCGGCCAGATAAGTCGTCGGCGCCTTTGGGAAGGCCCTTCATCATCGCAAAGTGTCAAGCAATGACTCCTACTACCGATCGACGCCGAAGCCCCGAAAGCACGAAGAGGGACGACTCCGGCAAAGAGACGGAACGGCCATGGAATGCAAATCTTCTCCGAAGTTTTTACAGTTGATGAAGTATGTACCACGCTACCCTTTGTATTAAAGTACCAAGACTTCGGGCCCCTCAAGACGAGCTCGGGGACTGCCCTTTTTTGTTATCTATATGATAAGAATTATGCCTTCGAGTATGCTACTCTTTGTTATGCCGCTTGGCATCGGGTTCGACTAGTCGGCCCGGGGACTCGCCGCCTCGCGCTATGAAATGCTTCCTGCAATGGACAAGTAGTGTGTGGTGCCTAAGCCGCCTCCTCGTCAAGTCGCAGCTCATGAGCAACTGTTTGGTGGGCAGAAGTAAGGAAGAATGGGCGCCCACATGAAAAATGGCTAAGGACTCAAAGCATAAACATAGCTTAAGCCGGCTTCCAGCCTCTCTTCGCAAAGCCGACTCTTGAGTAGTCGGCTTGCCGCTTTCTATCCAACTTGTTAAAAAGACTCTAAAAAAATGGCCAAGTACTTGCCTTCCCAAAAGTAGCCAAGCTTTGATCCAGCGGCAGTCCGCAGAACGGTCGTCCGACTGGCAAGGCGGCGACTAAGGGAAGGCGGCAAAGGAAAAAGTCAAAGGAGCAATGAGCAAGGAAAGATAGAATTCGGATAAATATTTACATAACATAGGCCCTTGGCCGAATCTTCAAGCAGAAGTTTAAAATACACCCCGCGGGTGGAATTGTGCGAATTAACAAGTTCTTCAAAGACTACTAAAGCAGATAAAATAAAGGCAAGACGACAGCCTAGGAAGCGGTAGACGGGTTCGGAGGGTCGGAAGAGACGGCGGTGTCAGGCGCCGGGGCGGCCAGCTGGGCAGTCTCGGCTTGATCGTCTCCGGCGGCAGCCGGCTCGGTCGGGCGCAGCTCGTTGCTGGAGGCGCGGTCGAGCTGAGGCTGGTCGCCCGCTCCGTCTTCTGGCGCCTCCGTCTTGCCTCCGTCCTCGCCTTCCTCCTCGGCGCTGGAGCCGATCACCTCCGCTGAGTCCTCGTCATAATCCGGGTTCATCCCGAACCACTCCAGCGGCGCCTCCCCGCCGTCTTCAGCCCACTCAGGGACGAAGATGCTGGTGTCTGTGTAGTCGGAGATCGCCGCCGCACGCTCGACGAGGGCGTCTTCCACAGCTATCAGCTCCGCCTGGGCCTCTGACCGGAGCGTGGCCAGCCGGTCCAGGTCCAGCCCTGGATACCACGCCTTGAAAAATTCCAAGGCCCGACGCGCTCCAGCCGGGCGAGGAAGCCTTCGTGCCTCAAGACGGCCAGCCATGACCTCCAGCGGCCGGCAGTCCGACTGGGAGTGCGTAGAACCGGCATGTCTGGCCACAGGGTAGAAATCGCCTGGGCGCCGACACGTTGAAGCCGGCGCAGCATCCGATGGGCCGGTCGCAGACGAGCCTCGATGCTCAGAAGCTGCTCATCAAGGGTCCAGGGGGCGTTGGCAGCAATCTCCGCACCATTTGCCCTCCGCGCCTCGCGATTAGCCTCGATGGCTTGAGTGGCCGCCTGTGTGTGGCCAGGGAAGAAGTCTTCCAAGACGAAAAAGAAGCAAGTCAAAAAATCAGGAGTCAGCCCGACCTATAGCCAGCGGCTCAAAGAAAGAAAGTAAAGAAACTCACCGTCGATGATGTCCTCAATCTCATGGAAGCCGAAGGTCAGCAGTGCCTCCTTGTCGGTCCAGGAGGAGCGCCGCCAACTCGGCCAGAGAGCAGTCTCTTTCTTCTCCGCCTCGTCCTGCGCCTTCTTAAGCAGCTCCTTTGTTCCGCCAATCGCGCAGCTAGCAGGTCGCGCTCTGCGGCGAGCTTGTTGCACTCCTCCCTTGGCACGCAAGGCGGTGTTGGCTTCGCCAGCTGCTGTCTTTGAAGAGTGTCGTTGGCCTCTGAAGAATAAAAAGAAAAGGACGTTAAGTCGTCAACAAAGAAGGTCGCTGGAAGATCCGCCCGACCGCCAGCCAGCGGCCCGAATCTCGGGACTACAGCCCGCTGGTGCGCCAGCGCCCACAAGAAGAAGGAGGACTCACTCCGGCTCTCCGACAAGTCGGCAGTCCGCTTGCCCAGCTCCTCAACATTGAAGTTGAAGGCAATGACGCGGAGGTTGTGATACTCCTGTGATAAGTATTTTAGACAAGGGTAAATATTTGAACTCACGGATGGAGTTCGAGCCACTGCTTTCAGCCGCCCGAAACTCGGGACTACACTCAGCAGGAGTGCGCGCCGCTTCCATAGAGAAGAACAAGGAAAACAAAGTCAAAGAAGAGAGCATACCAGGAAGGCTGCTCGCGACGCCAGATGCGCCTTGGTGCAGTTCTGGATGGCGTCGCCCTCGCAGCTTCGCCGACGCCCAAAGCGCCGTTCAGCGGGCTCGTGCCCTCCTCGCAGCTACCCAACGAAGCGCGCTGCGCCTCGGCGTCTGGATGGCCGAGCTGGTGGCGCCGGTCTCTGCGGCGTGGCGCGAAATCGCTTTCTCAAGGCGGCGGGCATCGGCGAGGCGATTTGAAGGAGCAGCTTCGCCACGGCTCGTCTTTCGCGGTGGCGCCGCGGTCCGCCCGGCTGTTTACCTTGCGCGCTCCCAGACGGCGGCGGTGGCGGCACGGCCGAGTCCGACATGGAGGCCTCGCCGCTTTCCCTCTCCATGATGGGGTTCTCGCCGTCGGCTTCCCCAGTCTGCCCCGTGAACTCCGGGGGCGGCGGCGCGGAGCTCAGCGGGATGACGAGCAACGCCGATTGGAGGTGCGCGGCCTCCTCAGCTCACCGCTTTGCCGCGACAAATGCCGCCTCATCCAGCTTCTTACAGGCGGAGGCCGCCGCTTCTCGGCCTCCGCCTTCTCCAGCGGGCGGCTTCTTCCTCGTCGCGCTTCTCCTGCGCGTTCGCTCCGTCGCCTCCCGGAGGTCGGCGGCGGGGTCAATCCGCCAAGAGGGTGGCGGCCGTCTCTGCCGACCCCATGATGGAGGCGGCGGCGACCTCTCAAAAGTAAGGGAGCCACAAGCGAGGAAGGCATGTAAAAAATTTGGACAAGATTCACCAGAAGAAAACAAGACAAAAGGCAGAAGCACTTACGCAGAGACCAGTGGCGGCTTTTTCACTTCCTTGCGGAAGCGGTTGGCCTTTGCGACTGCCTCTTCCTGCTTGGTCGCGGCGGCCGCCCCCTTGAACTTCTTCGACCGGCCGCCAAGCAAGCTCGGCCCGGCCCGTAGCTTCTTCGCGCCGCCTTGACCATCCAAGCCGGCGGAGGAACTCGCGCTCGGCTGGCCGACCTATGGCTGGTGGTGCGGGGCAACTTCCCCCTCGGCTCGTCATCAGGCCAGTCGGCAAAGGTGGCCGAGGGCCTGAAGCCGCCTGCTCCTCCTCCTCCTCCTTCGGCGTCGGCCTCCATCGCCCGCCCCAAGTCGGGTCGCCGACGCCGCTCTCCGCTTGGTCGGGGATGAACTGACGGGCTTGTCCTGTGGTGCGGTGAAGGCTGGATGAGGGGTTCACTCGAAAACCAAAAAGATCAGAAGTCGGATTCGGCTAAAAAAGAAAACAGAAGAAGAAGAGAGACGACTTACAACAGGCGGGGGGTTGGCGCGTGAGTACGGCTCCTTGCCGAACCGCCAATCCGCCGTGAGATTGCAGTTCGTGATGTAGTTCACCATGTCCGCCACCTCCGCGTGGGGCATGTCCTTGGAGCACATCCGACTTGGGTCCCGGTGTCGCTCATCTGATAGATCAGATGAGGTCGGCCTTGGAGTGGGAGGACTCGGCGCGCCACGAAGGCGGCCAGCAGGTCGGCCCCAGTCAAACCCTCCGACTGCGTCAGCACTCGGAGTCGCGTGACGGCGGCGGCACCAGCGGAGTCGGCGTCTGACCGGTGGGACCAGCTGAGCCTCCACCGGTGCACCGCTTCAGAAGGCGGCAGATTGACCCGATGCGCTTTACGGGCGACGTTCTTCACATAAAAATAAGACCGCTGCCACATCTTCACCGACTTAATCAGCGAGATGGTGGGAAATGGGTTGTCGGCCACCGATCTCCGCATCGCGATGAAGGCACCACACTGGGCAGGCACGCCGGCGACGTGCGTACCGAGCTTGGACTGGAAGAACTCCCCCCATAGCTCGATGGTGGGGAGAACACCGAGGAAGCCTTCGCACAAGGTGGCGAAGACAGCCAACAGCACCACCGTGTTCGGAGTAAGGTGGTGCGGATGGAGCCTGTGGGACTCCAAGAAAGAGTGGAAGAAACTGCTCGCCGGCAGCCCTAGGCCGCGCATGAGGTGCGAGCGGAATACGACCCGCTCGCCCTCCTCCGGCGCCGGTGATACTTCCCTCGCCGGCGCGGCGCGGGCCCGCACTAGGTTCTTGCCGGGGAGACGACGCGTCTTGCGAAGGAACTCAATGTGGTCGTCGTCCACCTCGGAGCCGTCCCACACGCCAGAGCGCACGGCAGGAGGTGCGGCGGCGGAGGAAGAGCTCATCGCTGCGGGCGTGGCGTGGTTGGAGGCGCGGCGAGAGGAAGAAGAAGCAAGAGGAAGCGAAGGGAGTAGGGAAGATGGGCGCGCGTGCTTCGCCGCCCCCTCCCCCCGCCTACTTATAGGCTCGTGGGCTGAGAAGCCGATGGGGCGGGCGTGGGATTAACTGCGCCCAGGACCCCACGCCCCCCACGATTTACCACACGAAGTTACTGCGCGCAGTTACGACGTGGGAACCCCAACCGTCCGCACGGCTGCAACGGATCCGTTCGCGTGCCGAGGCGCGGTAATGGCGGGTCCCGCCTGGCGGCCTGTCCCATCGCGCGCGTGGGTGGGCAAACTGACCCTACCGCGTGGCACCACGCGACGGGTCCGCAACGGGCGGCTGCCTGGAAGCTTATCAGGCACGCTGCCTGGATCCCGCTATGACTTTCAAACTCTTTAAGGGGCAAGACGGCCTTCTACGAGTCCGGCTCCAGCTAGTCGGCCTAGAGGAGGATAGCGAGCAAGGCCCAGATTCCACCACCAGAAGGATGAAACTGTTGAGGCTCCTCGACATGTCGCCCTCGGCGCCTCACCAGCTTCGGGACTCATCGTCGAGTAATGGGCCACGGTAGGCTAACCCGAGCCCCGAACCTTTCAAGACATCGGGCAGGCAGCGCCCCTCAAGACCCCAAGATGGAGAGCCGCTTTCTGAGAGTCGGTGGCAAGGCCGCCGACTGCCCCTCACGGCCGAGTCCCAGGGACAACTTCGAGATAAGACGACTCCTAACTGGCGGCTTCCAGAGAAGCCGGCTATGGGGAGTCGGCCCGCGACTCCGACCACCTCCTGCCTTCGCAATGATGGACGGGACGGGGTACGGCCACCGCGCGGCCCATTCCTGCCCCGTTTGCGAAGGGTAGGCATGGCCACAATGCGCCGTACGAACGGAGATCTCCATCTGGCGCGGCACTGTTGCCATGCCAGCCCTAACATTAGCCTCCGTGGGAGGAGCGCTGTGCCCACGACGGCCTGTCTGTACGACCCAGAGGCGGCGGGTCCCACCAGTCAACGGGGGTACAGAAGACGGCGAGAGCGCCACGAGACGGACCCGTTGGGAGTCGGCCCCCAGGAGTCGGCTAGCCCCTCCCACGGGCCCCGCACGCCATTAACCAGACAAGACGGGGAATGGCAACATTGATCGCCCGTCAGGCGGCGGCACTGTTGCCATGACCCCATGACCAAGCCAGCGTCATTAGAAGCATGGCTACAGTAATCCGCAATGGCAAGACCTACCATGACGGACAAGGCCTGTCGGCCCCGAACCGGGCCAGTCGGCGGGCCCACCAGTCGGCGAAGAAGACGAAGGCCTGAGAGACAGATGGCTGGGACCCGCGCCCAGCCGGATTACCATTGTACCCCTGAGGGGTAGGCCTATATAAGCCCCCAGGGCACCCATGCAAAGGGTTCCGGATCCATTAGCACTAGACTAGATCATATAGGAAGCAGGGAGCTAGCCTTGCCTTCTCCTACCTCCAAGAAACAGCTCAAGGAGCAACCTTGTACCCACTTTGCCATAGTGATCATGCGGAGACCCCACGGAGCAGTAGTAGGGGTGTTATCTCCATGGAGAGCCCTGAAGCTGGGTAAGATCCGCTGGCGTGCATGTCTTCGCCTCATCCCGTTTCCAGGCACTGGCGACGTTCTACTCGCTCCCACCATGATAAGCCATCCCTTGGCATATGTCGCACCCAACCCCCGACACCAATAATATTACCACTACCAATTCGGAATTTTTTTTTATGTAAGATAGGGGGTTCTTCAGCAGGAGTATCAGAATTTTCCATGTTATTACTATTGTCCATATTGACAATAGTTTCCCCAATTTCAGACATAACGGCAGAAAGTGCGAGGAGCAAAAAGAAAGAGGGAGGCAGACGGAAAAGAGAGGGCGAATAAAACGGCAAGGGTGAAGTGGGGGAGAGGCAAATGAGAGGCAAATGGCAAATAATGTAATGCAGGAGATAAGGGTTTGTGATGGGTACTTGGTATGTTGACTTTTGCGTAGACCTCCACGGCAACGGCGCCAGAAATCCTTCTTGCTACCTCTTGAGCACTGCGTTGGTTTTCCCTTGAAGAGGAAAGGGTGATGCAGCAAAGTGGCGTAAGTATTTCCCTCACTTTTTGAGAACCAAGGTATCAATCCAGTAGGAGGCTACGCGCGAGTCCCTCGCACCTACGCAAACAAATAAATCCTCGCAACCAACACGATAAGGGGTTGTCCATCCCTACACGGTCACTTACGAGAGTGAGATCTGATAGATATGATAAGATAACATTTTTGATATTTTTAGGGTAAAGATGAAAAGTAAAATAAAAACAAGGGAAATAACTAAGTGTTGGAAGATTAATATGATGGAAGATAGACCCGGGGGCCATAGGTTTCACTAGTGGCTTCTCTCAAGAGCATAAGTATTTTACAGTGGGTGAACAAATTACTGTTGAGCAATTGACAGAATTGAGCGTAGTTATGAGAATATCTAGGTATGATCATGTATATAGGCACCACGTCCTAGACAAGTAGACCGACTCCTGCCTGCATCTACTACTATTACTCCACACATCGACCGCTATCCAGCATGCATCTAGAGTATTAAGTTCATAAGAACAGAGTAATGCCTTAAGCAAGATGACATGACATAGAGGGATAAACTCATGCAATGTGATATAGAAAACCCATCTTGTTATCCCCGATGGCAACAATAAAATACGTGCCTTGCTGCCCCTACTGTCACTGGGTAAGGACACCGCAAGATTGAACCCAAATCTAAGCACTTCTCCCATTGCAAGAAAGGTCAATCTAGTAGGCCAAACCAAACTGATAATTCGAAATGACTTGCAAAGATAACCAATCATACATAAAGAATTCAGAGAAGATTCAAATATTGTTCATAGATAAACTTGATCATAAATCCACAATTCATCGGTCTCAACAAACACACCGCAAAAGAAGATTACATTGAATAGATCTCCACAAGAGAGGGGGAGAACATTGTATTGAGATCCAAAAAGAGAGAAGAAGCCATCTAGCTAATAACTATGGACCCGAAGGTCTGAAGTAAACTACCCACACTTCATCGGAGAGGCTATGGTGTTGATGTAGAAGCCCTCCATGATCGATGCCTCTTCCGGCGGAGCTCCGGAACAGGCCCCAAGATGGGATCTCGTGGGTACAGAAGGTTGCGGCGGTGGGATTAGGTTTTTGGCTCCGTATCTGATCTTTTGGGGGTACGTAGGTATATATAGGAGGAAGGAGTACGTCGGTGGAGCAACATGGGGCCCACCAGGGTGTAGGGCGCGCCTGGGGGGGGTAGGCGCGCCCCCTACCTCGTGGCTTCCTAGAAGCTTCCTTGACGTAGGGTCCAAGTCTCCTGGATCATGTTCGTTCCGAAAATCACGTTCCCGAAGGTTTCATTCCGTTTGGACTCCGTTTGATATTCTTTTTCTGCGAAACTCTGAAATAGGCAAAAAACAACAATTCTGGGCTGGGCCTCCGGTTAATAAGTTAGTCCCAAAAATAATATAAAAGTGAATAATAAAGCCCAACAATGTCCAAAACAGAAGATAATATAGTATGGAGCAATCAAAAATTAGAGATACGTTGGAGACGTATCAGTGATGACGAAGAACGAAGATCCTCCTCTCCGGAGCCACAAACGGACTCCAGATCTGCCCTCCCGAGGAAGAACAGGGCTTTGCGGCAGCTGCGTCTCGTGGATCACGATAATTCTTTCTCCCTGATTATTTTCTGGAATAATGTTATTTTATAGCGTCGGAATCAGGGTCTGCGGGGCCACCAGGTGGGGACAACTCACCTGGGCGCGCTAGGAGAGGGGGGCGCGCCCTGGTGGGTTGTGCCCACCCAGGTGCCCCTCTCCAGCAGGTCTTGGCTCCAGAAATTCTTATTATTGACATAAAAAATCCTCGCAAAGTTTCGTTCCATTCCGAGAACTTTTATTTCTGCACAAAAACAACACCATGGTCGTTCTGCTAAAAATAGCGTCATTCCGGGATTAGTTTCATTCAAATCATGCAAATTAGAGTCCAAAACAAGAGGAAAAGCATTAGGAAAAGTAGATACGTTGGAGACGTATCAACTCCCCCAAGCTTAAACCTTTGCTTGTCCTCAAGCAATCCAGTTGATAAACTGAAAGTGAAAAAGAAAAACTTTTACGAACTCTTTTGCTCTTGTTTGCATAAATAAGCTTAAACAGCACCCAGGTTTTCAGCCAACATTATAACAATCCATGCCGACTATAACCCTTAAAGATTATAATGACTCATATCAATGACATAATCTGCTAGCGAGCAATAATAAGGTATCTCGAACAGCAACACGTTGTCAAAACAACCATGATAGAATATGACAATAGTGGTATCTTGCTAGCCCTTTCTGAGACCGCCAAACAAAAATGCAGAGCACCTCCAAAGTTCAAGCAGCGACTAAACATTGTAATTCATGGTAGAAAAGATCCAGTCATGATGCACCCAACATTAGCTACACACAATGCATAAATCATGACAATTGTGCTCTCTCAGTTTCTGGCGCTTGTTTAAGAAGGTGATGACACAACATAAAAGTAAATATATAGTCCCTTCGCAGAGGGAAGCAGTTGCAGAGGTGCCAGAGCTCAAGTTTTTAAAACAGAGGTATATGATATTTTGAGACATGCACCCTTCTGATTTACTTCACGACAATCAGTTATCAACATCTTCCATTCTAAGCACGCTAGTGGCGGTTCCCAGGCGATAAAAGTAAAGGTTTTGACTCCATTGGGAGTTTTTGTTTGATTATTTAAGAGATTAAATCTTTTTAATGTTTGCAGTTTGGGACTGGACATCCCTATTACCACCCTTTTCTCGTGCGATGGCGAATGAATAAACACTTGACCTGAGAATAACCCGCTTAGCATGGAAGATACCGACCACCTCCTGTTGTTCCATGAACGATCCAGGCACACAAAAAGGATAATTGTTAGAAGTTTTTAGAGGTGGCACATGCAAATTTACTTAGGACGGCAGGGTAATACCGCATATAGGTAGGTATGGTGGACTCATCTAGAATAACTTTGGGTTCAAGGTTTTTGATGTACTAGCAGAGTTCCCACTTAGTACAGGCGAAGGCTCGCAATTATATTGAGAAGCGGCCAGCTAGAGAGCAACAATGATCATAACCATGGCATTATGCATAAGAAACATTGGACACTAGCATGAGTAGGATATGAACACCATGAACATAATTATCATAGAGGCTATGTTGGTTTTGATTCAACTACATGCATGAACATGTACCAAGTCAAGCCACTCGAACATTCAGAGGAGGATACCATATCATCATACTACATCACAATCATTTTAACGCTATGTTGATATCCAAGATAAATCATTATCAACTCCCAACTACTTATGCATGGCATGAGAAACTATAATCTCTAATTGTCATTGCAAACATGTTTAATCATAATGGGTTAAATCATGGATACTAGGTTAAACATATTTACACAAACAGAACAAGTCGAGTTCATACCAGTTTCTCTCTGCCACGGCCAGTTCATCGGATGTCGTCATTATTGCCTTTCACTTGCACGACCGAACAATATGGAAATAATAATGGTGCAAGAGTGCCGTGGACTAAGCTGGAATCGGCAAACATTGTATTCAATAGGAGAAGACAAGGTAAAATGTGCTCTTTATTAGTTCAGCAATTATTCATATGAGAGCCAATCAACATTTTCATCGTGGTCTTCTCCTCAGTACAACTCGAATAAAAAGAAAAGAAATTCAGAGAAACACACTGAAATATTTTTGGAGTTTTTGGTTTTCTTGAACAAGCAAATAAAAGGGAAAATCAAAAATAAGAAAAACTATTTACACGGGAAAGCTCCCAACAAGCACAAGAAGAACACGGAGTTCTTTTTGGATTTTTTAGTGCTACTATTAAGCATGCATAGAAAGTAAATTACCACAACTAATTTATTTGGTTTTTCTAAAGTTTTTCAAACACACAAGAAGAAAGTAAGAAAATAAATCTAAGCATGGATGAAACAGTGGAAAAGTGTGAACACCGACAAATAGAATGATATGTAGTCATGAATGTAACGTCGGTGAGAAACACGTACTCCCCCAAGCTTAGGATTTTGGCCTTAGTTGGTAATCAATCAGTAGCCTGGAGGGTAGTAGGGATCCTGAGGAGCAGGCATCCACTCATCCCACTACTGAGGCTCCTCCTGTGTTGCCTCTGCAGCAGCCTGAGCGTTCCGGTAGGCGATGACGTCCGCAGACATAATCCTATATCCGCCCCTGGTAGCAGAATCAACTAAAGCAGGTGTAGGCAAGGGAATAATACCATGAGTTTTAATGCCAAAGACCAGGTTATAAGGAATGGGGATGTTAGGATAATCTTGTGCAACAAAATGGCGGTGTTCCATGGCTGCACGATCTAAGTAAACCTTGGTCAGGGGGTAATCATGAGGGCGTATCTCAACATTGAAGCAAGCCGTCAAACGAGTAGCAAAAATCCCACCATGTATTTCACCCTGGGATTTATTAAGATGGAGATGACGAGCCACAATAGCTACCAAGCTATGAGTGTTGTCGCCCTCTAGTGCTCGGCGTAAAACAACAAAGTCTGGTGCACTAAGCGCACCTACTTTATTTCTAGCAAGCAAGCACTTAGCAACAAATAAAGCAAAATAATGTACGTAGGAAAGTGTATGCTAGCAGCCGTGGTGGCTCACACGCCTCTCTCATCTCCCACTATCAAAGTGCGATAAAAGGCCTCAAACCCAGCCGGCCTAGGCCCGGCTAACCTCCCATCAGAAGGGATCATGCATACGTCCCAAAATTCAGTAAGTGGTATCTGATGGTTTTCAGCATATAAAACAAAGCTCTTCAGGAAAGTAGAACTCTGAACAAAGATGTTTGTGAGGATTTGGTGCTGGTCACACTCATCTGCAATGAAGTCGGTGAGGCCAGTATTAGCAACATATTGTGTGAACTCCTGAAGAATTCCAGCCTCTTCCAGGAATGGGGTGTGCGGCCATTCACACGACAGTATATCCGCCAACCTCCGAGAATGGAGATCACTGTCAGAAGACTCCCCAATAACACCCTTGGAGTTCTTCTTAGAGCCAAACTTCCTAAAGATATTCATGTCCGCGTACAATTTTCTAAAAATAAAAAATTTGGGGTGACAAAAATTTATCAACAAAACTTTATAAAATTGATAGCAACTACTCATAGGGATACATAGAGGCCAAAGCAAGCATTCAAACTACTTAGAACACTAAGAATTCAACATGCAAGCTCATCTACAGCAGCACCAAGAGTAGCTATTTATTCCAAATATATACCACAAAAACAAAAACTAATTGGACAAACGGTGGAGTCACATACCAAGCAACAATCCCCCGAAACAGTTTCGAAAACGGAGCTTCGAGCAAAGAGATCGAAATCAGCGGGTTTGAGAGCAAGAACACGAGAGAGAGAGAGAGAGAGAGAGAGAGAGCAATGGAGATTTTTTTCTGGAGGCAAGTGATGATGTGGGATGAAGAGGTAAGTGAGGGGGGCCACGTGGGGACCACAACCCACCAGGGCGCGCCTGGGGGTCCTGGCGCGCCCAGGTGGGTTGTGCCCACCTGGTGCACCTCCCTCTGACATTATTTGTACCAGAAATTCAGAAATATTCAGAAAAAAATCGTATTAAACTTTTAGGGCATTCTGAGAACTTTTATTTTTGGGTCAATTTTTATTGCACTGGAAATTCAGAAAACAGACAAAACATGGCATTTTGTTTTTTTTAACTAGTAAAAACAGAAAACAAAAGTAGGGACAGAAGGTAGTGCTTACTAGATTCATCAACTTCATACCGTTCAAAAATGATTCATTAATAAGGTTGATCAGGTCTTATTAACAACCACTTTCGATTAGCATGAAACCGAAGAACTTTCGTAAATCACTAAGTTACCTCAATGGGGATACGAATGTCCCCAACAATAAGCATTTCATATTTCTTTTTGACAGTAGGTAGAGGTATTTGAAAACTTCCAATAGTGATAGTCGGAGATTTTTCAATAACATTAATATCATTCACTTGGAATTGTTTCTTCGGAAAGTGCACCATATGCTCATTACCATTGATATGAAAAGTGACCTTTCTTTTATTGCAATCAATAACAGCCCCTGAAGTATTCAAGAAGGGTCTACCAAGGATAATCGACATGTTGTCGTCCTCGGGCATCTCAAGTATAACAAAGTCAGTCAAAATAGTAACATTAGCAACAACAACGGGCACATCCTCACAGATACCGATAGGTATGGCAATTGATTTGTTAGCCATTTGCCAAGATATTTCATTAGGTGTGAGCTTATTCAAGTCAAGTCTTTTATATAAAGAGAAAGGCATAACACTAACACCAGCGCCTAAGTCACACAAAGCAATTTTCACATAATTATTTTTTATAGAGCAAGGTATAGTTGGTATTCCCAGATATCCAAGTTTTTTAGGTACTCCATCTTTAAAAGTATAATTAGCAAGCATAGTGGAAATTTCAGCTTCCGGTATTTTTCTCTTATTTGTGATGATGTCTTACATATACTTTGCATAAGGAGGCATTTTCAAGATATCAGTCAAGCGAGTAGGCAAAAAGACTGGCCTCAGCATTTCAGCAAAGCGTTCAAATTCTTCATCATCTTTCTTTTTAGTTGACTTGGGTGGGAAAGGCATAGGTTTTTGAATCCACGGTTCTCTTTCTTTACCGTGTTTCCTAGCCACAAAGTCTCTTTTATCATACCTTTTGTTCTTAGGTTGTGGGTTATATCAAGATCAACAGGAGGTTCTATCTCAACATCATTATCTGGTTGTTTTTCATTATTTGGTTGAGTGTCCTCATGAACCTCATCATTATCTTTTTCATTATCACTAGGTGAGTGTTCATTACCATATTGAGTTTCAGCATCTGAGATAGAAGTGTCATTATCATTATCAGGAGGTTTCTCTATTTCAGGTTCACTAGAAGTATGCAAAGTCCTATCATTTTTCTTCTTATTATTATTTTTAGAAGGACTAGGTGCACTAGTGTTATTTCTTTGTGAATCTTGTTCAATTATTTTTGGGTTCCCTTAGGATAAAGTGGTTCCTAAGTCATTTTACCTCCTCCAGTTGCAACTATAACAGCAAAGTCATGCATATTATGATTCATTTCATCGAGTAATTCTCTTTGTGATTTAGCAACTTGTGCTAACTGAGTTTGAACCATAGAAGCATGTTTTCCAACACCTGTAACATCATTTGAGAATCTAAATAACAAGTCACTCAAGCGAGCAATCATATTAGAATTGTATTTCAATTGTTTCATAACATTTGCATTGAGGTGATCTTGTTTTCTAATATAGTTTTCAAACTCATAAAGGCATTGACTAGGATGCATATTGTGAGGATTGTCATTATCATTTAATTTCATTAGAGAATTTACCTCTACCACCTTAGGCACTCGTGGTGTATTAAGCCCATGTATTTCTTCAATAGGAGGTAAATTTTTAACATCCTCAGCTTTAATACCTTTTTCCTTCATAGATTTCTTTGCTTCTTGCATATCTTCGGGACTGAGATATAATATACCCCTCTTCTTTGGAGTGGGTTTAGGCAGTGGTTCAGGGAGAGTCCAATCATCATAATATTTTAATATGTTATTCAATAATTCTTCAGCTTGTCCAATAGTTTGTTCCCTGAAAACACAACCCGCACAACTATCTAGGAAGTCCCTAGAAGCATCGGTTAGTCCATTATAGAAGATATCAAGTATTTCTTTTTTCTTAAGAGGATGATTAGGCAAAGCATTAAGTAATTGGCAAAGCCTCCCCCAAGGTTGTCGGAGACTCTCTTCTTTAGTTTGCACAAAGTTAAATATTTCCTGTTTAAGGCAGCTTGTTTCTTATGAGCTGGAAAATATTTTTCAGACAAGTACTAAATCATATCCTGGGGACTACGCACACAACCAGGAGCAAGAGTATTGTGCCAAGCTTTAGCATCACCCGTTAATGAGAAAGGAAATAATTTGAGAATAAAGTAATAGCGAGTCTTCTCATCATGAGTAAAAAGGGTGGCTATATCATTCAACTTAGTAAGATGAGCCACAACATTTTCAGTTTCATAACCATGGAAAGGATCAGATTCAACCAGAGTAATTAACTCTGGGTCGACAGAGAATTCAAAATCCTTATCATCAATAAATATAGGTGAAGTAGCAAACTTAGGATCACATTTAATTCTAGCATTCAGAGATTTTTTTCTTTATACTTGCATAACAATTTCTCTAGATCATCTCTATCCTTACAAGCAAGAATATCTCTAGTTGTCTCCTCATTCATATCTAGGAAGGCTAGTTCTAGCAGGTGTTTCAGGAGATTTAGTTTCAAGCTCATCATCAGATTCAACAACATCATGTTGTATTATTCTAGCAATTTTTTCACCAAGAAATTCACCAAGTGGCACATCATCATTATCAAGCAAGGTACTAGCATCATCATAAGCATTATCCAAAGCAGAAGTAGCATCATCAATAACTTGCGACATATCAGAATTAATAGCATGTGGTGGTGTTGCAAGTTTACTCATAACAAAAGGTGAATCTAAAGCAGGACTGGATGGCAGTTCCTTACCTCCCCTCGTCCTTGAGGGAAATATCTTAGTCTTAGGATCCTTTAGATTCTTCATAGTGATAAATTGATTATAATCCCAAGTGACTCAACAAATATAGATATGCTCCCCGGCAACGGCGCCAGAAAAAGGTCTTGATAACCCCCAAGTATAGGGGATCGCAACAGTTTTCGAGGGTAGAGTATTCAACCCAAATTTATAGATTCGACACAAGGGGAGCCAAAGAATATTTGAAGGTATTAGCAGCTGAGTTGTCAATTCAACCACACCTGGAGGTTAATTATCTGCAGCAAGTAATCAGTAGCAAAGTAATGTGATAATTTTGATAGTAGTGACAGCAGCAAATGTAACAGTAACAGTGATAGCAGTAATTTTGTAGCAAGTGTAACAGTGATGATAGCAGTAGTAACTTAGTAGAAACAATATAAGATAAATTCGTAGGCATTGGATCGGTGACTCGTTGGATGATATTCATCATGTGATAGTTATAACCTAGGGCGATAAGGCGGTAGCTCCAGTTCATTGATATAATGTAGGCATGTATTCCGTAAATAATCATACGTGCTTTATTAAAAGAACTTGCATGACATCTTTTGTCCTACCCTCCCGGGTCCATATTGGAAACTAAGGGATATTAAGACCTCCTTTTAATAGAGAACCGAACAAAGCATTAACACATAGTGAATACATGAACTCCTCAAACTACGGTCATCACCGGGAGTGGGCCCGGTTGTTGTCACTTCGGGGTTGCCGGATCATAACACGTAGTAGGTGACTATAACTTGCAAGATCGGATCTAAAACATGGATATAATGATGATAACATAAATGGTTCAGATCTGAGTTCATGGCACCCGAGCCCAAAGTGACAAGCATTAAGCATAGCAAAGTCACAGCAACATCAATCTAGGAACATAGTGGATACTAGGGATCAAGCCCTAACAAAACTAACTTGATTACATGATGAATCTCATCCAACTCCTCACCGACCAGCGAGCCTACGAAGGAATTACTCACTCCTGGTGGGGAGCATCATGGAATTGGCAATGGAGAAGGGTTGGTGATGACAAAGAACGAAGATCCCCCTCTCCGGAGCCCCAAACGGACTCCAGATCTTCCCTCCCGAGGAGAACAAGGCTTGGCGACGGCTCCGTCTCGTGGATCGCGATAATTCTTTCTCCTTGATTTTTTCTAGAATAATGTGATTTTATAGCATCGGAATCAGGGTTGGCAGGGTCACTAGGTGGGGACAACCCACCTGGGCGTGCCAAGAGAGGGGGGCGCACCCTGGTGGGTTTTGCCCACCCAAGTGCCCCTTTCCGGCAGGTCTTGGCTCTAGAAATTCATATTATTGATATAAAAAATCCTCGCAAAGTTTTGTTCCATTCCGAGAACTTTTATTTCTGCACAAAAACAACACCATGGTAGTTGTGCTAAAAATAGCGTCAGTCCGGGGTTAGTTTCATTCAAATCATGCAAATTAGAGTCCAAAACAAGTGGAAAAGCGTTAGGAAAAATAGATACGTTGGAGACGTATCAGGCCTGCGCCTCCTAAAGCTTCTCGATCGCCTTGGTGATGAATTCTCGTGCGCCTGGCGCCTCATGCCGCATTCCTTGCTCATCGGGGAGCACGCCGAGGCACGCCTCCAGGTGGTTCCCGAACACATCCCTCGTCACCCCGGGCAGGCCGAAGGCTCTCCAAACGGAAGCCCTCGAGCCCATCCTGCGGTAGGTCCCGAGCATGCCTTCCTACACGGGAGGAAGTGGCGTCCCCGCGACGGACGCTGAACCCAAGGCACCGCCATCGGGCAGCTAGGCCTCCTGGCGGCTCTTGGGAAGGAGCTGCTTCTTCTTCGCGGGGGTGGCCTCGGGAGGCAAGATGCCGCCCTCGTCATCAGAGTTTTCGTCCGCCGCGGCTCGGTAGGCGTGCTCAAGAGAGCATACTGCTAATACGTCTCCAACGTATCTATAATTATTGATGTTCCATGTTGTTATATTATCAATCTTGGATGTTTTATAATCATTTTATAGTCATTTTATATCTTTTTTGGTACTAACCTATTGACATAGTGCCAAGTGCCTGTTGCTGTTTTCTACATGTTTTTTACATCGCAAGAAATCAATATCAGACGGAGTCCAAACGCAACGAAACTCCACGGAGATTTTTTGGACCAGAAGGAACATAATGGACCCTGGCTGCGCCTGGAGGGTGCTCCGAGGAGAGCACAACCCACCAGGGCGCCAGCAGGCCCAGGCGCGCCCTGGTGGGTTGTGCTCACCTCGGGTGCCCCCGGACCGCCTCTTTACTCTATAAATATCCCAATATTCCCAAAACCCTAGGGAAGTCGACGAAATATTCATCCAGCCGCCGCAAAGTCCAGAACCACCAGATCCAATCTAGACACCATATCGGATGGGGTTAACCACCTCCATTGGTGCCTCTCCGATGATGAGTGAGTAGTTCTTTGTAGACCTTCGGGTCCATAGTTAGTAGCTAGATGGCTTCATCTCTCTCTCTCTCTCTCTCTCTCTCTCTCTCTCTCTCTCTCTTAATTCTCGATATAATGGTCTCTTGGAGATCCATATGATGTAACTCTTTTGCGGTGTGTTTGTTGGGATCGATGAACTTTGAGTTTATGATCAGATCTATCTTTTTATATCCTTGAAAGTATTTGAGTTTCTTTGATCTCTTTTATGCATGATCTCTTATAGCCTCGTATATCTTGTCCAATATTTGGGTTTTGTTTGGCCAACTTGATCTATTTATCTTGCAATGGGAAGAGGTGCTTTGTAGTGGGTTCGATCTTACGGTGCTTGATCCCAATGACAGAAATGGAACCGACACGTATGTATCATTGCTACTAAGGATAAAACGGCGGGGTCTATCTCTAAATAGATAGATCTTGTCTACATCATGTCATCGTTCTTATTGCATTACTCCGTTTTTCCATGAACTTAATACACTAGATGCATGCTGGATAGCGGTTGATGTGTGGAGTAATAGTAGTAGATGCAGGCAGGAGTCAGTCTACTAATCTTGGACGTGATGCCTATATAATGATCATTGCCTGGATATCTTCATGAGTATTTGAAGTTCTATCAATTGCCCAACAGTATTTTGTTCACCCACCGTTTGCTATTTTTCTCGAGAGAAGCCACTAGTGAAACCTACGGCCCCCGGGTCTCTTTCTCATCTATTTGCCTTTGCGATCTACTTTTTCTTGCATTTATCTTCAGATCTATTAAACCAAAAATACAAAAATACTTTGCTGCACTTTATTTTATTTATGATCTATTTATTTAATCTATTACAACTTTCTCCCGTCCACGCACCGTTTCTGGTGCCGTTACCCGAAAGGGATTGACAACCCCTTTAACACGTCGGGTTGCGAGTGGTTGTTATTTGTGTGGAGGGTCTGTTTACGTTGTGTTGCTTGATTCTCCTACTGGTTCGATAACCTTGGTTTCATATCTGAGGGAAATACCTACTGCCACTGTGCAGCATCATCCCTTCCTCTTTGGGGAAATACCAACGTAGCTTCAAGCGACATCAAAATGAATTTCTGGCGCCGTTGCCGAGGAGGATCTTCAACATATACCTGGTTCCTAATGAAAAATCTCATCTCCTCGCAATCTACATTATTTTCCTCTCGTTTTCCTCTTCCCCACTTCACAAAAATTTGCCTTTTTATTCGCCTCTCTTTTTCTTTCGCCGTTTTCTTGCCGGATCTGTTTTTGAGTGCAATCTTGATGTGTGGTCATCATGACTCAAGGGAACACCAAGTTATGTGATTTCTCAAATACCAACAACAATGATTTTATCGGCACTCCGATTGCTCCTCCCGCCACTAGTGCGGAGTCTTGTGGTTTTAATACTGCTTTGCTGAATCTTGTTATGACAGATCAATTTTCCGGTACTCCTAATGAGGATGTCGCGTCCCATCTTAATACCTTCATGGAATTATGCGATATGCAAAAGAAAAAAGATGTGAACAATGATGTGGTGAAGATGAAATTATTTCCGTTTTCTCTGTGTGATTCTGCAAAAATTTGGTTCTCTTCTTTGCCTCGCAATAGTATCGATTCTTGGAATAAGTGCAAAGATGCTTTTATCACTACTATTTTCCACCCGCAAAAATTATTTCCCTTAGAACCCAGATCATGAATTTCAAGCAACTTGAACATGAGCATGTTGCACAATCTTGGGAAAGGATGAAAATGATGCTATGGAATTGCCCAAATCATGGGTTAAATCTTTGGATGATCATACAAAAATTTTATGCGGGGTTGAATTTTGTTTCTCGTAATCTTTTAGATTCCGCCACAGGTGGGACTTTTATGGAAATTACTTTGGGTGAAGCCACCAAATTGCTTGATAATATCATGGCAAATTATTCACAATGGCATGCCGAAAGAGCTCCTACTAGTAAAAAAGTTAATTCGGTTGAAGAAATTTCTTCTTTGAGTGAAAAAGTTGATGCTCTTATGAAATTGGTTGCTAGTAAAAGTGCACCTACTTATTTTAATGATATGCATTTGTCTACTTTAATTGAGCAAAATAGTGATGCCATAGATGTGAATTTTATCTCTCGAAATAATTTCAACAACAATGCTTATAGAGGTAATTTTAATCCTAGGCCTTTTCCTAGTAATTCCTCTAATAATTATGGTAATTCCTATGGAAATCAATCTTATAATAATAATAGGAACACCTCCGATCTTGATAACAATATTAAATAATTTACAACACGCAAAAAGCTTTTAACACTTCCATAGAAGAAAAGTTCAGTAAGATTCCTGATTTGTCTAGAAGTGCTGATAGATTTGCTCATGATGTGGAAAATCTCAAGATGAAAATTTTTGTGCCTAAAGTGGATGAATCAATTAAAGCTATTTATATTTCTATGGATGAAAGTAAGAAAATAACCGCTATGCATAGAGCTAAAGGAGATTTTTTAGAAAAAGCGTGTTCTAGTGATTTCTTTCGCAAAAGTGATGAAGATCTTAAGATGATTGGTGTTTCTTCTATTGATTCCTTGTTTAGTAAAGTTAAGGTTGATGAAAAAGGGACCGGAGAAGAGTCAACTTTAGGTAGAAGGCGTCTCAATATTTTGGAGGGTGCAAATCTTGTTGAGAAAATTGATAAAAGTGAGTTTGAAGAGGTCAAAACTTTAGCTAGTGATGTGCCCACTCTTTTGGATTACAAAGACTTTGATTATGATAGTTGCTTTTTGATTGATTGTATTTCTTTGTTGCAATCCATGATAAATTCACCCCATGCTTATGAACAAAATAAAGCTTTTACTAAACATATTGTTGATGGTATGATGAAAGCTTTTGAAGAAAAATTGGAATTACAAGTGTCAATTCCTAGAAAATTGCATGATGAGTGGGAACCTACTATCAAAGTCAATATTAAAAATTATGAATGTTTTGCTTTCTGTGACTTGGGTGCTAGTGTTTCTACAATTCTGAAATCTTTATGTGATGTGCTTGGCTTTACCGATCTTGAAGAATGTTCTTTAAATTTGCACTTGGCGGATTCTACTATTAAAAGGCCTATGGGAAGAATTAATGATGTTCTTATTCTTGCAAATAGGAATTATGTGCCCATAGATTTTATTGTTCTTGATATTGATTGCAATCCGTCTTGTCCAATTATTCTTGGTTGACTGTTTTTACGCACTATTGGTGCCGTGATTGATATGAAAGAAGGCCATATTAAGTTCCAATTTCCTTTGAGGAAGGGTATGGAACACTTTCCTAGAACAAGAATTAGGCCACCATATGAATCAATCACGAGGGCATCTTATGGATCTCGAACCAAAGATGACAAAACTTAGATCCTTGCTTTATGCCTAGCTAAGAGCATAAAACTATAGCGCTTGTTGGGAGGCAACCCAATTAATAAAATTTATTTTTGCTTTTTTCTTTCTGTTCTTGAGTGTTTGCAAAATTATGCTACTTTTATGATTGTGTTTTTTGTGT
Organism: Aegilops longissima; assembly: GCA_021605205.1. Classification (NCBI taxonomy): domain Eukaryota; kingdom Viridiplantae; phylum Streptophyta; class Magnoliopsida; order Poales; family Poaceae; genus Aegilops; species Aegilops longissima. Next base: position 659,011,442 of record CM038677.1, on the reverse strand, counting down.
TTTAATTAGTGTTTGTGCCAAGTAGAACCAATAGGATCTTCTTGGGTGATAGTTGTTTGATCTTGCTGGAAAAAAACAGAATTTTTTGCGCTCATGAAAACAATTCTCATTTTTTACCAGAAAGTTTTTTTGCCCTGATTCTTTTTGCAGAAGATAATTATACAAATTATTCAGGTCGTCCTAGTTTTTTAGAATTTTTGGAGGTCCAGAAGTTTTTTGAAATAGTCAGATTGCTACAGACTGTTCTATTTTAACATATTCTGTTTTCTTTGCGTTGTGTGCTTATTTTGATGGCTATATGGTTTTATTTGATGAGTTTGTGCCATAGAAAAGTTGGAATACAGTAGATATAATGCAAAAACAAAATATGAATTGGTTTGATACAGTACTTATAGTAGTGGTTTGCTTTCTTAAACTAACGGATCTCACGAAGGTTTTGTTGAGTTTTGTGTGATTGAAGTTTTCAAGTTTTGGGTTATCTTACGATGGATGAAGAAATAAAGGATAGAAGAGCCTAAGCTTGGGGATGCCCCGGCATCCCAAGCTATTATCCAAAAATGAGCAACCAACTAAGCTTGGGTATGCCCCCGAGTGGCATCCCCTCTTTCTTCTAACAACCATCGGTATTTTACTCGAATCTATATTTTTATTCGTCACATACTATGTGTTTTGCTTGGAGCATCTTGTATGATATGAGTCTTTTCTGGTTTTATTATGTTTTTTAAGTCTTGATCCCTTGCTGGACACACCTATTTGAGAGAGGCAAAATGATGTCATGACTTGTTAGAATTGCTCTCTATGCTTCACTTAAATTTTTATGAGCTATGGACTTGCTCTAGTACTTCACTTATATCTTTTGAGCACGGTGTGCTTTATTATTTTTGAAGAAATACTCTTTGATTCACATAAATTTATTTGAGAGTTAGTAAAATTTTGAAGAAATTCTCTCTTGCTTCACTTAAATTATTTTGAGAGAAAGAAAGAAAAATTATGCTCATGATCTTCACTTATATTTGTTTGAGCTTATGAAAAGCAACACATCAAAATTAGTCCCAAAGTGGTAGATATCGAAGAAGGATATAATAAAAACTTTCATGAAGATCATTGGACAAAATAAACTTGATTCTTAGTAAAAGTTTTGAGATATGATGATGTGATATGTGAGTTATGTTGATGAGTAATTATGCTTTAGTAAGAATATTGGTGTTAAGGTTTGTGATTCCCTATGCAAGCACGAAAGTCAATAGTCATGCAATGAAATTATATCCTACTTGTGGTGCATTATTCGGTGTTATTTATGCTTAATGATTGCTATGAGATTACCCATTTCTTGGTTGGTCGCTTCTCAATCTTTTGCTAGCCTTCATTTTGCACTAAGTATGATCTCTACTTGTGCATCCAAAATCCTTTAAACCAATTTTGCCACATGAGTCCACTATATCTACCTATATGCGGTATTCTTTTGTCGTTCTAAGCAAATTTGCATGTGCCATCTCTAGTTTTCAAAATAAACTTCTCTTTTGCGTGTTCGTTTCGCTCGCGGAGCGGTGAGGGGGGGCTAATATTTTCCATGTTGGATGTGTTATTCTCCCGATGAGTGTTTATACACTTGTCATTGCACAAGAGTAAGGCAAAGTTTTAGGGATGCCCATTCCCGAAATGAAAAAATGAATTTACTTTATGTTATGAAATAATAAATTCCTTGGAAAGTGTTGGTATGAAGGGCAACCGTGGATACGGCTAGCCATGGAAAGTGAAAGTATGGTGGAAAAAAGGAATAAACTTTATTTTCTGTTTGGGAACCGCCTATGATATATCTAGCATCAAAAGTGTTGGGAACTCTAAGTTTTTTTCGTTGGTGGGATGGATACACCTCCCAAAATGTTTTTATCTCTAAGTTTTTCGCTTTGAGCTCTAGCACCTATACAAATCCCTACTTCCCTCTGCGAAGGGCCTTTCTTTTAATTTATGCAATTTTTATTTTGAATTTGAGTCTCCATCTTCTCTTACAAAATCACCAACTAGGAGGCAATATGATCATACTTGAGTATTGGGTGTAGCTAATATGCGAGTGTGTTTCATGAATGGATCAATGGTTGAGCATGATGGGCTAGGGATAACTTATTTTAGCGTTGATATTTTGAAAGACATGGTTGCTTATTGATATGCTTGAGTATTTAAATTATCATGTCAAAACTAGACTATTGCTTTGAATCACATAAAAGTCCAATTGTCCATGCTATAAACAAAAGAATATGATATGACATGATAGGCAGCATTCCACATCAAAAATTCTGTTTTTATCACTTACCTACTTGAGGACGAGTAGGAGTTAAGCTTGGGGATGCTGATACATCTCCAACGTATCTATAATTTTTTATTGTTCCATGCTGTTATATTATCAATCTTAGATGTTTTATAATCATTTCATAGTCATTTTATATCATTTTTCAGTACTAAACTATTGATATAGTGCCAAGTGCCAATTGTTGTTTTCTCCATGTTTTTTACATCGCAGGAAATCAATATCAGACGGAGTCCAAACGCAACGGAACTCCATGGAGATTTTTTTTGGACCAGCAGGAACATAATGGGCCCTGGCGGCACCTGGGGTGCTCTGAGGAGAGCACAACCCACCAGGGCGCGCCAGGAGGCCCAGGCGCCCCCTGGTGGGTTGTGCCCACCTCGGGTGCCCCCCGGACCACCTCTTTGCTCTATAAATACCCCAATACTCCCAAAACCCTAGGGGAGTGGACGAAATATTCATCCAGCCGCCACAGAGTCCAAAACCACCAGATCCAATCTAGACACCATCTCGGATGAGGTTCACCACTTCCATTGGTGCCTCTCCGATGATGCATGAGTAGTTCTTTGTAGACCTTCGGGTCCGTAGTTAGTAGCTAGATGGCTTCATCTCTCTCTCTGAATGCTCAATACAATGGTCTCTTGGAGATCCATATGACACTACAAAAAAAGACACATCCGTGACATTTTGGGCCGAATGAAAAAAAATTATGTCATACATATGACACTTCTATGACGATAATAGTGACAAAACCCGGTATCATCATAGATGTGGTGGGCTCCTACTTATATGACAAAAAATCATGACAGAAAATGGGCTTTTCGTCCTGGGCGGGATGGAGACACAGCTGCATGACATTCTTTGGGTCGTCCATGACGGAAAAAACCATGGTAGAAGCGAGGGGGAGGAAAATTTCAGGGAGTTCCCCGTTATGGTGGGAGGTCGGGGGCCGAGCGATGCGCTGCTTTCTCAGACACGACGCTGCTGCGTGTGTGGCGTTAGCTCTCATCGAACCCGAGCGAGGCATTGGGCTCTAACTTAACCCGAAGCGACAGACCGCAGTGGCGCTCATCGAACCCGAGCGATCGATCGATGGCTGTTAACTGAACCCGATCAACGATTCCTTCACTACTGCTGCTAACTGAAGCCGATCGATTGGATGAACAGTGAGTGTTGCGGGGCGGTTTGATGAATAAAGGCGCGTGGCGTTGCCTCTGGATGAACAGGACCCCTTGGTGTGGTGGAGGGCTGGATGAACAGTAGACGGTGGAGGGGTGCCCGTGGAGGGGTGGTTGAATGGGACCCCGTGGTGTGGAGGGCTGGATGAATAGTAGACGGTGGAGGGGTGCCCGTGGAGGGGTGGTTGAACAGTAGCCGGTGGAGTAGCGCGCGGTGGAGGATGCATGAACAGGAGCCCGTGGAGGCTGGAGGAGGTCGAAGGTAGCCTGTGGAGGCCGGAGGAGGTCGACGGTGGAGATGAACAGATCCGTGGAGTCCTGCTTTGCGGCACGCCACACCCTCCCGGCGAACAGGACCCCATTTCAACCGTAGGAGGTCCGTTTGTCCGCTTTTGCGGCACGCCACACCCTCCCGATCAACAGACTCCATTTCGACCGTAGGAGGTCCGTTTAGTCCTTTTGCGGCACGCCACACCCTCCCAATCAACAGACCCCGCTTCGACCGTAGGAGGTCCGCTTCTCCGCTTTTGCAAGACGCCACACCCTCCCGATCAACAGACCCCGCTTGAACGTAGGAGGTTTGTTTCCTCCGTTGTGCAAGACGCCAGCCTCGCTCCATCGCTGTTCCGCCCAAGCCTCCCGGCGAACATGACCACGCATTCCGCTCCGACCCAGCCGGTTGGCTCCCCATGAACACGACGACGACGTTGTTTCTCTGTTCACCCAGCCATGTACGTGTCGCGCGAGTAGGCGCTCGAGACCCCGCCGTATGTACATATACATGGCTGTATTTTCTTTCTTGCACCACGCCGCTATATCGTGCGTGTACATGCTACGTCGCGGCGCGCTCTACTACGACACGCGCGCGCCTCTACATCGACCAAAGATATATGTACGCATACGTCACGACCAGAATGACAACGCTATGTACGCTTCGACCAGGTGGGTCCCGACCGCCGTGCACTTCCTTACTCACGAAGATGTAGCTGGTGGGTCCCAGCAGTCAGGGGGGCGAATTGTTTGTTTGTTTTTTTGCCCAGACGCACTTCCTTGCGTGCGAAGATGTAGCTGGTGGGTCCCAGCAGCCAGGGGGGAAACATTTTTTTCGTGAAAAACGGTGGCCCGTCCGGTGGGTCCCTACTGTCAGGTGGAGGAATAATTATTTTGCGCATAATAAGGAGGCACTTCCTTGCCGCCGACGTGGACCCAGTTGTCAGCCTCTCCATGCACAGTACTCTTCCGAGGGAAGTCGGTCATTGACCACATTGACCACACCGCGCCGAGAGCACCACGGCGGTGGACGACGGCGAGGCCTAGGAAGAGGATGACACGGAGCCGGGGAAGACGCAGCAGTGGATGCCCACGCGAAGAGGAGTACGAGGGTGAGGCTGTCGTCGCCGCAGAATAACAGGGGGTGTGGGTGAGTAGAGGGATGGCCTGACCAGTGGTGGGAGTAGTAGGGGGCGGTGAGGCCTCCGCGGCATCACAACCGGCCACGGGAGGCAGGAGCATGCGGCACGACCGGCGCTGCTTTGGGCGGCTGGAGCACGAAGACCAGAGGTTGAAGAAGCACAACGGCTGTTGGATAGACATCGTACGGTCACTGGATCTAGAATCGTTCATATTGACTAAGTTGACAAAGCCCTCCATCCCCGTAAACTTAGTAGGCCCACAAGTCAGCCTCCCACCAAGGTGAGTCCCAGCTAGCAGGGGGAGTATTCATTTTTTTGTGCGTAATAAGGAGGCATTTCCGATGGGTCCGAGCTGACATCGGGGGGAACGTTTTTTTCGTGAAATATAGAGACCCTTCCGATGGGTCCCAGCTATCAGGTGGAGGAATCATTATTTTGCGCGTAATAAGGAGGCATTTTCCTATGTGGTCCCCTACGGCCAGCCTCTTCCGATGGCTGTTGTTTGTTGACCATGTTGACCTCGCCGCGCCGAGAGCACAAACGCGGTGGACGAGGGCGAGGCCCAGGAAGAGAACCACCCGGAACCGGCGAAGCCACCGCAGCGGATGCCCACGCTGAGGGGAGAATGAGCGCTGACTGGTCGCCTGTGGGGTCGCCAGAAAATAACAGGATGTGTGGGTGGTTAGAGGGATGGCCTGGCAGCAAAGACAGCCAGCCACGGAGGAGGAGGAGCAGCAGTCCACCGGCGCTGGTTTGGGTGGTGGAGCAGAAGATCGAGATTGAAGAAGACGGCGGCCGTTGGATGGACATCCAACAACATCGATGTGTTGACTAAGTTGACAAAGCCTTGCGTACGCGTCAAAATAAAATTTAGGACATCGTCATCGTCAACCTAGTAGGCCCAGAAGTCAGACTCCAAATCGGTGGAAAACAACATACAACCCATTAGCCATTATTTTCAATAATTTACAACCCATTTGCTAATTCTTAAGGATATTTGAAGCCCATATTCTTTTTATTAGCATTACGCACCAGTTATTCGGCAATCGCTAAAAATTCAACGAAATTTTGCATATTTCGTGGGTGTAACTCTTTTAATCACGAAATTTCGAGTCACGTTAAAAATAATTTTCAAAAATTATATCAAAATAAAATTCAAAAACAATTCTTCGCAAAAAATGAATGAAATTTAGAATCTTAACTAGCAAGATGCCCGTTCGCTGTACGGAACATGAAGATGCATTTGTATGAGTAGTTTATTTTCTAGGAGAAAAGATGATATTTTAATGTAATTGCCAGTTGGCTTTGGTTTTATAAGAGTAGAGAGTAGAGAAATCCTGAAAAATGATATTTTAATGCAATTGCGGTTGGCTTTGGTTTAAAATTTACAGCCTATTTCTTACAACTTATAGCCCATTTTCCGGGAAGCCCATTTCTTACTACTTACATCCCTCCTCGCCTTGAAAGATTTGCAGCCAGCAGGCTGAGAAAAGAAAGTAGGCCTCTGTTTTGGTATTCTCCAAAAAGAGAACTGGCTAGCCAATTTCGAAAGAAAAATATATCAACTGGGATCGCCCTGCTTAATAAAAGCGTAAGGTGGGCTAGACGGGCCACAGCCCCAAGACAAGGCGCAGCTTGAGTCTCGCTCAAACTGAAAAACAACCGGGCGAGCTGTGGGTCCCTCGTGTTATCCGCTCGTTGTGTAGTTTTCGCTTATTGACTACATTGACAATGGCGTGGAATCTAGTTGTCAAACAATTAGGAGGAAGTATTTTTTTGGCTTGTAATAATGAGGCACCTGCTTGCGAAATGCAATGACCCTGGTTGGTCCCTACTGTCAGCCTCCTCCACGTACAGTCATCTCCTGATTCCTCTTGGTTGTTGACCATGTTGACAACGTTAGACGGCGGCGGGCACAGCAAGCTAACCAAGGCGGAGAACGACGGCAAGGCCTCAGACGGGAACGAACAACAGCCATGGAAGATGCGGCAGTTTAGTGGCAGGTGGAGGGGAGTACGAGGGCAACAAAATACAAGTCAAGCATACAAATGGTACAAAAAGCCCAAGGATTAATTGTTCATCAAATTTTTAGACAAAACCCATATTGAACATGACAGTAACATCTAAACCAACCACTCTTTTTTGCAGTCACAAACAAATGGATCGGTCTGATCCATAAAATCAACATCCTGTGCAAAAAAATTTATTTCAGGATGTCTACAACTTATTGTAAATATAAGCCGAGCATGTTTAGAAGCCCATTTGTCCACCTGAAACTTCTTTTTTTGTTGTTCAATATGTCCATCCGTGAGAAATCTCTTGCTGTAAAAATTAAGCCACATGGACAATAGTTACCTCGCGTTCAACAGGAAGAATGTGACAAAGCTTCTGTTTGCCTGGTTGGATGCATATCGTCCCATCGTTATCGTCCTCAAACGAATGTCATGAGAACTGAGAAAATCTTTGTGCTTATTACGCCAACGATTGGTTATATGTTTTTCTCCATGTGGTTCTCCCTAAGTAGACATGAAGATTGAAAACAGTTAAGGTCTGAAAAAAGAGTATGTCGAAAGAACGACAGTTGAATAGTTAATTCTAGTACAATATATACAGGCTTTCAATGTGCCTGAAATCATCACCTCTTTGTATAAATTCTCTAGAGATCGAAAGCATCGCAGCAAGCCAATAATTATGTCCAGATCAAAACTATACATTCTGATATATATTATCTTGACAGAATCCAGCAGCATTGATAGGCTATCAATGGACGAACTCTTCATTGAGCATATAACATAATATTAGAACCCAAAGTGTACTCCAAGATGATATAAAACTTATGCGCACAAATGAAAAATGGAGCATATGATTACAAATGTGTAGATGATAATATACGGTACCTGAAAAAGAGAGTAGCCAAACACCAACTCCTTGTGATTATTAAACAGTTCACGAATTACACCCAAGGTCTCCAGTTTGGGCACAGAGACAACAGTTATTTCTGAAGGTGTATAACAACTATGAAGGAGCAACCTTTCAAGTGAAGGGGCATCTTCGATGATGAGCTGTTGTCCTTTAAAACAAATTCCAATGCTTTTAAGGTGAGGTGACTTTATTTGGAGACAACTGATACTGATTTCTATTCCCAAAACAATCAGCAAGTGCTCCAGGGCAGGGCAACTGGAGTGGATGATGCTGTGCAGTGAGGCCTCCGACAGATAAACCACCACAAGCGAAAGTTTTTTTAGCAGTGGGAGTCGAAGCATTTGTACCAGATCGTCTGGTAGATGGCACCGGGCGAAGGTGGCAGTGTGGAGAGAGGAGGAAAACCGTGAGATGGACAACGGTGGTGTGGACACGAATTCTTGGTATGTTCGTGGTATGAAACTTTCGTGGTAATGGTAGAACTCAAACTGCTGGAGTTTTCCGAATTTAGGGGATGTCAGCCAAGCGTCCACCTTGCCGGGTATGGACAGTAGGTAGCTTGTCGAGATGTAGAGGCATTGAATGGGGCCCTGCTGGTGAGAAGAGACGATGGCTCTGATGAGATCGAATTCAGGAAGGACAGATATCTGACGACAGTCGAGATTGAGGGGCGCGGTGCGCCATAGAGGGCGCCACCGAGTTGAGAGGACTTGTGTGCGGCAGCAATCCTTGGTGGGGAGAAGCGAGATGATCTCCTCAAGGATGACGCCCGGGAGATCGCTGATGTGGTCCACCGGAGATTCTACCGGTTCCTCAGATCCGGGTGGGGGAGGGGGGCTCACCGCTTCTCCCCGAGCTACCGGGTGCGGTATCTACAACCGGCGTCGCCGCTGGCAGGAGCCTCATCTTCTTGGCGTCGGGGCCAGCCGACTCCATTTTCCTTGTGGGCGTCGCGCCGAGCTCACAGGTTTGAGTAGAGTAGCCAGAGACGAGCCTAGTGGCAGTGCGAGTGGGGAAGAAGGAGGGCTGGGGATTTCAGAGGAGTGGAAGAAGAGGAGCAAAGTTTTAGATGCAGTGAGGAATAAGGTGAGCGGGGTTTTCTGGACGAGTGAGGAAGATTGGGGAGCGGGGGGAATTGGGTGGGGAGATGTAAGCAGGAGGGCGAGATGTTCGTGTTTATAAGGCCTGCTGCACTAACTACTCGCTTTTTCCCAAGAACCGCTCTCTTCTTTTGCGTTGTTGCATTGAGCCGACGATGGGCTTGGCTGATCCGCCATGCATGCAGGATGCATGTGCCCTTGCCATCGCATGCGCTGGTTTGTTACTAGGCCTATTTAATAGGGTGGTTATGGAGTAAATTAAGGAGATTTATTTTCTCTGTGTGCATCCACCAAATTAGAGGATGCGGTATCGATGCGAACACTCACATTAAACTAACATTCATAAGAACAAAAGTTCAGCATGTCTATGCATCTCAATGATTCACCATACTATAACCAATATACAAAGTTGTGAGAAGGTGTGGAAATAAATAAAATTGGTCGATGCTTCTCTGAGCAAAAGGCCTCCCTGCGCACGCATTAATTTCCTGGGCATGCTTGTTTCTTCTCAATGTTGCGAGCACTTTGAGCATGTTGGCAACTCCACAGCTAGCTACGTGCCTCATCTTGTAATTGATGCTGACACATTTGCTGCAAACACATGAGGCAATAGAGATGACTCAACATGGGTCCATATTGTGCAGTTCCCCTGATATCATATCATTGTCTTGAATCTAAAAAGATAGGAAAACAGTAGCTATACTTAAACAGTGTTGCAAAACAGTAGCACATATCAATAGCTCGGCATGACAAAACACGATCATCTGGACGAAGGGGATACTGACCTGCTTGAGGAAGATTACATATAATTTCATAAGTCCTTGGTTGATTTCCACCTTCGCTGCACCGCTTGTTTGCTCCTCCACACATGACAGGATCGCTCCGACCGCATTCAGCAAGTCAACGCATTTAATAAGCTAATTTCATCTTGCGGTGGTCATTGTACCTAGTTACGAATGTAGGAATACCTAGAGCACCATGAGGTTAGCTGACAGCAGTAGATGCAGCCATATAAATTTTGTCTTGGTGCTACCAAAATTGAGGTTTGTATCCTTCCCATTATGAGAATTCTTCTTGAAGTTGGTAGAATGTGGATGGCTTGTTCTTTGCATCAAACTTGCCTTTCCCCTGAGATTTGTTCTTGTTGTTTTGGGGCTGGTTGGGCTGGAAGTTCTTCTCATGTAACATGTGGGCACTAGAAGCTCCCTCGGCGACCCGAGCACGTGTGTCTTTGCTCTCGCCTTCTCCTCAAAATCAAGAGTGCTAATGAGATCCAAAACAGAAAACTCATGTCTCTTGTTTCTCGTGAGAAGTAGCAAAATCGCTCCACGAAGGTGGAAGCTTGGCAATGATGGTCCCAAAGAACAAATTTGTCCGCAACACACACTTAAAGTACTCAAGTTCCTTAGAGAGTGACTATATCTCATGAGTCCGCTGAACAACAGAGCGCCATCACCATCTTGTAGTCACAGAATTGCTTCATGACGTACAACTCGTTGCCAACGCCCGAGGGCCCAAACGTGGCCTCGAACGCAGCCCACATGTCTTTGCCGCTGTCAAACGACATATATGAATCCACAATGGAATCGCCAAGAACACTCAAGAGGGCGGCTTTGAAGAGGGTATCCATGTTCAAAAGCTTCCTCTTGTGTAGGATTAAGATCGCCTCAAGCTTACCCTTAGTGGCGCCATAGCAAAGACATGATCTGAAACCAATATACTGCTCTTGTGCGCCACCTTTATATTGCACCCCTTAAAAGTAGGCGGCTTCAAAAGCGCAGCAAAACCACTCGAGTAAATTGCCCGTGATCAGGTTTTTGGATTGGATTGTTGAATATATGAGCAAATTAGTATGAGATTCAATCCAAACAGCAATAAATAGATCATGACGACAATTGCAAACATCAAAGTAATGATGCGGACTAAACCAGAGGACAGAATCACATACTTGTGACAATGAGCAGAACCGATGTGGTTGATGTTGTCACCATGTCGTTGATGAAGAGGTTACCGAGGTCGGGAAGAAGGCTGTCGTTGAGGAAGTCATCGCTGGCAGCAATCACAGGAGTGTGCTCCCCAAAACCTGATCGCCTCTCCCGTCATGTGATCACGAAAGGCGGGTTCAAGGATCGCTATCCTTCTCGCGATGCACGCCGAAGGAGGGCTGGAGAAGAATTGCGTGGCGGCGCTTAAGATCCGGAATGGTGCGAAACCATATGATACAACAATGCTAGGGTAGAGCATGTCGGTCGGTCGTGCGAGTATAATAGTAGGCCTTTGGCCCCAAACCCCACGCCCAAGTCAATAATAGCTCAAAAAGTCAATAATAGCCCCACCAAGGTTTGTCTAAAAATGGAGTAATTAAAGGCGTCCGTTAGTCCCTTTAGTATAAATACAATATCATTAATAATGGCCCCACCTTTTGTCTCACCAAGTATATTGAGTATAACCGCTACACGCCACAATCCGCTTCTCTTCTCTCTCTCTTCTCTCCTTCAACTAAGCACAAATACTATATTTAAATCCTTATAGCCTGCTTATGTCATCTAATTGTAGTACTTGCTCTAAAGTTACTATCCACCGTGTAGTCTGAAATGTCAGCGAGCAGGGCGGTGCCCTCGGTCGCTACCGCTTCAATGGCGGAAGCAGTGAGAGGTCGCGTCATACGACTTGCCATCAATGTGGAGCGGCGGGCTCACCAAGGCCCGGGCGGCGCAAGGAGGGGGGGGGAGGTTTTTTGTTTGGCCAAGAAGGTGAGAAGCCAACTTGGGATCGGTCCGGACGGGGAAATATCATGTGCTGCCATACTCTGCATATGACACTAGTCTAGTATGTTACTACTCCCTCCTTTCCGGTTTATAGAGATGTTTAGAGTACCATAGTAATATGTTACAGTACAAGTTACTCCCCACTATGACCAGCCTTGGCCTCTCCCATTGCTCCACCATGTATAGCTGCTAAGCCTGCCACGTAGGCATAAAATATGATGTGGCACCAATAAACTAAGCACCTATGCATTGAATACTTGAGTTACTAAGCCATTTAATGCACTTAGCACCTCATCTAAAGAGCATTAATAGTATAGCCAGCTGTTGGCTATAAGCCAGTGCCATGTCATCTACAGCCCACCTTATAGTCAACATGTACAATAGTAGTAGATCAAAAGAGTGTACTACTACTTTTTTGTTCTGTGGCCCACCTTTCATTCTCACAAAGTGCCTAGGAGCACGTGCTAGAGCAGGCTCCTCACAAAGAGACCGCTTACCTTCTGTCTCCTCTTATCTTTCCTCCAACTAAGCAGAAATATACTATAGTTTATTCCTTATAGCCCGCCGACTCAGCTCTATTGTACTTGCTCTAAGCACATCTAAAGCACTTACTAGCACCCCCTTGACCGTGGACCTTGACGGTATACGTCACCTTGTGTCTCATAATTTTCCTCATCATCATCTGAGTCCTAGAAGATCTCAACCACATCATCATTAGCATGCAGCAGCCTTGATAGACAACGTGCGTATAAGGAGTAGAGGCGACTGGGGACGCACCACCACCACGTCGTGGGCACCGTATGTCCTCGTATGCGTGCAGCGTGCGTGTTTTTCCATCGGTGCTAGCTCTAAGGCCAAGGTTGCGGTCGTCTTCGTCTCTGACTAGTAGTTGAGCAACGACGGCAAAGAGGTGCTGTGTAACGCCCTCGATGCGGCTATATCTCCCACGTGTCGAAGCATGACTTAGAGGCATAAACGCATTGAAAGCAATGTCGCAAGTGAGGTAATCTTCACACAACCCATGTAATGCATAAGGGAAAGAGATACATAGTTGGCTTACAGTCGCCACTTCACACAATACATAAATAAACATCCATCATCCAGATTACACTCAAGGTCCGACTACGGAACCAAAATAAAAGAAGACTACCCCAAATGCTACACAGATCCCCGATCGTCCCAACTGGCTCCACTATCGATCATCGGGAAAAACACATAGTAACGACCACGCCTCGTCGAACTCCCACTTGAGCTCGGTTATGTCATCTGACCGACATCGCCGGCACTCGCAATGTGTTGGTAGAATCTGTGAGTCACGGGACTCAGCAATCTCACACCAGCGAGATCAAGACTATTTAAGCTTATAGGAAGGACAAAGTTGTGAGGTGGAGCTGCAGCAAGCGACTAGCATATATGGTGGCTACACTCGCAAAAGAGAGCGAGAAGAGAAGCAAGGCACGGTCGTGAAGCTAGTAGCGATCAAGAAGTGATCCCAACTACTTACGCCAAGCATTACTCCAACACCGTGTTCACTTCCCGGACTCCGCCGAGAAGAGACCATCACGGTTACACAAGCGTTGATGTGTTTTAATCAAGGTCAACTTCGGTTTTCTACAACCGACATTAACAAATTCCCATCTGCCTCATAACCGCGGGCACGGCTTTGAAAGATAATACCTGCAGGGTGTCCCAACTTAGCCCATTATAAGCTCTCACGGTCAACGAAGGATATTCCTTCTACCGAAGACCCGATCAGTCTCGAATCCCGGACTACAAGACATTTCGACAAAGAATAAAACAAGACCAGCAAAGCCACCCGAATGTGCCGACAAATCCCGATAGGAGCTGCACATATCTTGTTCTCAGGGCACACCGGATGAGCCAGACGTCGGGTTGGCATAGACCCTGATTGCCCAAGGGGCGCCGGACATCGCTCAAGTTGGACCAGCACTCAAAGGAGAACTGGCCCAGGGGGTTAAAATAAAGATGACCCTCGGGCTCGCGAAAACCCGGGGGAAAAAGGCTTAGGTGGCAAATGGTAAAATCAAAGTTGGGCCTTGCTGGAAGAGTCTTATTCAAAGCGAACTGTCAAGGGGGTCCCATAAATCACCCAACCGTGGAAGGAACGCGAAATCAAGGAACATCACACCGGTATGACGGAAACTAGGGTGGCAAGAGTGGAACAAGACACCAGGCATAAGGCCGAGCCTTCCACCCTTTACCAAGTATATAGATGCATTAATTAAACAATAGATATTGTGATATCCCAACAAGTAAACATGTTCCAACAAGGAACAACATCTCCATGTTCCAACAAGGAACAAACTTCATCTTCACCTGCAACTAGCAACGCTATAAGAGGGGCTGAGCAAACGGTAACATAGCCAATCAATGGTTTGCTAGGAAAGGATGGTTAGAGGTTTGACATGGCAATATGGGTGGCATGATATAGCAAGTGATAGGCATCGTAGCATAGGCATAGCAAAAGAGCGAGCATCTAGCAAGCAAAGATAGAAGTGATTTCGAGGGTATGGTCATCTTGCCTGCAAAGTTCTCAGACTTGTCGAAAACTTGATCCTCGTAAGCGTTCTCAACAGGTTCCTTGTTCACGTACTCGTCTCCCGGCTCTACCCAAAGCAAGAACCCAAACAATGGAACCACAATAAATCACAGTGCAATGCACAAGCAACATGATGCAATACATGGCATGATATGCGAGGTGTGATATGCAATGCGTATGCGTGCTCCGGAAGGAAAATGATGAACCAGGCATCAACTTGGCAAACCAAGTATGCCGCTGGAAAGGTGAGATGATTTCGGTTGAAATCGATATAAAGATCACCGGAATCGGATGCACGGTTTGCAAATGACAAGCAAAACAAGAATGGCACAAATCTGCCATTAATAGCATGATGCCACTTAGCAAGCAAAAGAAATTAAGCTACTACACCCAAACGTACCAACAAAGCATATGGCAGTGATCTACTCAAGATGCTTGACAAAAGATGAACACTGAACTACGGCTAAATCACACCATAACAGGTCCAAACAAGCATGGCAAAAGTGCAAAATATATGAGCTTCACAGACTTAGTGAAAATACTGAACATGGCAGAAACAGCATCAGGAAGCAATGTTCAGAGCAAACAACATGCTACAGGAACTTATAATAACAAACCAAGGCATTTCGTGAATCTACTCAAAGCATAGAACAAAAGTCCCTTACTTACCATGAGCCAAAAAGGATCAGAAGATATGATGGCACCCACGTAAACATAGCAAGTTTCATTAATGATTCAAAGAAACAGGCATGACATTGACAGATTATGAAGGCATCTTCATGAGCTCGATGCACTCACTACAGAGCATTTCATGATAAGCAAAGCATACATCCATCAATAAGACATGGCATAGAAGCTATACATGGCAAGAACAACATCATAGCATACACGAATCAACTACAACAACCTTGGCAAAATTGAATAACATGTAAACAATCTGCCAGGAAACATTTTATAGCAAAAGTAGAGCTCGATTGACTCAAGCTATGGCACTCCATAATTGCAAACAAGGGCATGGATGGATAGAGCATAACCATATGTTCAAAACATCCTTATGAAGTATCTCAAAATAAGCATGGATCTCTCAGTAGCATCAAGTTTACATGGCATAAAAATATCAAGCAGTAATAGGGGCTGAAATCAGCAACATCATGAAGCCTAGTTTGCAT
Organism: Aegilops longissima; assembly: GCA_021605205.1. Taxonomy (NCBI): domain Eukaryota; kingdom Viridiplantae; phylum Streptophyta; class Magnoliopsida; order Poales; family Poaceae; genus Aegilops; species Aegilops longissima. The sequence goes on along the minus strand of CM038677.1, from coordinate 658,996,028 downwards.
GCTTTTGCTAGTCACCACAGAGATCACAAAAATACATGGCATACACCCCTGTAAAGATGGCATGGCATATTACAAAACACATGTAGGACTCAAGATCATAGGGTGCACACATCAATCATGGCAAAAATGACAAAAGTGCATGTTCTGATAAGAATCTGAAACTAACATCACATAGCCCTCTTCTAACAGCATTTCGGGCATCAAGATGAGCTCAAATGAAAATGATGGAATGAGAATAAATGATGTACTCATCGAGACGAACAATTCGGTATGTTACACGCACGAAACGGAGCCACGGGTGCGAAGCTGTGATGCGATGAAGATGCAACAAAAATTATCACAGAAAATGACTCTCGACGAAAATCGGGGAGAAGTCAACCGAGACCGGATCTCGATCCGGGCGCGGTTCGAGGTCGCCGGAGCGGTCGCCGGAGGGGCTGCCGGAGGAGGCGAGGCCGGGCGGCGAGACCCGCCGGATCTCGCCGGAGGACGGCGGCGGCGCGGCGAGGGAGCTCGGCGCCTGGGCGCGCAGGCGGGCGGCGGCGACGAGCGCTGGGCCGGGCGGCGACGGCGACGGCGACGGCGGCGGAGGACGCAGGAGGCGGCCGGCGGTGGGCTGGCGACGCGTCGGAGGAGATCTCGGCGGCGGCGGAGTCCAGCGACCCGGCCGGGCGCGGACGCGGGCTTGCGGCGCGGCGGGCACGCTGGCTGGCGGGCCCTTTGGGCCCGCGGGCCGGCGCGCGCGGGCGCGCGGAGGGCCACGTGGCAGGCTGCGGGTCGTCCGGGGCGGCGGCGGGTTTTGTCCGGCGCGGACCGGACGTGTCCGGCGCGGAGGGAGCGGGGCTAGGGTTTCGGGATCCGGAAAATTTCGGAGGGGAGGCTATATTTATAGGTAGAGGGAGCTAGGAGGCTCCAAATGGAGTGTAGTTTTCGCCCACACGATCGTGATCCGACGACGAAGAGCATGGAAGTGACTTAGATGGGTTATTGGGCTGTTTTGAAGGGGTGTTGGGCTGCAACTTAAAAGAGGCCTTTGCGAGAGTGCGGTTAACCGTTGGAGTACCAAACGAGCTCCAAATGACCCGAAACTTGACAGGTGGTCTACCGGTGGTGTACCAGGGCCACTTGGCAAGGCTCGGTCCATTCCGAGAAGGTTTAACACCCGTACACGAAAGAAGACAAGAGGGGTGCGCCGAGGGACATAGGAGTGCCGGATTGCAAAACGGACAACGGGGAAAATGCTCGGATGCATGAGACGAACACGTATGCGAATGCGATGCACATGATGACATGATATGAAATGCATGACATGGACAAAATGCAAAAATGAAGAAAAACCCAACCACGGAGGGAGTATCATATCACAATGCCGAAAATGGAAAGAGTTGGAGTTACAAATATGGAAAGTTACATCCGGGGTGTTACAACACTCCACCACTACAAGAGGATCTCGTCCCGAGATCTAGGACTGAAAGAACTCCGGATATTCGGAACGGAGGTGATCCTCACGCTCCCAGGTGGCTTCTCGGTCGGAATGGTGTGACCACTTCACTTTCAGGAATTTGATTGACTTATTGCGAGTCTTGCGCTCGGTTTCTTCAAGAATAGCAACGGGGTGCTCATGATAAGAGAGATCTTCTTGGAGGTCAATTTCTTCGGTTGATGGTGCGCCAGAGTCTTGAAGCACTTGCGAAGTCTGTGACACGTGAAACACGTCGTGCACATTTGGCGGTTGGAGGAAGCTCAAGTTGATAGGCGAGGTCGCCTCTTTTGCCAATGATCTTGAAAGGACCCACATATCTAGGGGCAAGCTTCCTTTGATACCGGGCGACGAGTGCCTTTCATTGAGAGACGCGAGGTAGACATGGTGTCCGATTTCAAAAGACACATCACGGTGCTTGTCATCATAATAGTTTTCCGCGCGATTATGCTGCTTTGAGATTCTCACAAATGACTTTGCACATTTCTTCGGCTTCTATGATCAAGTCGTTGCCAAGAAGTTGGCGTTCACCTGTCTCGGACCAACTGAGAGGAGTACGACACTTCCTGCCATAGAGAATTTCGAATGGAGCCTTGCCCGAACTCGCTTGGAAGCTGTTGTTGTAGGAGAACTCGGCATATGGAAGACAATCTTCCCACTTCATACCGAAGGAAATGACACAAGCCCTGAGCATGTCTTCGAGGATTTGATTGACTCGCTCAACTTGGTCACTTGTTTGAGGATGGAAAGCTGTGCTGAAACGAATGTTCGTGCCCATGGCCTTCTGAAAAGAATCCCAAAACTTGGAGGTAAAGATGCTGCCACGGTCTGAAGAGATCACTTGTGGAATGTTGTGCAAGGAGACAATCCTGGATGTGTATAGCTCTGCCAACTGAGCTGCTGTGATGGATTCTTTGATTGGAAGAAAATGAGCCACTTTAGTAAGCTTGTCAATGACAACGAAGATAGCATCATTTCCGCGCTTGGACTTAGGAAATCCAGTCACGAAGTCCATTTCGATATGATCAAACTTCCATTCTGGAATAGCAAGAGGTTGGAGGAGACCAGCTGGTCGTTGGTGTTCTGCTTTCACCCTTCTCGCAGACATCACATTCATTCACGAATTGAGCAATTTCTCGCTTCATTCGAGTCCACCAATACGATCGCTCGAGGTCATGGTACATCTTTGTACTTCCGTGATGAATGGATAGAAGGGAATTGTGTGCCTCGCTCATAATGACTTTACGAGATCACCCTTTGGAACCACAATCCGTCCTCAAGAAAAGAGTATCTTTGTCATCAATGTGGAAGCACTTGTATTTGAATGCCCTTGTCGATACCACGCTTCACCTTTTTCACCATGGTATCCAGGAGTTGAGCCTCATGAATTTGGTCTTCCAAAGTAGGAGAGACTATGAGGTTGGCAAGAAAGCCTTGAGGAACAACTTGAAGATTCAGCTTGCGGAAAGCTTCACAGAGATCCGGTTGGAAGGGCTTGAGGATTAAACTGCTGCAATAAGCCTTCCTGCTCAAAGCATCTGCAATCACATTGGCCTTGCCCGAAGTATATTCAATACTCGGATTGTACTCTTGAATCATTTCGCCCATCGAGTTTGCTCGAGGTTGAGGTTGGGTTGAGTGAAGATATACTTGAGACTCTTGTGATCGGTGAATATGTCCACTTTCCTTCCCAACAAGAGATGTCTCCAAGTTATTAATGCATGGACAACTGCCGCCAAATCAAGATCGTGAGTGGGGTAGTTCTTTTCGTTGGGCTTCAGCTGACGAGAGGTATAGGCCACAACTTTCTTCTCTTGCATTAACACAAAGACCGAGACCTTGAAGAGAAGCATCACGTAAAACTTCAAATGGCTTGGATTCATCGGGAGGAGTCAAGACAGAGCTGTGACTAGCTTCTCTTTGAGGGTGTTGAAAGCAACGCCACACTCGTGAGACCGTACATACTTCACATGCTTCGGAGGAGGTTGGAAAGAGGCTTTGCAATCTTGGAGAAATTCTCAAAGAATCTTCAAGAATAGCTTGCAAGTCCAAGAAAATCTAAGCTGCTTGACATTCGAGGAGGTTCCCAATTCACAACTGCAGACACCTTCTCGGGGTTAACAGCGATGCCCTTGGCGGAGATGATATGACCAAGGTAAAGAACTTCATCAAGCCAAATTCACATTTGGAAAACTTCGCATAGAATTGATGCTCTCTGAGCTTGTCAAGCACCAATCGCAAATGTTTGGCATGATCCTTCTTATTCTTGGAGAAGACCAAAATATCATCGAGATAGACCAAGACTAATTCATTGGTGTAGGGGTTGAAGATGAAGTTCATCATTCGAGAGAATGTTGGAGGAGCATTTACAAGGCCGAAAGACATGACAGTATATTCATAAGAACCAAAGCTTGTTCTGAATGCTGTCTTGGGAATATCTTGTTCACGAATGCGAATTTGATGATAACCCATACGAAGGTCAAGCTTGGAGAACACTTTAGCACCTTTGAGTTGCTCGAAAAGCTCATTGATGTTGGGAAGTGGATACTTTTTCTTGATAGTCTTCTTATTCAATGGACGGTAATCGACGCAAAGTCGGTCCGTGCCATCCTTCTTCTGGACAAAAAGAACACCACAACCCCAAGGAGATGAACTCGGTCTGATCAGACCCAGACGCTCTTGTTCATCGAGCTGCTTCTTCAATTCCTTCAGCTCATTGGGTCCAAGCTTGTATGGACGCTTGCAAACGGGTTCCGTGCCAAGCTCAAGATCAATAACGAATTCAACTAGCCGGTGAGGAGGCATACCCGAAAGCTCTTCTGGAAAGACATCTTGGTACTCACAAACGACTGGAATCTGAGAGATAGCATTCAACTCGCCCTTCTCATTGAGAGAAAACAACCGAATGGTTTCATCACGAGCGCATAGATGATCACATCCTCGTAAGAGTGAGTCAATTGAATTTCCACAGCAGCACAATCAAGCTGAGCTTTGTCTTTGAAAGCCACCCATCCCGAGAATAAGATCAATATCCGAGTCACCAAGAACAATTGGTTTAGCCGAAATCTATAGTCGCCCATCTTGATAGAAACATCCGGACCAAGGAGCTTGCATGCATGAATTTACCGGAGAGACAACCGATAACGGTTTAGGCAAATCTTGAAAACCAACTCATGCTTAGATGCAAAAGGTCTTGAAATGAAAGAATGCGATGCACCAAAGATCAAATAAGACTTTTGCAGAATATCATTAATCGAGAGATTACCCATTATCACATCAAGAGATTCCTCCGCTTGAGCTACATTCATCATGTTCACCTTTGCAGACTTGGGATTATGCTCGACCACCGCATTGCCGGAAGATCTCACAGAAGAGGAGGCGGAAGGCGCCTGTTGAAGCACTTGTTCGCATAGTGACCTTTCTGCCGACATTTGTTGCAAGTCACCTCGAGAGCGGACGGTGATAAGGAGCATTTGACCTTGGAGCTTGAGAATTAGACTTGTTCGATAGCTTGGGTTGGGTGGGTGGGAAGATCCACGACCACCGAGTTCTTCTGCTGATAAGGCCGACGGAACGGAGGAGGAGGAAGGTAGAACTTTGCTGCTTAGCTGCCACTTGAGAGGAAGAAGAAGACTGAACTGCATCCCCGATTCTCTTCTTAGAAGCCTCACACTTGAGCTGGGCAGCTTCTTGCTTCAAAGCCATGTTGTAGAATTCATCATACTTTTCGGCTCAAAAGCACGAGAGCTAATTGCAAATCTTCTCCGAGACCACCTCTGAATTGATAGATCATACTCTTTTCATCGTGGACGCCTTGCTTAGCGAAGCGAGCGAGTTCTCGAACTGGATATTGTATTGATACACGACATGCCGCCTTGCTTGAGATTGCGGAACTCCTCACGCTTGCTCTCAACAACACTTTTCGAATGTGGTGAGCTTTGAAGTCTCGGCGAACTCATCCTGTAATGACACGACCTCCTCTCGAATCTTTGTATTGCTGGTACCACTTGGCAGCTTGGTCCTTGAGTTGAAATGAAGCAAACTTGACAAAGTCCTCGTGTCCGACATTGCTACATTCAAAATGTTTGCAGATGTCCACAAGCCAATCGTCGGCGCCTGTGGCCTCGACACGAAGCTGAAAGACTTCGCTGATTAGCAAGGAACTGATTGAGGGTAGCAAAGTGCGGCTGGTTGTTGCCTTGGCCTTGATTTCCTTGGTTGCCTTGCCCTTTGGTACGCTTCTTGCAAGAGTTGCAAAATCATCTCGAGCATTTGCGTTGGTGGCTGCCATGATAGTTGCCATGCCTCCGGAGGCGGAGGTGGAGGTGGAGGGTTCGATTGACTCCCATCATTGCGATCCGGATTCGACGCTGGCGGAGCCATCCTCAAGAGGGTGACATCCGTTAGCACTTTGATAGACGATATGCATGTTGAATCAACGGATAGAAATTGCAACATATAGTCTTCACAATAAACATTCAACAAGGATGAACGAATGAATTCCAAAGTTAACATCACATGTCCATTAAGGTGAGAAGCCACTTGATTAAGGGTTGATGAAAAAAATAACAAGGTACGATCGAACAAATAAGTGGTAAGGATTACCCAATCACAAACCAAATATATGCGGAAGAAAAGCTAAGAGCTACTTGAATCCCACCTATAAACTCCCAAACTTTCTGGTTATGCAATCTGGTGTTGGGGATACAGGGGACACAAAATATATCACCCAAACTAACAATACCTAGATCCAGCTGTATCCATCCGTCAACACATAACAAAGAAACCTTCGGAAATCGTGTACCTCGACCTTCGAAAAGCATCCGTTGTCATGGCAATAATCCCGAGCTCGCCCCAGTACTGGGTTATCGGGGTTATCTCACCAACAACTGTAAAAAAGATATTTTTGATGTCGGCAAATCTCAGGTATTCCAGAACAGCAACGATAAAATTGTGACGACAACACCTCGGAGCTCAACTCCCCGGGACACTGCCACAACCCCTAAATGTCAGGAGGCACCAAGAACAATGTCCTCGTCACAAAACCATCGGAACGATTCCAAGATACCCGCGTGATCCTAAAAAAATTTAGTGAAATTTGAGGAGAGGAGAGTCAAAACTTCTACGCCGGAGACCTCACCAGAGCGATTTAAGGGACCGGGAGTAAAAAGAATCCTACTCTCGATATATATAATCCTAAGACTCAAAACATTTTGTTCTAGACTCAACAACGCCAAAGAAACAATCAAGCGGGGGCTCCTAAGTCGGGATGGCTCGATTACCAACTTGTAACGCCTCGATGCGGCTATATCTCCCACGTGTCGAAGCACGACTTAGAGGCATAACCGCATTGAAAGCAATGTCGCAAGTGAGGTAATCTTCACACAACCCATGTAATACATAAGGAAAGAGATACATAGTTGGCTTACAATGCCACTTCACACAATACATAAATAAACATCCATCATCCAGATTACACTCAAGGTCCGACTACGGAACCAAAATAAAAGAAGACTACCCCAAATGCTACACAGATCCCCGATCGTCCCAACTGGCTCCACTACGATCATCGTGAAAAGACACATAGTAACGACCACGCTCCTCGGTCGAACTCCCACTTGAGCTCGGTTCGCCATCTGCACCGACATCGCCGGCACTGCAACTGTTTTGGTAGAATCTGTGAGTCACGGGACTCAGCAATCTCACACCCGCGAGATCAAGACTATTTAAGCTTATAGGAAGGACAGAGTTGTGAGGTGGAGTTGCAGCAGCGACTAGCATATATGGTGGCTACACTCGCAAAAGAGAGCGAGAAGAGAAGCAAGGCACGGTCGTGAAGCTAGTAGCGATCAAGAAGTGATCCTGAACTACTTACGCCAAGCATTACTCCAACATCGTGTTCACTTCCCGGACTCACGAGAAGAGACCATCACGGTTACACACGCGTTGATGTGTTTTAATCAAGGTCAACTTCGGTTTTCTACAACCGACATTAACAAATTCCCATCTGCCTCATAACCGCAGGCACGGCTTTGAAAGATAATACCCGCAGGGTGTCCCAACTTAGCCCATTATAAGCTCTCACGGTCAACGAAGGATATTCCTTCTACCCGAAGAGACCGATCAGTCTCGGAATCCCGGACTACAAGACATTTCGACAGCAATAAAACAAGACCAGCAAAGCCGCCCGAATGTGCCGACAAATCCCGATAGGAGCTGCACATATCTCGCTCGTGGCACACCGGATGAGCCAGACGTCGGGTTGGCATAGACCCCGATTGCCCAAGGGGCGCGGACATCGCTGTTGGACCAGACTCAAGGAGAACTGGCCCGGGGTTAAAATAAAGATGACCCTCGGCTCGCGAAAACCGGGGAAAAAGGCTTAGGTGGCAAATGGTAAAACCAAAGTTGGGCCTTCTTTGGAAGAGTCTTATTCAAAGCGAACTGTCAAGGGGGTCCCATAAATCACCCAACCGTAAGGAACGTGAAATCAAGGAACATAACACGTATGACGGAAACTAGGGTGGCAAGAGTGGAACAAGACACCAGGCATAAGGCCGAGCCTTCCACCCTTTACCAAGTATATAGATGCATTAATTAAACAATAGATATTGTGATATCCCAACAAGTAACATGTTCCAACAAGGAACAACATCTCCATGTTCCAACAAGGAACAAACTTCATCTTCACCTGCAACTAGCAACGCTATAAGAGGGGCTGAGCAAAGCGGTAACATAGCCAATCAACGGTTTGCTAGGAAAGGATGGTTAGAGGTTTGACATGGCAATATGGGTGGCATGATATAGCAAGTGATAGGCATCATAGCATAGGCATAGCAAAAGAGCGAGCATCTAGCAAGCAAAGATAGAAGTGATTTCGAGGGTATGGTCATCTTGCCTGCAAAGTTCTCAGAGTTGTCGAAAACTTGATCCTCGTAGCGTTCTCAACAGGTTCCTCGCTCACGCACTCGCCTCCGGCTCTACCCAAAGCAAGAACACAAACAATGGAACCACAATAAATCACGGTGCAATGCACAAGCAACATGATGCAATACATGGCATGATATGCGAGATGTGATATGCAATGCGTATGCGTGCTCCGGAAGGAAAATGATGAACCAGGCATCAACTTGGAAAACCAAGTATGCCGCTGGAAAGGTGATATGATTTCGGTTGAAATCGATATAAAGATCACCGGAATCGGATGCACGGTTTGCAAATGACAAGCAAAAGAAGAATGGCACAAATCTGCCATTAACAGCATGATGCCACTTAGCAAGCAACACGAAATTAAGCTACTGCACTCAAACGTACCAACAAAGCATATTTCAGTGATCTACTCAAGATGCTTGACAAAAGATGAACACTGAGCTACGGCTAAATCACACCATAACAGGTCCAAACAAGCATGGCAAAAGTGCAAAATATATCAACTTCACAGACTTAGTGAAAATACTGAACATGGCAGAAACAGCATCAGGAAGCAATGTTCAGAGCAAGCAAACAACATGCTACAGGAACTTATAATAGCAAACCAAGGCATTTCATGAATATAATCAAAGCATAGAACAAAAGTCCCTTAATTACCATGAGCCAAAAATGATCAGAAGATATGATGGCACCCACGTAAACATAGCAAGTTTCATAATGATTCAACAAAAGGGGCATGACATTGACAGATTATGAAGGCATCTTCATGAGCTCGATGCACTCACTACAGAGCATTTCATGATAAGAAAAAGCATACATACATCAATAAGACATGGCATAGAAGCTATACATGGCAAGAACAACATCATAGCATACACGGATCAACTACAACAACCTTGGCAAAATTGAATAACATGTAAACAATCTGCCAGGAAACATTTTATAGCAAAAGTAGAGCTCGATTGACTCAAGCTATGGCACTCCATAATTGCAAACAAGGGCATTGATGGATAGAGCATAACCATATGTTCAAAACAACCTTACTGAAGTATCTCAAAATAAGCATGGATCTCTTTGTAGCATCAAGTTTACATGGCATAAAAATATCAGCAGAACAGGGGCTGAAATCACCAACATCATGAAGCCTAGTTTGCATGCTTGTTCTAGTCACCACAGAGATCACAAAAATACATGGCATACACCCCTGTAAAGATGGCATGGCATATTACAAAACACATGTAGGACTCAAGATCATAGGGTGCACACATCAATCATGGCAAAAATGACAAAAGTGCATATTTTGATAAGAATCTGAAACAAAATCACATAGCCCTCTTCTAACAGCATTTCGGGCATCAAGATGAGCTCAAATGAAAATGATGCAATGAGATTAAATGATGTACTCGTCGAGACGAACAATAGGGTGTATTACACGCATGAAACGGAGCTACGGGTGCGAAGATGTGATGCGATGAAGATGCAACAAAAATTATCACAGAAAATGACTTAGACGAAAATCGGGGGGGGAGAAGTCAACCGAGACCGGATCTGGATCCGGGGCGCGGTTCGAGGTCGCCGGAGCGGGTCGTCGGAGGGGCTGCCGGAGGGGACGAGGCCGGGGCGGCGAGACCCGGCGGATCTCGCCGGAGGACGGCGGGCGACGCGGCGGAGGGAGCTCGGCGCCTCAGCTACTGCTGGCTGGCGGCGACGAGCGGCGGGCGGCGGCGACGGCGACGGCGACGGCGGCGCGGAGGACGCGAGGCGGCCGGGCGGCGGCTGGTGACGCGGTCGGAGGAGATCCGGCGCGGCGGCGGAGTCCGCGACCCTATCGGGCGAGGGACGCGCGGAGCGCGGGCGGCCGGGCGCTGGCTGGGCGGGCTCGCCTGGCCCGGCCGGCCGGGCGGCGCGGCGCGCGGAGGGCCACGGGCAGGCTGCGGTCATCCGGGCGGCGGCGGGTTTCGTCCGCGCGATCGGACGGTCCGGTCTGGAGGAGGCGGGCTAGGGTTTCGGATCCGGAAAATTTCGGAGGGGAGGCTATATTTATAGGTAGAGGGAGCTAGGAGGCTCCAAATGGAGTGTAGTTTTCGCCACACGATCGTGATCCGACGACGGAGAGCATGGAAGTGACTTAGATGGGTTATTGGGCTGTTTTGAAGGGGTGTTGGGCTGCAACTTAAAAGAGGCCTTTGCGAGAGTGCGGTTAACCGTTGAGTACCAAACGAGCTCCAAATGACCAAACTTGACAGTGGTCTACCGTGGTGTACCAGGCCACTTGGCAAGGCTCGGTCCATTCCGAGAACGCTTAACACCCGCATACGAAAAGAAGACAAGAGGGTGCGCCGGGGACATAGGAGTGCCGATTGCAAAACGGACAACGGGAAAATGCTCGGATGCATGAGACGAACACGATGCGAATGCGATGCACATGATGACATGATATGAAATGCATGACATGGACAAAATGCAAAAATGAAGAAAAACCCAACCACGGAGGGAGTATCATATCACAATGCCGAAAATGGCAAGAGTTGGAGTTACAAATATGGAAAGTTACATCCGGGGTGTTACATGCTGCAAGAGATGTGCATGCGCCGTTGCGTGTGAGCTTCGGCATAGCACGACGAACCGGACGTCGCCGCGGATGGCGCACGCCTCCATGCAGCCGAGTGTGTGCGCATGCATGTGTTATTCACGTGCATTCTGCGGCCGAGCGTGTGTGCATGCACGTCTTGTGTACGTGCGTTGTGTGCTCCATGCTATGCACGTATGTGCATGAGTTGGATCGGATGGAGTTAGTGAGTTGGCTTGTGTACATGCGTGGCTGCTTGCGTCATGTACATGCGTGGCTTGTTGCGTGGTTATCAATAATTCAATATAAACTACTCCCTCCGTTCCTAAATATAAGCCTTTCTAGCCATGTCAAATAGACTACAACATACAGATGTATGTAGACATATTTTAGAGTGTAGATTCACTCATTTTGTTTCGTATGTAGTCCCCTTATTGAAATATCTAAAAAGACTTATATTTGGGAACATAGGGAGTATAAAACATCTTCAACTTAGCATCATGATGTACCGTTTCTAGTGTTTAGCGAAAAGTTCATGTTCTTTTAGTTGTTTATAGGCGGGCAGGTTGCAAAAAACAGGGGAAAACGCGCAAGGTTCCTTGCAGACGCTCCACCGCGAGGTTCCTTGCTCCTCCTCGGTCGTCGGAAATCTATGCTCTTCAACTCTTTTCTTTTACGTGAGCTTTGTTCATCCTTTTCCCAACACGCGAGACATCTAGCATCAAGGTGCACGGTCATGCAAGAAAATGGAGATAATCGATAAGCAAAGTGCGTAAGTGAGTCGTATGGGGGAAGCGGTGGAAACCCTTTTTCTTAAGTGATTCGTGCACTTCGATGGCACCTATGCAATATTTTTTCTCCTCGATGGCACGTGAGTAGTGCACGTACTCAACGACGGAGCACGGGATGGTAGCAATGACATGGTCAGCCCTTTTTTGGAGAGAGTATGTACTACTAGTAAATAACTTTGATGTGTCCCGTCAACTCACAGAATGACGAGAAGCTTGATTACGCCTTCTCCCTTGCCAACGCGTGCGCGGTGGCTCGCAGCATGAGGAGAAACTTTTGCTTACAAGCAGTGGACGTGCAGCAGTTCATTTGGTGTCGATTGCCGTAAGCACTCATCAGAGAACCATCGACTTCCTAAGAGGCGAAGAGCCAAGCGCAAGATCACCTACTAACCTTAGGCTAGGCGAGTGGGAGTAACATAAGTAGGTGTACCTCCTTTTTATTCTAGAAACAACCACACGCGAATATTAAGGTGCTGGTTACGAGAACAAATTTATCGCAGTCCGTGCTCAGCCCTCCTCTATCTCTCTTCTCAGCCAGCCAATGACGCGCTGAGCCCATCGTCTGCTTGCTCACATGTGGCCCCACATGTCGCTGAAAACGCAAGAGGACCCAATCGAACCTGCACATCTTTCACCTCGACGTGCTGGTGATGAAAAACAAATCCAATAAAGATCTTCGGTGGCGCTTTTGGAGTTACTCAAGAGTAGTAAGATTCTATTTACGCTTAACCTAAGATGCACATCTCGTGGCTTCAACTACCACTCTATTTTCTTTCATGACATGACCTGGATGCTGGATGTCCCACGTTTGGGCAAAAGGAGGAAGAACCTGACCAAATCTTCGGTTGTGCTCTTGGATTAGACTAGTTGTGCTAACTTAAAAATTTTATTGTGTACTCCCTCCGTTCCAAAATACTTGACTTCCATTTGTCCAAAAATGGATGTACCTATATACTAAAACATGTCTGGATACATATATATTTTGACAAATAGAAGGCATATATTGTGCAACGGGGGGAGTAGAATGGATGCAAGTTTTTGTATTGCGAAGAAGAGTACATCCATATATTGATAGAGCATTGGAGTTGGCCTTACAAGTGGGACCGCAGTTTAGGAAACCGACTATCGGCAAACCCCCACCTCGCCCGCCGCGCGATGGCTGAGTTAGAGAAAAGATGAGGTTGAAGGGATTGCTCTAGCACGGACTCCAAGAAATATGGTGTTAGATGGAAGTCGTGCTGGTGGCGTGTGTCGTACTCCTGGACGTGAATGCTTGCTCTGGCCCATGCCACCCTACTACTCCAACTACTTACTATATAGTACTAGTATCGAGGATTCGAGGTGCTGGTTACGTAGTACAATATGGCTACAGTAAAAACACCCGCACAACGCGCGAAGCATGAGATGCTAGTACAAATAGTGTACTACTTCCTCCGTTCCTAAATATAAGTCTTTGTAGAGATTTCACTAGGTGGACTACATACAGAGCCAAATGAATGAATCTACACTTAATATGCATCTATATACATCCGTATATGGTTCATAGTGAAATCTCTACAAAGACTTACATTTAGGAACGGAGGGAGTACTATTGTTGATTGGCCTCATCCGATAACCTGTTGCAATGCACGTACAATTATGGAGGAGGGAGAGGAAGAGTGTGCAACAGCAGTTCCAAATCGAGAGGGAAAGGCGAAGAGTCGATGGACGGTTGCCAGTTTGCCACGGTTCATGAAGGGGCGCCCCGGCCTACACGTCGGTTCGGAAATACTCCTACTACTCGCTGTCGTCTCACTGGTATGTTGGAACGGGACCACATGTCAACGAAACATGGTGTGTAATTTCTCGTGCAAAATGTGATCTGGCCGCGTTGGCCCGAGGTGCCGCATTAGTTTTTTTTCTTGAAAGTTTGCCGCATTAGTTATCGACCTTTATTTTTTTTAACATGCAATCTGAATGGATAGCTCCTGTGGTCATCACACGTGAGCGGATATAGTGATGGTTGACTCGCCCGAGCAACTTATTACTGTGGGAATATGGGAGTACCAGCGGATTCAAGGAACAGAGAAATGATGGTTGCTTCGTCCGAGCAACTTACTATGGCGAAGGTGGGGCTCTGTGATTTGACTGCTCACTAGTCATTACTATCGCGCATAACGACCGGGTGAATATTTCCCTGAAGTTGTGTTGTGCGCTCAATATTGCTGCATGGCAGGTGGAGCGGATGAAGGATGTCCAACATGTCGGCGAAACGGTTGAATTGTTTCGCATTGCTATCAATCCTTCAGATTTGTTTATATGTACGCATAATTTTGATGAAATTGTACTGTGATGCTATGAAGGTTTCAAGTTCGGTTCCCGCAGGAAAAAAAAGGTTTCAACTTGGGATTCATGTGTCTTGCCTCGAGATTATCTCGTTACAACATTCCATCAAATACAAATGAAACTACCATGGCTAATGCATCTCAATGGTTCGCAGATCAGCGCCAATATTCACATCTCAACTGAAGACAAAGTTGTGAGAAGGTGTACAAATAAAGGAAAAATATATAATTGATCAATGTTGTTCATAGGCATGGCTCCATTTCCTTGGCACAGTGTTCATTGCTTGGCCGCTAGTTTCACCCAGCTCTGTAGCCAAAAAAGAGGTGTATGAAGGACACCACAATCCGATCATTTTGTGCAGCTCCACTAAAATCGAGCGGACCATCCCTGTTTGCAAAGATATCCAACAAGCAGGATTACAATAATAGTGGAACTAGATGATGAAACATAACACACATAAATAGAAGCCGATCACCTCTACGATCTCTCTTTAAGACTAACTTCTTGTTGGAGAAAGATTAGGCACGGAGTTGGATGAGGAGGATAGCAAAACCAATCTCCCTTTCCCAGTCCCACAGAAATGTAAAAACGTTGCCCGTGTGACATTTTGGCGGAACTGCACAAAACACTCTTTTGAAAAGTGATTTGTGCAGTGCACCAAAAGGTCGCAATAGCAACGAGGTGAAAATGGATAGCCCTGTTTGCAAAAGGAGGTCGAAAGGAAACAATAACTGCCCAATAACACGAGTTGAAGACACATACGCCGACAAAAAAGAAGCATGTTCCATATAAAAAGGGAAAGATAGCACATGGTGGTTTATCAAAAATGGTTTGAGGACGAGATTGCAAGATGGAAAGTACGCCGGCCGAGATACGATTTAAGCAAACAACTAAAGAAGATCCACATGCAGCAACGTGGGAAGATGGGCATTGGAGCAAGGCTGGAGGAAGCTATACCTGTGGGTCATCGGGATGTTACTAGGAGGGCGCCGGCGGCCGGGATCTGCCCATATTGCGGCAGCGAGCAACTGGCGAAGGCCCTACCGCGCCGGAGCTTGGTCAGAGAGAACGGCGGGTACCGCAGATCGGGACGAGCTGCCTCAACGCCGTCGAACGGAGAGACGATGCACATCCTCCCTTTCCGCCGGCGGACTGGATGCGGCCGAATCACTGCCCAACGCTGTGAGAGAGAGGCCACGACGGCCTTGTGTGAGATGGTGTGACGAGAGACAAACCCATTTTTCCATTTTCCACACGGCAATCTTTTTATATTCTAGGCATGGTACCCAACCCTCCTTCGGGTAAACAACCGCTACACGCGTCAAATTATCACGTGGGCTGCCTTTTTGTACAGAAACGAACTCCACCGTGTACCCGCGCGGGTGTGGCCGGGAACGAGACGTGAGTACGTGCGTCCTGCATGCACTTCTTGTTTAGGTGCAGGTATGTACGTGGGTGGGTGTGAGAGAGATGGTTTGTGCGAAACAGAGGCAATGTGTTGATGATATCTCAATCAGAAAAACGTAACAAATGCAATGTATGTGAAACGGAGTCATGGACGTGATATATCGATAGAATTGAAAACAGGGATGAAGTGTGTGGCTGCGCGATCTATAAAGAGTGCCATCGAATTTGTGTTTGCCCACGTCAAAGACACAGGGCGGCTGGCCTACTGGAATTTGAGAGGGCAGAGGTGCAGTTCTTCTCCGTGGCATGGATACCTACCTACAACGTTCGACTATCGATGTGTGTGTGGGGGGGGGTAGAGACCGGTCGACTAGTATATGTGTGGGTAAGGAGAGAGACCTAGCTATGTATTGAGGGAGATCGATCGACATCCATGGATATGTGTAGCGGAGGAATAAGGTTGGGGAAAAGACAAAGGTAGAGCGTCGGAGGGTTGGTGGTGGAGTGGCGTCTCACAAATGGTGGGAGAGGCCTGCTAGAAAAAACGGAGGGTATGAGTGCAATATCAATAAGAGAAGGCGGGGGATGTCTGTCTGTCTATGCATGTGCGTGTGAGAGACGGGTCGGGAGGTATTCAAGGATGATGAGGGGCGAAGATATGGTTGTGGTAAGCATGCATAACTACATAGGAAGATCAACCGTCGTGTGTCCGAGAAAAGGAGAGACATAACTAGCGAGGTAAGTGTATCGGTGCTTGGTGAAAACAAATTATAGTCGACCTAGCTATATGTAGGGAGATCAGTTCATATACACGCCTGCATGTGTTAGAAGCAAATAAGGTCCGGAGAGGCAGACATGGGGAGAGGGTGTGGCTAGGAGGTGGTGCGAGAGGCCTACCATGTCGAGGGGGGAGGAATGTGCGAGCATGTAATTAATGAAAAGAGGGGCGGGAGTGTGCACCTGCGTGGAATTGTATTGGACATATGGGGGCATGGACGGTGAGAAGAGAAGAGGGGAAGTATATATGAGTTTGTTGTAGGCACACTTGGCTAGAGAGGTAAATCGACCGGTGTGTGCCAGAAAGAAGGAGCCGGGGGCCTACACACACCGCTGGTGGACCACCTAAAGAGAAATAATGAGCGTGCGTGATGGAGGGGACGCTAAGGGTGTGTGAGGGGGGGCGGGCGTGTGCATGCACGATAGAAAGTTAGTGCTAGCTAGCTACAAATAGAAGAGGGTCGTGAAGGTGTAAAAGACGAACAAAGATCATAATTCATTATAAAAAAGTGGATACGGATACTTGAAGGAGATATCATAATGTAGAACATTGATTATAATTTGGGCTAATGTGTGGCTTTTGCAACTCAGGTCTAAATACTTGTCATAATGTAGGGGGCGGGGCACTATACTTTGTGTTATAAACACGGTGTATGTATGGAACATGGTTTAGATTATGAATATATAGTTAGTACATCAAATGTACTATTATTTGGAATCAACATCAAGTGTATTCAAATAATAGAATTCGAGTTCATGTAGTACACATAGTTCATATCTATCTCAGATAGCAATCATGTGGTGTGTTATTAAGGTAATACACTAATGATGGTTGAAGTTGGCAACAATCATGATTGTAGATTCTTATTGAAATAGAGAAACGAATTCAAATTTAGTTCAATTGCAGCGTAGTATAGACATTTGGAATGCACTAAAATGTAGGTATGAGTAGGTTACATGCATCATACAGCAAGCGAAAAAATTTAATCGACATAACATGGATTCATACTCCTCATTCCATCTATATAGGGCGAATGAGATTTTTAAGACCGCATTTGACTATTGACAAGATTAATAGTACATGACATGCACAATGTGAAAATTATATCATTGAAAGAACCTTTCATGCACGGGTTAACGGTGTGCTTTATGTAAGTTGCATGTCATATATCATTGCTCTAATATTTGGTCAAAGTTAGCATCGAAAAACGCATTAGGCCCTATATAGATGGAAGGAGGGAGTAGCTTTGAATAGCATTTGTATAGTAAACCGGGGCAAGACTCTATCTTTGTGTGGTGTGAATAGTTTTTTTTCGTTTTCTTTTTTGTTGAGGGAAGTGCGAATTGATTTGGTACATACAAGTACAATATTACTACACGTTAGGCTTGTCCCTAAAATTCAACCCGCGTCTTGTTATATCCCGAAAATTCAGATATCGTGCTCCCAAAACTGGCGCCTTCACAACCCGCCTTGCTATCCCGAAATTACAACACGCGAAAACTCCCTCCACCTGCCAAATCCCGACACGTGAAATCCCCTTCTAACCCGAGCCGAAGGGCCGCTAGTTCAAATCGGTGGGGGTACTTTTGTAACACACCCTACATTTTGGACAAGCGCGTCCCTAAGTCATGCTTCACCCTCCCCATCGCCTTTTCGCCATTCAAATCCCAGCCGCCATAACCTCTCCGCTCAGCCGCTGAAACCCCACCCGCCTCCGTCCGCCACGCCACCGCTGCCCAGCCGAGCCTCTTCCCCGACGACGCCGCCCACCGCAACAGATCGACGTCCCTCGTCCACCTCCCCGAATGAGGATCCTTCGTCCACCTCGCTGTCCCGCCGGTTCAGCCGCCCCGTCCTCCACCTCCAAGGAGCTGCTCCGACGATCGCCTCGTCTATCGCGGCTGCTCCATCCCGACAGCGCCGCCTTAACCTGCTCCACCGGAACCGCAGCATCCTCACCGACTCCTCGGACGAACCCGAGGCCTACTCGGCGTCACCAAAGAGGTTGTACACTCATCGCATCGCACCTTCTCCTTAACTCGACCTCCCGGTGCCGACGGTTCTCCATCCCGCACCCCCATGGAGCGGCTACCTTGAAGCCGGCGCTGCGGGCAACATCTCCATGGCGGCTCTCCCCGGCGAGGCCCCTTCGGCGGCGGCGCTATACCAGCCGGATCTGCTGCTGCTGCTCGGCTCTCGCCGATCGCCGCCGCCCAGCCGCTGCTGCTGCTCTCCCCTCGCTCGTCTTGCTGCTCTGCTCCGATTAAGCCACATGTCGGTCCGACTGAATCGACTTTTGGATCAGCTTGATTTTCAGGGGTTGGGGGCTCACGAGTTAAGGAAGAACCACCCAGCGGGACGGGGCTCGCTGGAGTTAAGGAAGAACCACCCGCCAAGGGACGGGGCTCACGGAGAGGTACCCCACTATCTATCTTAGGGTTCAGGGTGGGGGCGGGGGGCTAGAGGGTGGCGGTGGCGAGTTGTTTCGGGGCGGCGAGGCGGCGCTGGGGCCGGCGGTTCGGCCGGTGGTGGCTGGCGGCTCAGGGGGTGCAGGTTGAAGATGAACTGCAAGCCCTCCCTAAACTACATGTCAAGTGCCTCTCTGCTACCATTGTGTTCAGTTTCGACAGTAGCATTCAGATTCCACAGTAAATTTCAGTTTCGATAGTTAAGTTCAGAGTCAACAGTTTTTACCTCATCTATTGTAGTCAGATGGTTTTTGGTGATATTAATTTTACATCCATTTTACATCATCTATTGGAGATGCTATTAGAATCCCACTTGAGATTGACGATGTCTGTCTTGTGCTGCTTTAGCCTTGATGTCTTACGGCTCACCGGAGCTGCTCCAACGACAGAACGATCGATCACAACTGAGCAGTGCCTTGGACGCCGTCTACAGATTCCTCAGATCTTCCTCCACACCTCCGACAGCCACCTCTGCCTCAACTGCTTCAGCGACCAACCCAATGATGCTGAGGTCGATACGGCTATGGCAAAGAGGTTGTACACTTGTTGCATCACTTATTACTAAACATCCATTAGGGCTATTTTGGTTCAACGGAAAAACATAGCAATAGGGAATTTTCCAATGGCACTCTACTATTCAATTATTCATGCATTTTGTTGAAAGGAATGAAGCAAAACATCCACCTGGACCTACTTTTCAAAATCCTATGCATGAAAACAAGACCAAGTGCATTAGTGCCAGAATAACATTCTAACTGTACACGCTTTCATATGGTTTCACTTTATTTTGGCCATGTTTCTTTGCATTCCTCTGCTCTTCCAATTCCTATAAACCAAACACCCAAGTTGAGAGAAATTCTGTGTTTACAAATGCTCTCTTTACCATGTGCATTTTCCTATCCTATTCCGGTGTTTTTCCTATCCCTGCGTTTTAAGAATCATGCAAGCCAAATGAGCCCTTACAGAATTACTTTAGTTACAGGTACGTGTCGAAGGGAACTTTGTGTGGTTTGTCCTGCTCCTGCCGTGACGTCGTCCACCTCACCTGAGCTGCTCCATCAACAAAAGCATCCACCAAACCAGACATCACGACTCCTGACCGTCTTTCGCTGCCTTAGATCTCCTTCCCTGCCGCTGGCTCCCACCGCAACGGCATCACCATCATCGACTCAACAGATGAACCTGAGGAGTACACGGGTCCACAAGAGAGGTCGCACTCTTTTGTTTCTGCTTATGTTATGCATTGCTTAAACTTACCTGCTACTTTATCGTCCTGTTCAGCTCTTGGACTCCCAAGTCAGGTCCAAATTAATGTTCTGTGACGCCCCCGATTCAATCATACACTAATCATGCACGCAAACGGGTACGACCAAGATCAGGGACTCACGGGAAGATATCACAACACAACTCTAAAACATAAATAAGTCATACAAGCATCATAATAAAAGCCAGGGGCCTCGAGGGCTCGAATACAAGTGCTCGATCATAGACGAGTCAGCGGAAGCAACAATATCTGAGTACAGACATAAGTTAAACAAGTTTGCCTTAAGAAGGCTAGCACAAACTAGGATACAGATCGAAAGAGGCGCATGCCTCCTGCCTGGGATCCTCCTAACTACTCCTGGTCGTCGTCAGCGGGCTGCACGTAGTAGTAGGCACCTCCAGTGTAGTAGGAGTCGTGGCGTCTGCCTCGGATTCCAAAGATCTGTTGCGCAACCGGTAGAAGGGAAAGGGAAAAGGGGGAGAAAAGCAACCGTGAGTACTCATCCAAAGTACTGCAAGCAAGGAGCTACACTACATATGCATGGGTATATGTGTAAAGGGCCATATCGGTGGACCGAATCGCAGAATGCCGTAATAAGAGGGGATAGCTAATCCGTCAAGACTACGCTCGGCAGCCTCCGCCTTGCAGCATGTAGAAGAGAGTAGATCAAGTCCTCCAAGTAGCATCGCATAGCATAATCCTACCCGCTATCCTCCTCGTCGCCTTTGTTAGAGAGCGATCACCGGGTTGTATCTCGCACTTGGAAGGGTGTGTTTTATTAAGTATCCGGTTCTAGTTGTCATAAGGTCAAGGTACAACTCCAAGTCGTCCTGCTATCAAGATCACGGCTATTCAATAGATTAACTTCCTGCAGGGTGCACCACATAACCCAACACGCTTGATCCCATTTGGCCGGACACACTTTTCGGGTCATGCCCGCCTCTAAGATCAACACGTCGCAGCCCCACCTAGGCCAACAGAGAGGTCAGCACGCCGGTCAAAACCTAAGCGCACAGGGGTCTGGGCCCATCGCCCTTAGCGCACCTGCATGTTGCGTGGGCGGCCGGAAGCAGAATTAGCCCCCTTAATACAAGAGCAGGCTTACGTTCCAATCCGGCGCACGCCGCTCAGTCGCTGACGTCACGAAGGCTTCGGCTGATACCATGACGTCTAGTGCCCATAAATGTTCCCGCGTAGTTGGTTAGTGCGTATAGACCAAATGGCCAGATTCAGATCAAATACCAAGATCTCGTTAAGCGTGTTAAGTATCCACGAACGCCGACTAGGGCCAGGCCCACCTATCTCCTAGGTGGTCTCAACCTGCCCTATCGCTCCGCCACAAAGTAACAGTCAGGGGCCGTCGGGAACCCAGGCCCACCTCTACCGGGGTGGAGCCACCTGTCCTTTCAAATTTCTCATCGTAATCACTTATGGGTACTCAACGAGCTGGCCCGACTTTAGTCACCACATATGTCATGTATATAAAGTATATAGTATATACCCGTGATCACCTCCCTAGTGATCATGGCCCGATAGTATAGCATGGCAGACGGACAAGAATGTAGGGCCACCGATGAAACACTAGTATCCTATACTAAGCATGTAGGATTGCGTAAAGGTAACAAAGAGTAGCAAGGACAAAGCTATGCATCGAGATAGGATTAACCAAAGCAAAGAATATGCTACACTACTCTAATGCAAGAATTATAGAGAAGGAATAGGCGATATCTGGTGAACAAGGGGGGGGCTTGCCTGGTTGCCCTGGCAAGAAGGAGGGGTCGTCGTCGATGTAGTCGATCACGGGGGTATCGGCAGCGGTCCCGAGGTCTACCGGAAAGAAGTAACAGAGGGGGAACACAAATAAATAATAGAGCAATAAAAGCAACACAAAGCGTAACATGGTAATACGCGGTGCTAGGGGTGACATAACGCAGGGATAGGTGATACTGGCGAAGGGGGAAAACATCCGGGAAAGTATCCCCGGTGTTTCGCATTTTCGGTCAGATGAACCGGAGCTGAAATGTTGCAGGTTCACTATGCTAGGGACGCGTGGCGGACGAACGGGCTGCATATATGTATTCGTCTCATCGTTCTAAGCAACTTTCATGTACAAAGTTTTTCCATCCGAGTTACGGATTAAAAGATATGATTTTCAAAAGAATTTATTAATTTCTGGAATTTAATTAATTATTTAAATTAATTGAATTAGATTTATGACATCAAGATGATGTCATGTCGATGTCGCAGTCAACAAGGGTTGATCGGTCAACTGACCAAGTGGGTCCCACCGTCGCTGACATATTTTAACTAAACCTATTAATTAACCTAATCAGATTAATTAGGGTGGGCCCCACTGTCATCGACTACTTAATTAACTAATTAACTGATCAGGTTAATTAGGTAACTAATGTGTAATTAGTTTAATTAGTTGTTTAATTTAATTAATCAAAATTAATTAAGTTAATTATTTCTTTAATTAATTAATTAATTAATTTTATTTTTATTTACGTTCTGGGGCCGGGCCCCACATGTCTGTGGCCCCAAGGGCCTTAGCTGGTGAGCGGCAATGGCGACGGGCGCTGGCGTGGCATGAACCCGTCTGGCGTCGGGCAGCCCGCCCAGAGGTTGAGGTTGCAGGATGACGGGCGCCGGTGGTGGTGCCGGACCGGGCGCGTGTCGCGGCGGCACTGCATGGCGAGGCCGAAGCGCGGAGGGCGCAACAGGCGCGGAGACGGCAGGACGGCCGCGGCGGCTCGGCGATGGAGGCGGGCGGCGCAGCAGTGAAGGAAGGAGCCGGGCGCGGGCGGTGACGAAGCGGCTCACGTGCGGCGAGGCGGTGGCGGTAGGTGCGAAAGCGGGAGGCTCAGCGGGTGGACGCGGGCGGCGCAAGGCGGGAGCAGAGACGGCAGCGTCGGGCTGCGCAGGTCGAAGGTGGCTTAACGCGCCACGCGGTCGCGCAAGGCAGACGAGGCGGGTGAGGCCAGATCGCCGACCGGAGCCGCGAAGCGGCAGCGAAGCGCCCCGCGTGGGTGGGCACGCGGTAGGACGACAGCAGGGGGCACGAGGCGCTCACTGTGGCGGGGGGGTGCGATGCACGGCACGGGTTCGAGCGCGTGCGCGGGGGAGGAAGAGAGGAGGATCCGCGCGTGCTCACGGGGGTATACAGGGATCGTGGCAGTGGGGGTTGAGGAGGACGACGGGAACGACGGCGATGGGGAGGCAGGCCGGCGGGGACGAGACGAGGTCGAGGCGGCGTCGATCCAGGCGGCGGGGTCGTCGGGCTCCGAGGCGCGCGTGTGCGAGCCCTAATCCGATCTGGATCAGGGGGGAGGGGAATGACGTGTGGGGAAGAGTGGGGCGTCGGGTAGTGGTTAGGGTTTCGGGTCCAGGGATAAGGGGAGTGGGGGTGGGCCGACTGCCTGGAGCTGAGACCCAATTGGCCGGGGGGTCTGCCTTTTGTTTTTCTTGTTTTATTTTTACCTTTTCTTTTCTATTTCTTTATTTCTTCTCTGATTTGCCTTTAGTTTAGATAGCAAATGAATTTTGGTGAACGTGAAACTTGGCACATAAGTATTGGGTCATATAATTGACTTGCACACAAGTTTCAAGTCATTTTGATAAGGATTAATATTTGTTTACTTTTAAAAGGTTAATTTAAATGTTGTTTGTTCCTGTTTTAATTATCTTAGGGGCATACCAACATTCCCAAAATGTTGTTTGTTGTTTGTGAATTTGTTAGTGAATACTTACAACCTTTCGAACATTTTTAATTCACTGTTTTATGAAATTAAAATTTTGACTTGTTATCTCAATTAGTATTTGTTCTCATTTTGAAACAAGTAAGGTTTAGCAAAAGTTTAATTATGATGACCTGGCATGATTAGCAAGGATTTACTGTAGCTTGATTATCCGGGCGTCACAATTCTCCTCCACTACAATAAATCTCGTCCCGAGATTTTAAGAGGTTGAGTAAGGGGGAAAGATCTGGTTACGAAATTCTAACGAATCTTCGTGGTCTTGGTTGCTCTTCTCGAAGAGGTCGATCCATTACGTTGATGTCTTCATTTCTATGCTTCGGTCATCATGATGAAGTCAGCATCCTTTCTTCGGGAACTCCATCGTACATACGAGAGAATAAAGGGTGGGTATTTTGGGAGAATGGGCCTCTGCAAGGTTGACTAACTGGTCGATAACATCGGGGAAGGTGGCGGAAAGTAACTCTCGAATTGAAACTTAAGAAAATATTGAGAGCAAGTAATACGGTGCAACAAGAAGTTTTGAGTAGGTAGGCAATCGTTCATTGCTTGAAACAGAGTGTGAAAGGGGTTCAGAGCAACGGGAATAAGTATTGTGTCTCATATCAGAATTGATGATCTCTCGGAAGGTGGTTCGTGAATTACATACAAAGCCAAGCGTGAGGAATAACTTTGTAAAAAGGGGTGTACAGGAGAGTCAGGTTTCGATCCTGTGGAACTGTGGGTTATGGCCCACCATGTGGGTTTAAAAGCAAGAGGGGCGGCAACATCTTGCATGATCTTGGTAGCAAGGCATGTCAGAGGATAGCCTATCAGTTAAGTTAGCAACAACATCGGTACCAAGGGCGAGGGACGAAGAGAACCATTTTCCTGCTCGTTGAACGAGACGGACCATTAGGCAAAGTTCTCGCCCATCGGTGGATACCGGAATGTCATCAACAATAGTAACAGGTTCTTACTGACAGAGTTGTACACCGAGGTGCTTACAAAAGCAGTGACTATTACCGCTTAGATCATATAAACCTCAAGAAGGTTAAACAAAACAATGGAAAGGAAAATGTGTTTAAACACATATTTCAAGGGTATATCCTTTCCAAGGACAAGCGGAGCATGATATCCATGCCAGGATAGAAAGTAGAAAACCATTAAGGTAAGGGGAAGGGATTTCATGATATTACCCATACAACGTTGTTTGGATAATGGACAAAGAAAATTTAGCATTGTGCTTCAAATGTTCTTGTTGAAAATGGGAGTACCACAGACATGCTTCGAGATAGCATTGACATGGTCTTCAAGCAAAGGTCAGACTTTGGATACACAAAGGATTCATCAGGAACAACTTATAGAATAAGTCTTACAATTTCCTCATGGAAGAATGGTTATCCTTGCTAAAAAGGAAACTATAACACTAGGCCCTCCGGCCAGGTATGCTAGGCATGACATCACCTTACCGGGTCATATGAGGACCAATGCTATAAATCTAGAAAATATGTTCCAACAATCACATCTGACCGAGATTTAGATCTGATTGGTGGCAGGATATCTAAGAAGAAAAGGTGCAACACAATTTACGAGATGACAATGTAAGATTCTCGGGAAATGAACTATGGAGCGAGTTCCGACACACAAGTTCATCATTTAATCAAGGAGAGGTGAGGAGGTGGCTGATTGACTCAGCGACAATCCATTCACATTTCCAAAAAGGATGGATTTCCAGAACTATGTGAACAAGGAGATAACATTTGTCAAATCAAATGATATAATGAGGTATGCTGGAGGAAAACATACACAGTTAAACATTGGTTGAAAGGTGCACCGGAAATATGGGCTGGGTTGCACGATCAATGTTTAGACTGGTGATTCAATAACCGATAGGCTAAGAATGAACTATCGATCATTAATTTCAAAGCAATAGGGTTGCTAGAAGAGCATAATCCAAACAACACCGTTCACTTGTTGGTACCCCAGTTAGAACCAACACGGGGACCAAGAAAGAATGATGATGGGGAGAAGCATCACTATACCAAGAATCCTTAAGAGGTGGAGCAATCTCAAGACATTCCTGACAAAAAAGATGGTAATACTCCAAGGTAAAGAAGAACTCAGGCTGGATAGCAAGGAACTCAAGGAATAACACAGAACACGAACAAGTTTGTTTGGAGGGAAGGCAATAAAGTGGTTGATGACAACAAAAATCATCGAGGCAAGGATGGTATTTCTCATCATGAATTCAATTGATATCTTGGAAAAGCTCGGAATACTGATGATGATCACGACACATTTGTCGAGAGATCTCACGAAGATGTAATCGATCGATGATGACATCAAGTCAAACGAATGATGAAGCGAAAGGTTATTGGAACCACGAGTAGGACACAAACTCGAGATCAAGTTTGTTGTTCAAGATGGAACGATAAGACAAGGAAAACGACGTAAGCTTAGCTCAATCGTCGAAAGTTGTGCTCCTGGGATAAGGACCAGGTAGCACAGTTAAAATCAGCACGATAATGATATAGCTGATCTGGCTAGGGATGACGTGATCGAGTACAAACTCGTAAGCAAAGAAGATTACTAAGAGTTGTTTAATCACGATGCGGACTCGATTCAGTTATCGATGTCCTTGAGTGTTTAATAACTCGGAGCCCGCGAAAAATTGGAATCAATGAGAATGTAGCACTTGATGAAGAGCTCTTAAGAAGTTATGCAGTCCCATGATAACCTTGAGATACCAGGGGGTAATACTCGGCGACAGATCAAAGAGAGGTTGGACTAGGGTAATGCTCTGCGGAAGACAAGTGCTCAAACTTGCACGAGAAATGGAATCAAGGAGAAACATGGTCGGAACCACGTCCACAGATACAAGATAAACTTATAACAAGGGGATAATTATTTTAAGAGAAGCTTCCATGATAAGGTATACATCATGTCCATGGGCATGAACACAGGGTTCAAGGTCGACTCCCACTTGTTCAACGCATAACCTTTCATTCACCTCTCGTATTTTGAAAATGACATTAGTTGTAGTATTGAAATTTTATCTGACATAACACCAGTAGAGTATGACCCGTAGTAGTTTCCAGGTTCACACTGATTCGGAAAGGCATAGGTTCAACCCATCTGGGCCTCTTAGGAACATATACCACAAACTTCAGGAGCGAATAACTCAAGCTCGAAAGCATAGCATGGTTGGCCAAGCAGATGATACAATTTACCAAAGGCACTATGTATCGGGCGAAGAACTCACAAGGTGATTGAATATGAAGGACACTGTCGGATAAAATTCAACAATGGATCAAACGATCCGCAACGGAGCTGATGTGAATATTGGTACTCACTCAGAGGAATAAAGAATGTAGAGGCATCAGATTCAAGAATCACCTGATTAGTCTGATGCTTAAATAGAAGAAATTATGGTTTCCTAACGAATAATGAGAAGCAGACGCTCTGATCAAGGATGGATAAGTTGAAAACACTTAGTTGGGCAATCAATAAAGGTTTGAATTGCCGAGAACCAACTCATGTCCGGAATGACGCTTGAGCCGGAAAGATAATTTTAAAAAGGATAACTTGATGACTGCATGCGTAAACACACATTGCATCAATAGGCTCAAAATGACAAAGACAAGGGATGTTAACAAGGACTATTAGTCAAATGGAATTAACCATAATGCAAGCAAGCAAGAATTTCAAGAGCAATAAGCTACTCAGGATTTTTGGAAGACCGAATGGTATTTCGAAGACTTTTGTGAAATACATGAATCATCTGGGGATGAGGGATACTCGATAAGTGCGAGTAACTACCGTAGGGGTATTCAGTTGGCAAAGAACTGCAAGGCAGTCAACTCAAAGGATTATCTAAAAAACGACGAGTATTTCGGGGTATCTTGTAATAACAAGATCAACTGGGGATGTATGTAAGAATAACAACTGCAAGTAGTTATCCATAAGGGTTGACGATGGAAGGGGAATTGAAAACGCGATGAACACAAGTTCTCGGGTTAACTGTGGAGAGTATCTTCAGGGTCTTCACGTGCAGCAGACGATCATCAGTAATAAGGGGTTCTCCAGGTGAAAGTGATAACGAGATCCTAATGTTAGATTTAGCAAAATTAATTTAACCCGAATAGAAGAGAGATCAGAGTCCCAGAGTATAGACAAGGAGTAAAAGATCCTAATACCACCCAATGGCGACGTGGGCCGTAAGCCGCACAGCCATGTTAGTAAAAGTTTTTTTTCCAATGACTAGACTTGACTTCGGCCAAGGAGTTGGAAAGGGGGATTCCTACAGGCAGTCGGCTCTGATACCAACTTGTGACGCCCCAGATTCAATCATACACTAATCATGCACGCAAATGGGTACGACCAAGATCAGGGACTCACGACACAACTCTAAAACATAAATAAGTCATACAAGCATCGTAATACAAGCCAGGGGACTCGAGGGCTCGAATACAAGTGCTCGATCATAGACGAGTCAGCGGAAGCAACAATATCTGAGTACAGACATAAGTTAAACAAGTTTGCCTTAAGAAGGCTAGCACAAACTGGGATACAGATCGAAGAGGCGCATGCCTCCCGCCTGGATCCTCCTAACTACTTTGGTCGCCGCGTGGGCTGTACGTAGTAGTAGGCACCTCCAGTAGTAGGAGTCGTGGCGTCTGCCTCTGGATTCCAAAGATCTGTTGCGCAACCAGTAGAAGGGAAAGGGAAAAGGGGGAGAAAAGCAACCGTGAGTACTCATCCAAAGTACTGCAAGCAAGGAGCTACACTACATATGCATGGGTATATGTGTAAAGGGCCATATCGGTGGACCGAATCGCAGAATGCCGTAATAAGAGGGGATAGCTAATCCCGTCAAGACTACGCTTCGCAGCCTCCGACATTGCAGCATGTAGAAGAGAGTAGACTGAAGTCCTCCAAGTAGCATCGATAGCATAATCCTACCCGGCGATCCTCCTCGCCGCCTCGTTAGAGAGCGATCACCGGGTTGTATCTGGCACTTGGAAGGATGTGTTTTATTAAGTATCCGATTCTAGTTGTCATAAGGTCAAGGTACAACTCCAAGTCGTCTTGTTACCGAAGATCACGGCTATTCGAATAGATTAACTTCCCTGCATGGGTGCACCACATAACCCAAGGCGCTTGATCCCATTTGGCCCGACACACTTTTCTGGGTCATGCCCGGCCTCAGAAGATCAACACGTCGCAGCCCCACCTAGGCCAACAGAGAGGTCAGCACGCCGTCTAAACCTAAGCGCATGTGGGTCCGGACCCATCGCCTTAGCACACCTGCATGTTGCGTATGGCCGGAAGCGTAACTAGCCCCTTAATACAAGAGCGTGCTTATGTTCCAATCCGCGCCAGCCGCCGCCGCCGACGCCACGAAGGCTTGGTGATACCACGACGCCGAGTGCCCATAATCGCTCCTCAGCGAGTTGGTTAGTGCGATAGACCAAATGGCTAGACTCAGATCAAATACCAAGATCTCGTTAAGCAGTTAAGTATCCGCGAACGCCTACTAGGCCAGCCCACCTCTCTCCTAGGTGGTCTCAACCTGCCTGCCGCCTCCGCCACAAAGTAACAAATGGGGCTGTCTGGGAACCTGTGCCCACCTCTCTGGGATGGAGCCACCGTCCTTTCAGCCCCTCATCGAAATCACTTATGGGTACTCAACGAAATGACCCGACTTTAGTCACCACATGTGTCATGTATATGAAGTATATAGTATATACCCGTGATCACCTCCCTAGTGATCACGGCCCGATAGTATAGCATGGCAGGCGGACAAGAATGTAGGGCCACTGATGAAACACTAGCATCCTATACTAAGCATGTAGGATTGCGGTAAAGGTAACAACAGATAGTAGCAAGGACAGGCTATGCATCGATAGGATTAATCAAAGCAAGAATATGCTACACTACTCTAATGCAAGAATTATAGAGAAGGAATAGGCGATATCTGGTGATCAAGGGGGGGCTTGCCTGGTTGCCCTGGCAAGAAGGAGGGGTCGTCGTCGATGTAGTCGATCACGGGGGTACCGGCGGCGGTCTCGAGGTCAACCGGAAAGAAGTAACGGAGGGGGACACAAATAAATAATAGAGCAATCGAAGCAACACAAAGCATAACATGGCAATACGCGGTGCTAGGGGTGACATAACACAGGGATAGGTGATGCTGGCGAAGAGGGAAAACATCCGGGAAAGTATCCCCGGTGTTTCGCGTTTTCGGTCAGATGAACCGGAGGTGAAATGTTGTAGGTTCACTATGCTAGGGACGCGTGGCGGATGAACGGGCTGCGTATTTGTATTCGTCTCATCGTTCTAAGCAACTTTCATGTACAAATTTTTTCATCCGAGTTACGGATTAAATGATATGATTTTCAAAAGAATTTATTAATTTCTGGAATTTAATTAATTAAATAAATTTTTATGACATCAGCATGATGCCATGCTGACGTCGGCAGTCAACAAGGGTTGACTGGTCAACCTGACCAGTGGGTCCCACTGGTCAGTGACATATTTTAACTAAACCTATTAATTAACCTAATCAGGATTAATTAGGGGTCGGCCCCACTGTCATTGACTACTTAATTAACTAATTAACTGATCAGGTTAATTAGGTAACTAATGTGTAATTAGTTTAATTAGTTGTTTAATTTCATTAATCAAAATTAATTAAGTTAATTATTTTTTTTAATTAATTAATTAATTATTTTTATTTTTATTTACGTTCTAGGGCCAGGCCCCACATGTCTGTGGCCCCAAGGGCCTTAGCGGGTGAGCGGGCAGCGGGCGACGGGCGCCTGGGCGTGGGCGAACCCGCCTGGCGTCGGGGGAGCCCGCCCAGAGGTTGAGGTCACGGCGACGGGCGCCGGCTGTGGAGTCTGACCGACCCAGGCGGTCTGGCGGCACCATGAGTAGAGGCCGAGCGGCGGAGGGCGCAACGGGGCGCGGAGACGAAGCAGGGACGGTCGCGGCGGCTCGGCGATGGAGGCGGGGCGGCGAGTAGCTGAAGGAAGGAGCCGGGGTGCGGGCGGCGACGAGCGGCTCAAAGGGCGAGGCGAGGCGGCGGTAGGTGCGAGCAGGAGGCTCGGCAGGTGGACGCGGCGCGCAAGGCGGGAGCGAGATGGGCGCCGGCTGCGCGGGTCGGCGGTGGCTGAACGCGCCACGGGCGGTCGCGCTGCAGACGAGGCGGGTGAGGCCAAGACGGGCGGCCGGAACCGCGAAGCGGTAGCGGGCGCGGCCCCGCGTGGGCGGGCGCGCGGTAGGACGACAGCAGGGGGGCACGAGGCGCACACCGCGGTGGGGGGGGTGCGATGCGAGGCACGGGTTCGAGCGCGTGTGCGGGGGAGGAAGAGAGGAGGATCGGCGCGTGATCACGAGGGTATGCAGGGATCATGGCAGTGGGGGTTGAGGAGGACGACGGGGACGACGGTGATGGGGAGGCAGGCCGGCGGGGACGAGACGAGGTCGAGGCGGCGTCGATCCAGGCGGCGGGGTCGTCAGGCTCCGAGGTGCGCGCGTGCGAGCCCCGATCCGATATGGATCGGGGGGAGGGGAGGGGAACGACGTGGGGGCAAGAGTGGGGCGTCGGGTAGCAGTGGTTAGGGTTTCGGGTCCAGGGATAAGGGGAGTGGGGGTGGGCCGGCTGCCTGGAGCCGAGGCCCAGTTGGCCGGGGGTCTGCCTTTTGTTTTTCTTGTTTTATTTTTACCTTTTCTTTTCTATTTCTTTATTTCTTCTCTGATTTGCCTTTAGTTTAGATAGCAAATGAATTTTGGTGAACATGAAACTTGGCACATAAGTATTGGGTCATATAATCGACTTGCACACAAGTTTCAAGTCATTTTGATAAGGATTAATATTTGTTTACTTTTAAAAGGTTAATTTAAATGTTGTTCGTTCCTGTTTTAATTATCTTAGGGGCATACCAACATTCCCAAAATGTTGTTTGTTGTTTGTGAATTTGTTAGTGAATACTTACAACCTTTCGAACATTTTTAATTCACTGTTTTATGAAATTAAAATTTTGACTTGTTATCACAATTTGAATTTGTTCTCATTTTGAAACAAGTGAGGTTTAGCAAAAGTTTAATTATGATGACCTGGCATGATTAGCAAGGGTTTACTATAGCTTGATTATCCGGGCGTCAAATGTTCAAACTTGAGTTCTAAATTAGTTGTGGGGCACATATCGAGGCAGCAATAAATAGTATGTCTGTCTAATATCTGGTTCACCTAGGGTATGCCTATGTTGTTCATCTTGGGTGGGAAACAAATAGTAAAGCAATCATCATCTGTCTTTTTATTAATTTAAAGCAATCATCAGCCTGCTATCATTATTTTTGGATCCATCCACTAGTTGTTACCATCACTCTAAATTTCTGCATGCTCTCCTTACATAATCTCACCATATTTTTTCGTATGCATGTCGATATTGTACACACATGCTGAACATGTAGAGAAAAGAGAAGACTTTTATGCTGGCAATACAATGTCATGCGACATCGCCCATGGTGGGTTCAATGGCAAACCCTCCCTACCCCTCTCCAGATTGTAATCCAGAGGAATATATCTATTCGAGGCGGATTCGCACGCCACGACCACTCCTATTTACCCCCCAAGGTGTTTGCTCTACCTTGGCATGATGATGTTAGTCATATCATGCATATGTTGCCTTGCAAAGGCCTACTTTTGACATCATATATGTCATCCGCTTAGTTTAGACATGTTCAGAATGCCACCTGCTTAGTTTCTATACCATATATGGGAATTATGCGCCTCATGTCTTTTAGCCAGCCATAATATATATGAAATGTGCAATGCCATCCTGTTTAACCAGGCATCATATATTTGAATGATATCTTGCCCATCCTTTTCTTCTTTACATTTCCATTTGTCGACAATGTTTGTACATTAAACTACTCTTCCCGTGAATCAGCCATTAGGGTGGGATATGGAAAAATCTGGAGGAAAACAAGGCCTTCAGAGAGGCATGCTACTACCGTCAAGCAGATCTCTTGTTGGATCCCGATAGCTCCTCGTAGATGGATTCGAGACAGATGACCAGTCATATTCCCCACCGAGGTGTATGCTCTAACTTGGCACGGTTATATCGCTCATATCATGCATACGGTGTCTTGCATTGCATAGTTTAGACATCATATACACAATATTCAACACCATGTTCTTAGTTCAGACATCATATTGAATGCCCTCTGTTTAGCATATAAATCACATATGTGAATTAAATGATGCGATCCTGATTACTTAGATAACATGTAGGTGAATTATGTCATGCGATCCTGTTTAGTTATTCATCATATCTTTGAGTTATGTTATGCTATGCGATCCAGTTTAGATATACATCATATATATGAAATTATGTCATGCTATCCATTTTAGTTAAACAATATACATGTCAACTATTTCATGCCCTCTTTTTTCCACACTATCTATTGCATCTATCTCTCATACAATGTCTGTACATTCAACTATGTTTCTTGTTTATCAGCCATTTGAATTGGAGCGGGTGATGCCAGTATCTAGTGGACTAAAAACACGGTCTTCAAATAAAACAGTGCTACCTCTTGGTGGAGATAGCACCCCAGTTGTACATGCACAAGAACCAGCCCTACCACACATAACCCAAACTCTCGCAGATTGTACCCAATCGCGATGGACAGAGAACCAGCTTCACCCAATCTAACCCCAACCCCACCGATAGTAACCTGGGCCTCGTTAACACAGCACCATCTCCACCATAGAGCTCTCAAACAAGAGCAGTTAGTAAGGCAGCTCCAGTGTCCAAAGGGCCAAGACTATCACGGCGAACCCCAACTCCACCAGTTAGTACGCCTATTCCTCGTGGAGGAAGCACAACCATCTAGTCGTAGTTTAGCATCTATCGCATTTGATGTTGTTAAATCGCATGTGCGTATCTTCCCATCTTGGAAATATTATATCAAGATGAAGGAAAATGCCGATTGCAGTGTTTGTCCAGAGTTATGTGTAAGTAATGTTATTCATGGCAATTACTTTGCTTTGTCCCATACATCCTACCTCCATGATGGTTATAATACAGCAAATTTTCCCATTTTTCTCTATAGAGAAGGACCGATTTGGAAACTCGTGGATGAAGTAACCTGTGCTAATACCTCTGCTATCTTCAAGAATGCTTGGTGGCGATGATCGAATTACCTCAAGAAAACGTATTTCACCGCAAAGAAACTCATCAAATTCCCTTACATTCTCCCCGAGACACATTTATCGGATGATGATCGGGAACGCTTTGTTCAGATCGTCCCGAACCAAGAATGTGGTAAGGTCTATGAGCTCATTTTCTATTTTTAAGTATTATATTCTTGCGTCTTCATCAGACTGCTCATGTAGAACAAGTGCCTAAACCTCAAGAACAAATGTTCTAATTTAATATTCCATTGCTATCATAGTTCAAAAAGCACTAGGCGTTAATTGTGCGTTTTGCCACCGCCTTTGCGCTTTATCGACCAAAGCGCATGCTTATGCGCAGCTATGCACAGATTAAGCGTAGTTATGCGCAATCCGCTTTGCCAACGCTTAGAGCCTAGGCGCGCTTAAGCGCCGCTAGGCACGCCTTTTTAACTATGATTGCTTTGTTTTGTATCACTATATTTACCGATACAAACTTATTTTAAAATTGAAGGATCCAATCGAAACTCCAATGGCACAAAGGGTATGTTCACGCATGTTTCTTTAACAGGTTTGCTCTTATCAATAGCTCTTTTGATTTCAATTTCAATTGTGTATACAGTTGACTTTCATATCATGCACATTACTAGCGTCACAACAGAGCCAATAGTGTTGTTGTACATGTAGACCCGTGGTACCCATCTGAAATCTTGTTGTGCCGTGTAGTTTCCCACGCTTTGTACTCTTTCACTGCTGCTTTGTCTTGAACTGATATGATTTGAACCGTGTCTCTATTTTGATTTGGCAAGACAATGTAGTGACCATAGGACATAGATATATGTTTGTTTGATGCTTTTATTATGTACTAGTACGTGGCAATAGAAGACTTGGTAGTTTAATCATGTCCACCTTACTAATGAACTGGTTCACCAAAATGAGTTTCATATACTAGTACATGCTAAACTTGTTATGTGTCTGCTTGTTTCTTCTTTTAGAATGCTGACAGAATATTGGGGAAGAGTGCCTTATTAAGCAAAGGTAAAGGAAGTAATGCAGATAAGGTTCTGGATAGTGACACATCCTTGTTGGTCTTCAACAAAGCTGATAAAACAGCTAAGGAAGACTATCGAAGACAGCGAGACAACCCCAAACTCCTGTCTTGGTTTAGTGTTCGAGTTACAGGCCACTACCGCTTGCACAAGCTATTCAAACTCACTGTCTGAATCAGTTCGGTTTCTTGAGTCTCAAATACAAGCTGAAAGACATCGATCAGCTGTGCTGCGACAAGAAGCGGAAGGACTGCGAAGTCCCCGGAGCATTCAGATGCATACTTT
The DNA here is from genome assembly GCA_021605205.1 of Aegilops longissima. NCBI lineage: Eukaryota > Viridiplantae > Streptophyta > Magnoliopsida > Poales > Poaceae > Aegilops > Aegilops longissima. The sequence goes on along the minus strand of CM038677.1, from coordinate 658,960,759 downwards.
CTCGTGCAACAACAAGCGTTGGAGGATTTTAGCGCCAAACAGACAAAGCTAATCAGCTTGCTAAGCTTATTGCCAGCATGGTGGATACCAGGATAACGTTTCTTGAGCTCTTCCGGTTGTTTCATGATGCTCTTGTTTTGCTGCCGCTTTTATTTGCAATCGGTGGCCAATTTTGACGGCCATGTATGTAATATGCTGCTTTGTTCCCTATATTTGCACTTTGGTGGCGAACTTTGATGCCCAGTGGATGTAATATGTGTAATAGCAGTAATAGGCTAGCGTTAATTGCTTGCTTATTTATTTCCTTATTGTCTTGTTTAGTTGTTTGCTTGTAGTCACTGCAGTTCTTTTTCTGTGTTTTTCTAGTGGCCACAATAGCCTATTTTTGGTAACTAGGCCAAAATAATCATGGCAACACACGGACTGTTGTAACCATGGGCCTCCTGCAGGCCGTATGATCTGATAACCCACAAGTATAGGGGATCGCAACAGCTTTCGAGGGTAGAGTATTCAACCCAAATTTATTGATTCGACACAAGGGGAGCCAAAGAATATTCTTGAGTATTAGCAGTTGAGTTGTCAGTTCAACCACACCTGGATAACTTGCATCTGTAGCAAAGTGTTTAGTAGCAAAAGTGGTATGATAATAAAGGTAACGGTAGCAAAAGTAAAGATAAATGTTTTTGAGTTTTTGTAGTAGTTGTAACAGTAGCAACGGAAAAGTAAATAAGCGAAGAACAATATGTGAAAAGCTCGTAGGCAATGGATCAGTGATGGATAATTATGCCGGATGTGATTCCTCATGCAATAGTTATAACATAGGGTGATATAGAACTAGCTCCAATTCATCAATGTAATGTAGGCATGTATTCCATAAAGAGCCATACGTGCTTATGGAAAAGAACTTGTATGACATCTTTTGTCCTACCCGCCCGTTGCAGCAGGGTCCTTATGGAAACTAAGGGATATTAAGGCCTCCTTTTAATAGAGAACCGGAACAAAGCATTAGCACAAAGTGAATACATGAACTCCTCAAACTACGGTCATCACCGAGAAGTATCCCGATTATTGTCACTTCGGGGTTGTCGGATCATAACACATAATAGGTGACTATAGACTTGCAAGATAGGATCAAGAACACACATATATTCATGAAAACATAATAGGTTCAGATCTGAAATCATGGCACTCGGGCCCGTGACAAGCATTAAGCATAGCAAAGTCATAGCAACATCAATCTCAGAACATAGTGGATACTAGGGATCAAACCCTAACAAAACTAACTTGATTACATGGTAAATCTCATCCAACCCATCACCGTCCAGTAAGCCTACGATGGAATTACTCACGCACGGCGGTGAGCATCATGAAATTGGTGATGGAGGATGGTTGATGATGACGACGGCGACGAATCCCCCTCTCCGGAGCCCCGAACGGACTCCAGATCAGCCCTCCCAAGAGAGATTAGGGCTTGGCGGCGGCTCCGTGTCGTGAAACGTGATGAAACTTTCTCTCTGATTTTTTTCTCCTCGAGACGGAATATATGGAGTTGGAGTTGAGGTCGGAGGAGGTCCAGGGGCGCGCCCTAGGGGGGCGCGCTCCCCTGTCTCGTGGACAGGCTGTGGGCCCCCTGGTGTATTTCTTTCGCCCAATAATTCTTATAAATTCCAAAGAGTGCCTCCGTTGATTTCCAGGACATTCCAAGAACTTTTCTTTTCTACACATAAAACAACATCATGGTAGTTCTGCTGAAAACAACGTCAGTCCGAGTTAGTTTCATTCAAATCATGCAAGTTAGAGTCCAAAACAAGGGCAAAAGTGTTTGGAAAAGTAGATACGTTGGAGACGTATCATGATCCATGGGCCTTCGTCCGGCCGTAGGATCCATTGGCCTTCTATACGGGCCGTAGGATCCATCGGCCTTCTATACGGGCCTTAGGGTCCATGGGCCTTCTACGGGTCATAGGGTCCATGGGCCTTCTACGGGCCGTATGATCCATGGGCCTTCTACGGGCCGTACTATCCATGGGCCTCATACGGGCCGTAGGATCCATGGGCCTTCTACGAGGCGTATCATCATTTCGCCAATCATGGGTCGTACTATTCGTGGACCATAACGGGCCGTTAATAGGCCGTATTTGATAACTCTATGAAAACAGCCCAACGGATTTTTTTGACATGAAAACGGCCCAACGTATTAACGGTGCGCAAATGGGCCGACTGTAACGACGGGCTAAATTTGGCCCACAAGCAGAAAATGACAGTAACGGGCCGTATGTAACCGAATGCTGCAAATGAGCCCAAGAAACAATGGGCCCTGAGAAGGCCGAAAGATAACTTGGGCTGGAAACGGCTCAATGGAATAACGGGCCGTTAATGGGTATAAAGTGATACATTTGTTCATTACGGGCCGCTTTCACCACGGGCCGTTAATGGGCCAAGAGTTACAAAGGTCCTCATATGGGCCGAAGAAGTCATGGGCCACATGGGCCGAAAGTTAAAACGGGCTGAATCATATGGGACGCCCGGATGACGCCATCGGGCCTAATTCGGATAGGGCATAACGGGCCCGGGTTAGCGGGTCAGTAATGGGCGATATGCGAATGCAGCCGTTAACAAAGCTTTCAGTGGGCGGCCGCCACCTTTTGACCAAGTCAAACGGGCCGCCTTTTCACGAGAATGGGCCTCTGTTAATGTGCCACGGTCGTCAGATCATAGGCGACTTTGGTCCAATGAATGGATGACATCTGTCCCAACGGTGAGCCGACATCGCAGTTTCCTCCAGCCAATGATGATTTTACACGTGAAAATCCCCATTGGTCGGGCTGTTAACGGGTTATCGGATCCAAAACCCGACCCGATAGCTTACGGTGTTCCGTTACGGTGGATGCCACGTGTCGGTCACCCTTGACGAAAGCACTTCTCTGACGCGTGATTTATCGTCATGGAAGTGGACACTTCTGTGATGATAATTTTGGTAATGTCATGGAACAATTCTACGACAGCACAGGTATGACTATCTTGATTCTGTCATAAATTTGTCATGGATGTACATGCATGACAAAAAACGCGACCTACTGTGACAAACACGTATCATCACGGAAGTGTATTTTTTTGTAGTGTGATGTAACTCTTTTGCGGTGTGTTTGTTGGGATCGATGAACTTTGAGTTTGTGATCAGATCTATATTTATATATCCATGAAAGTATTTGAGTTTCTTTGATCTCTTTTATGCATGATCTCTTATAGCCTCGTATTTCTTCTCCGATAGTTGGGTTTTGTTTGGCCAACTTGATCTATTTATCTTGCAATGGGAAGAGGTGCTTTGTAGTGGGTTCGATCTTACGGTGCTTGATCCCAGTGACAGAAAGGGAACTGACACGTATGTATCGTTGCTACTAAGGCTAAAACAATGGGGTCCAACTCTACATAGATAGATCTTCTCTACATCATTGCTACCTCTTGAGCACTGCGTTGGTTTTCCCTTGAAGAGAAAAGGGTGATGCAGCAAAGTAGCGTAAGTATTTCCATCAGTTTTTGAGAACCAAGGTATCAATCCAGTAGGAGGCCACGCTCAAGTCCCTCGCACCTACACAAACAAATAAAAACCTCGCAACCAACGGAATAAAGGGGTTTTCAATCCCTTCACGGTCTTACGAAAGTGAGATCGATAGATATGATAAGATAATATTTTGGTATTTTTATAATAAAGATGCAAAGTAAAATAAAAGGCAATAAAAATAGCTAAGTGTTGGAAGATTAATATGATGGAAAATAGACCCGGGGGCCATAGGTTTCACTAGTGGCTTCTCTCAAGAGCATAAGTATTACGGTGGGTGAACAAATTACTGTTGAGCAATTGATAGAATTGAGCATAGTTATGAGAATATCTAGGTATGATCATGTATATAGGCATCACATCCGTGACAAGTAGACCGACTCCTGCCTGCATCTACTACTATTACTCCACACATCGACCGCTATCCAGCATATATCTAGAGTATTAAGTTCAAAAGAACAGAGTAATGCTTTAAGTAAGATGACATGATGTAGAGGGATAAACTCATGCAATATGATATAAACCCCATCTTGTTATCCTCGATAGCAACAATACAATACGTGCCTTGCTGCCCCTGCTGTCACTAGGAAAGGACACCACAAGATTGAACCCAAAGCTAAGCACTTCTCCCATTGCAAGAAAGATCAATCTAGTAGGTCAAACCAAACTGATAATTCGAAGAGACTTGCAAAGATAAGCAATCATACATAAAAGAATTCATAGAAGATTCAAATATTGTTCATAGATAAACTTTATCATAAACCCACAATTCATCAGTCTTAACAAACACACCGCAAAAGAAGATTACATCGAATAGATCTCCACGGGAATCGTGGAGAAATTTGTATTGAGATCCAAAGAGAGAGAAGAAGCCATCTTGCTAATAACTATGGACCCGAAGGTCTGAGGTAAACTACTCACACATCATTGGATAGGCTATGGTGTTGATGTAGAAGCCCTCCGTGATCAATGCCCCCTCCGCCAGGACGCCGGAAAAGGCCCCAAGATGGGATCTCACGGGTACAGAAGGTTGCAGCGGTGGAATTAGGTTTTCATGGATGCTTCTGTTGGTTTGGGGGTACGTAGGTATATATAGGAGGAAGAAGTACGTCGGTGGAGAAACGTGGGCCCCACGAGGGTGGAGGGCGCGCCCAGGGGGTAGGCACGCCCCCTGCCTCGTGCTCTCCTGGTTGATTTCTTGACGTAGACTCCAAGTCATCTGGATCACGTTTGTTCCGAAAATCACGTTCCCGAAGGTTTCATTCCGTTTGGACTCCGTTTGATATTCTTTTTCTGCGGAACTCTGAAATAGGCAAAAAAACAGCAATTTGGGCTGGGCCTCCGGTTAATAGGTTAGTCCCAAAAATAATATAAAAGTGTATAACAAAGCCCATTAATCATCCAAAACAGAATATAATATAGCATGAAGCAATAAAAAATTATAGATACGTTGGAGACGTATCAAGCATCCCCAAGCTTAATTCCTGCTCGTCCTTGAGTAGGTAAATGATAAAAACAGAATTTTTGATGCGGAATGCTACTTGGCATAATTTTTTAATGTAACCCACTTAATTGTGGTATGAATATTCAGATCCGAAAGATTCAAGATAAAATTTTAATATTGACATAAAAGCAATAATAGTTCAAGCATACTAACTAAGCAATTATGTCTTCTCAAAATAACATGGCCAAAGAAAGTTCATCCCTGCAAAATCATATAGTTTAGTCATGCTCCATTTTCGTCACACAGAATTCTCTCATCATGCACAACCCCGATGACAAGACAAGCAATTGTTTCATACTTTAGTAATCTCAAACTATTTTAACCTTCACGCAATACATGAGCGTGAGCCATGGATATAGCACTATGGGTGGAATAGAATATAATGATGGGGGTTATGTGAAGAAGACAAAAAAGGAGAAAGTCTCACATCAACATGGCTAATCAACGGGCTATGGAGATGCCCATCGATTGATGTTAATGCAAGGAGTAGGGATTGCCATGCAACGGATGCACTAGAGCTATAAATGCATGAAAGCTCAAGAAAGGAAACTAAGTGGGTGTGCATCCAACTTGCTTGCTCACGAAGACCTAGGGAATTTGAGGAAGCCCATTGTTGGAATATACAAGCCAAGTTCTATAATGGAAAATTCCCACTGGTATATGAAAGTGACAAAACAAGAGACTCTCTATCATGAAAATCATGGTGCTACTTTGAAGCACAAGTGTGGAAAAAAAGGATAGTAGCATTGTCCCTTTTTATTTTCTCCCCCTTTTTTGGGCCTCCCTTTTTTTATTTGGCCTTTCTATTTTTTTTATTGGGACAATGCTCTATGAATGATGATCATCACACTTCTATTTATTTACAACTCAATGATTACAACTCCATACTAGAACAAAGTATGACTCTATATGAATGCCTCCGGCGGTATACCAGGATAGGCAATGAATCAAGAGTGACATGTATGAAAAATTATGAACGGTGGCTTTGCCATAAATACGATGTCAAATACATGATCATGCAAAGCAATATTATAATGATGAACGTGTCATGATAAACGGAACGGTGGAAAGTTGCATGGCAATATATCTCGGAATGGCTATGGAAATGCCATAATAGGTAGGTATGGTGGCTGTTTTGAGGAAGATATAAGGAGGTTTATGTGTGACAGAGCGTATCATATCATGGGGTTTGGATGCACCGGTGAAGTTTGCACAAACTCTCAATGTGAGAAAGGGCAATGCACGGTACCGAAGAGGCTAGCAACGATGGAAGGGTAAGAGTGCGTATAATCCATGGACTCAACATTAGTCATAAAGAACTCACATACTTATTGCAAAAATCTACAAGTCATCAAAAACCAAGCACTACACGCATGCTCCTTGGGGGATAGATTGGTAGGAAAAGACCATCGCTCGTCCCCGACCGCCACTCATAAGGAGGACAATCAAAGAACACCTCATGTTTCAAATTTGTTGCATAACGTTTACCATACATGCATGCTACAGGGACTTGCAAACTTGAACACAAGTATTTCTCAATTTCACAACTACTCAACTAGCACAACTTTAATATCACTACCTCCATATCTCAAAACAATCATCAAGTATCAAACTTCTCTTAGTATTCAGCACACTCATAAGAAAGTTTTTACTAGTCTTGAATACTTAGCATATTAGGATTAATTTTCCAATTTAAGCAAATTACCATGCTGTTTAAGACTCTCAAAATAATATAAGTGAAGAATGAGAGAATAATAGTTTCTATAAAACAAAACCACCGCCGTGCTCTAAAAGATATAAGTGAAGCACTAGAGCAAAAACTATATAGCTCAAAAGATGTAAGCGAAGCGCTTAGAGTATTCTAATAAATTCTGAATCATGTGTGTCTCTCTCAAAAGGTGTGTACAGAAAAGATGATTATGGTAAACCAAAAAGAAAAGACTCAAATCATACAAGACGCTCCAAGCAAAACACTTATCATGTGATGAATAAAAATATAGCTCCAAGTAAAGTTACCGATGGAAGTAGACAAAAGAGGGGATGCCTTCCGGGGCATCCCCAAGATTTGGCTTTTTGGTGTCCTTAGATTATCTTGGGGTGCCATGGGCATCCCCAAGCTTAGGCTCTTGCCACTCCTTGTTCCATAATCCATCAATTTTTTTACCCTAAACTTGAAAACTTCACAACACAAAACTTAACAAAAAATCTCGTGAGGTCTATTAGCGAAAGAAAACAAAACACCATTTCAAGGTACTGTAATGAAATCATTCTTTATTTATATTGGTGTTAAACCTAATGTATTCCAACTTCTATATGGTTTATAAACTATTTTACTAGCCATAGATTCATCAAAATAAGCAAACAACACACGAAAAACAGAATCTATCAAAAACAGAACAGTCTGTAGTAATCTGTAACTAACGCAAACTTCTGGAACTCCAAAAAATCTACCAAAATAGGAAGGCCTATAAAGTTTGTTTATTGATCTTCTGCAATTGGAATCAATATTTTATCACGTTCTGGTGATTTTTAATAATTGTTTTCGTGAACAGAAAGTTTCTGGAATTTTCAGCAAGATCAAATAACTATCATCCAAGAAGATCCTATAGGTTTAACTTGGCACAAACACTAATTAAAACATAAAAAATTCTAACTAGAGGCTAGATCAAAGATTTATTCGTAAACAGAAGCAAAAAAGCAAAAAGCAAAAAATAAAATTGGGTTGCCTCCCAACAAGCGCTGTCGTTTAACGCCCCTAGCTAGGCATAAAAGCAAGGATAGATCTAGGTATTGTCATCTTTGGTAGGCAATTCTTCAATAAGACACCTATCACCCTTAGGAGTTTCTTTCTTTCTATTAATTATCAAACTTCTAGGCACAAAATCGAAAAAAATCATTTGCAGCAAATGGTTCCTTAATGATAGATAAGAGATTGGGGTGAACACTTATTGATTTGAGATCCGCAGTTTCCTTATTAGAGGATTCACCCTTATTTTTAGGAACATACATAAGCTTGGCAATTTTAGTAGGAGGACTTGGAGTATTCTTTACAGAAGAAAAGGCGGTCCCCAAGTTGGTAATGATACCCTCAAGTTTATCGATTCTAGTGGAATCCTGATTTATTCTTTCATTAACTATGGGTTCCTTCTCCTTAATATTTTTCAAAGTGACTCCTACTTTAGATCCATATTGGGTAATTTGGTTGTGGATCTTTTTATCCAAATTTTCAATTAACTCTACAGTAGCAACTTTATTTTCAATAATTTCAAGTCTTTGCATTACATGCTCCAAAGTTAACATAGTTCCATTAACCAAGAGAGGTGGAGAGCCAAATAAATCTGTCATAGCATTGTAAGAATCAAAAGTATGGCTACCCAAGAAATTCCCTCTGGTAATGGTATCGAGAATATATCTATTCCAAGGCGTGATGCCTACATAAAAGTTACGAAGAAGAACGGAAGTAGATTACTTTCTAGCAGATTTATTTTGAGCGTTGCAAATTCTATACCAAGCATCTTTTAAATTTTCTCCCTCCCTTTGTCTGAAATTGATAACTTCGTTCTCAGGAGACAAAGGAGTAGATAAAGGACTAGCCATTACGACAAAGGAAGCGAAAAAGAGGCGAACGGAGAGACGGCGAATAAAACGAGAAGGGTGAAGTGGGGGAGTGAAAAACGAGAGGCAAATGGCAAATAATGTAATGCGCGAGATAAGAGTTTATGATGGGTACTTGGTATGTTGAGTTTTGCGTAGACTCCCCGGCAACGGTGCTAGAAATCCCTCTTTCTACTCTTGAGCACTGTGTTGGTTTTCCCTTGAAGAGGAAAGGGTGATGCAGCAAAGTAGCGTAAATATTTCCCTCAGTTTTTGAGAACCAAGGTATCAATCCAGTAGGAGGCCACGCTCAAGTCCCTAGCACCTACACAAACAAATAAAAACCTCGCAACCAACGCAATAAAGGGGTTGACAATCCCTTCACGGTCACTTACGAAAGTGGGAACTGATAGATATGATAAGATAATTTTTTTGGTATTTTTATAATAAAGATGCAGAGTAAAATAAAAGGCAATAAAAATAGCTAAGTGTTGGAAGATTAATATGATGGAAAATAGACCCGGGGCCATAGGTTTCACTAGTGGCTTCTCTCAAGAGCATAAGTATTACGGTGGGTGAACAAATTACTGTTGAGCAATTGATATAATTGAGCATAGTTATGAGAATATCTAGGTATGATCATGTATATAGGCATCACGTCTGTGACAAGTAGACCGACTCCTGCCTGCATCTACTACTATTACTCCACACATCGACCGCTATCCAGCATGCATCTAGAGTATTAAGTTCAAAAGAACAGAGTAATGCTTTAAGTAAGATGACATGATGTAGAGGGATAAACTCATGCAATATGATATAACCCCATATTGTTATCCTCGATGGCAACAATGCAATACATGCCTTGCTGCCCCTGCTGTCACTGGGAAAGGACACCGCAAGATTGAATCCAAAGCTAAGCACTTCGCCCATTGCAAGATAGATCAATCTAGTAGGCCAAACCAAACTGATAATTCGAAGAGACTTGCAAAGATAACCAATCATACATAAAAGAATTCAGAGAAGATTCAAATATTGTTCATTGATAAACTTGATCGTAAACCCACAATTCATCGGTCTCAACAAACACACCGCAAAAGAAGATTACATCGAATAGATCTCCACGAGAATCGTGGAGAACTTTGTATTGAGATCCAAAGAGAGAGAAGAAGCCATCTAGCTAATAACTATGGACTCGAAGGTCTGAGGTAAACTACTCACACATCATCGGAGAGGCTATGGTGTTGATGTAGAAGCCCTCCGTGATCAATGCCCCCTCCGGCAGACGCCGAAAAGGCCCCAAGATGGGATCTCACGGCATGTAAGGTTGCGGTGGTGGAATTAGGTTTTCGTGGATGCTTCTGTTGGTTTGGGGGTACGTAGGTATATATAGGAGGAAGAAGTACGTCGGTGGAGCAACATGGGACCCAAGAGGGTGGAGGGCGCGCCCAGGGGGTAGGCACGCCCCCTTGCCTCGTGCTCTCCTGGTTGATTTCTTGACGTAGACTCCAAGTCCTCTGGATCACATTTGTTCCGAAAATCACGTTCCCGAAGGTTTCATTCCGTTTGGACTCCGTTTGATATTCTTTTTCTGTGAAACTCTGAAATAGGCAAAAAAACAACAATTTGGGTTGGGCCTCCGGTTAATAGTTAGTCCCAAAAATAATATAGAAGTGTATAACAAAGCCCATTAATCATCCAAAACAGAATATAATATAGCATGAAGCAATCAAAAATTATAGGTACGTTGGAGACGTATCAATCATGTCATCGTTCTTATTGCATTACTCCGCTTTTCCATGAACTTAATACACTAGATGCATGCTGGATAGCGGACGATGTGTGGAGTAATAGTAGTAGATGCAGGCAGGAGTCGGTCTACTAATCTTGGACGTGATGCCTATATGATCATTGCCTGGATACCATCATGAGTATTTGAAGTTTTATCAGTTGCCCAACAGTAATTTGTTCACCCACTGTTTGCTATTTTTCTCGAGAGAAGCCACTAGTTAAACCTACGGCCCCCAGGTCTCTTTCTCATATATTTGCCTTTGTGATTTACTTTTTCTTGCATTTATTTTCATATCTATTAAACCAAAAATACAAAAATACTTTGATGCACTTTATTTTATTTGCTATCTATTTATTGAATCTATTGCAACTTTCTCCCGTCCATGCACCGTTTCTGGCGCCGTTACCCGAAAGGGATTGACAACCCTTTAACACGTCGGGTTGCGAGTGGTTATTATTTGTGTGCAGGGGTTGTTTACGTTGTGTTGCTTTGTTCTCCTATTGGTTCGATAACCTTGGTTTCATATCTGAGGGAAATACCTACCGCCGATGTGCTGCATCATCCCTTCCTCTTTGGGGAAATACCGACATAGCTTCAAGCGACATCAACTGCATCCTTCTCATCGCAGGCGACCGTGATGTTGTCGCTGCACCCTGGCATCTTGAGGACATTGTAGCCATGGTGGGCTGCTGCCATGAACTTGGCAAGGGCAGGGTACCCTAGGATGGCGTTGTACGGGAGGCCGATGTGGGGGACGTCGAAGTCGATGAGCTCGGTGTTGTATTTGTCGCGCTTGCCGAAGGTGACTGCAAGGCATACTTGCCCTAGGGGGACAGTGGATCCATCTGTCACTCCAAAGAACGGCTTGGTTGGCATGAGTTGATCATAGGGCACCTGAAGCGTCTCAAACGTCTCGACAGAGAGAACATTGAGCCCAACGCCATTGTCGATGAGGGTCTTGGTGACGAGGATGTTGCTAATGGTGGGTGTGCAGAGCATGGGAAGGCGCCTGCGGAGGCCGAGCACTTGAGGTGGTCCTTGGAATCGAAGGTGATGGCGTACCGCGACCACCTAAGGGGACGCGCGGCCTCAAGCTACAGGAGGGTCGCGTTCACCTCGCAAGAGAACTGCTTGAAGATGCGGTTCGAAGCAGGGGCCTGGGCACCACCTAGGATGCATGGGATCGCGCGGGGCTCTTGGAAGCCCCCAGCCCCATCATCCTGTCGGTTGTCGTCGTTTCTCCTAGGCGGCGACAGTGGAGGGAGACCGGCATTGCCCTGAGGACGGGCCTCAAGAGGCCGGTCGTGCCAGGGTCCGTCGCGAGGCTCATCACGCCAGCGGTCCTCGTCGGGTTGGTTGCACCAGTCCTGACGAGGGTCGCGGTTGTCCCAGCGGCCTCCTTCACGGTCGTAGCCACGGTCGCCACGCTCGGGGCGGCGGCCGAGGCTCCCATCACGGAGCACCCTGAGCTCCTGGCAGTCATTGGTGTTTTGGTTGTGTACGTTGTAGAAGACGCGGAACGGGCTATTGCCCCTGGGAGGCTCATCGTGGTCACGGCCACGCTTCATCTCAGGCTCTGCTGCGAGCACGGCAGGGCCCTTGCGCTTTGCCTCTTTAGAATTGGCCTTCTTGTATTCAAGGTCAGCCTCCGGAAGCTCGAGGAGGGAGATGCGACCCTCTTTGGCCCTTGCACACTTGTTCGCCAGGTTGAACATCTCCAGGGCCGAGCATAGTTCATCGTTGATGGCAAGTTCCTCTTTCATCTTGATGTCCCTGACGCTATCAGTAAACACCGAGATGATGGCCTTGTCTGGCGCCTTCGGGATCTTGAGGCGAACCTTCGTGAAGCGATGTATGTACTTGTGCAGGGTCTCGCCCGGCTACTGCTTCACGCGCCGCAGGTCGTTCACTGCAGGGGCGTGGTCACGGGTGCCCTGGAAGTTGGCGATGAAGGGCTCGCGAAGCTCATCCCAAGAGGAGATCGACCCCTCTGGGAGGTGCAGGAGCCAGGAGCGCGCGCCGTCCCGGAGGGCCATGGGAAACCAGTTTGCCAGACCTTGTCGTCACTATTTGCCGCCTTGATGCTCAGCGAGTAGAGCTACAGGAACTCCGCAGGGTCGAGGGTGCCGTTCTAGCGTGGAGGCAGGTCTATCTTGAACTTGTCGGGCCAGACGATGCGGCGCAGCTCTGGGGTGAAGGCGTGGCAGCCTGCTGCACTCACGGGCGCATCACGCGCGTGGGGAGCTCGATCTTGACGTCCGCGCACCGCGGCCTCTGGCGGCGCGTGGTCCTGACGCTGGCACGGGGAACGCATGTGCTTCACCTTATGGCCGCTACACCACCTGGCAGCTTCCCTCATCCGTGTCGGCACCGACGCCCCACGCGGCGGGTCGCGCGGGCGCGCGTCCCATCTGGGCTCGAGATCGGCGCCACGCAGAGGAGGAGGATGAGGAGGCGCGCCATGGGCCACGTCGCCCACCTAGGAGGGCGGCAGACGGAGCGAGTGGGAGAGCTCCGGGGCCTCGCCGGCGGCATTGACGAGCTCGGTGATGCGACCCAGCCAGGCGTCGTAACCCTCATCGGCGTGGCTGTAGCACAGGAGCTCGCACGCCATGAGCAGCGCAGCATGCGCATTCGCCGGCCCGCGGCGAGCGTGGGTGGACGACACTGTGGCGGGAGTGAGAGACGGAATGGCGGTGCTGCCATCACGCCAAACGGAGGGTGGCAACGATGAATCCCCCTGCTTGTGAGAAGCCGGGTCAGTGGCAGTGTTAGCTGCGGGTGGAACGACGCATGGCACCGTGGCCCGCGGGCGCCGTCTGGGCGACGCGAGCAATTCGGCGCTCGGCGCAGACTCGGCGGGCGTCGGCCATGGGAGCGACGGAGCGGAGATGAAGCGGAACTCGAAGGAGGATTTCTACACGCCCCTACCTGGCGCGCCAAATGTCGGAATCGGGGCTCCGCAGACCCAAGAAGGTTCAAACTTTGGGGCATGTGCAAAGATCTCAACCAGCTCTAGCCTCAAGCTCACCGCCTCACGGCCTAGCCTCGTCGAGTTCGTGCAAGTAGGGAAGAAGATGAATGGAGAGATTTACCCAGGTTCGGGCCACCTTGCGGTGTAAAACCCTACTCCTGCTTTGTGGTGGATTGGCCTCACGAGGAGGTAGAGGATGAACTAGTACAATGGAAGAGCTACCTCGCGAGGGCTCGAATGGTGAGGATGAATCGGTCTGGGGTCGGATCGTTCCTCTACGGTGGAGACTAGCCTATATTTTTAGTGGCCTTGGTCCTCTTCCCTCATAGCTTAGGCAGGAAGGGATTCCACAACAACCAATTTGAAAGGGGACAAGAAGTACGTCTAATCCTGACGAAAGGTGGTCTTCGCCTGCAAAGCTTCTGGTCATGACGGGGAGGTGGGCTCGACGATGACATCCATCCTGCCGAGCTCGTGGTCTTGTTCTTGTTGCACTCGAGTGGAAACCTTTGGAGGATTCCTTGGGAACCCACGTACGTCCTTGCCTCCTTAGCACCAAAGAGGAAACTGTCCTCCTCTGCGCCCGCTGGCGCCCGCCTGGCCTTGGTCGTCATGGCTTACGTCATCGAGAGCCTCATGAGGCTGGGTACCTGCATAGAAATATCCGCTCCTCGGGAGGCAGGCTCGGACAGCTGCCCCTCGGGAGGTCTTGGCGTCGTCCGCCTCGCGAGGCCGGGGGCCCTCGTGAGGGTCTGTCTTGGGGGTCTTGCCGCTGGGCCGCACCGGGCCGTCGATGAGGTCGCGCACTGGGCCGCATGTAGGCAAGTCTAGGTACCCCCGATCCCAGAACGCCGACAGTCGCTAGGAGGGGGGTATACGGGCCGGTAATAATGCTATTCATGGCCTCATGTGCGCCCGGCTGTTCCCTGGCAATTGCTCACTACGAGGAAAAACCCCTATAGGTAATTAACTACTTAGTAGTGGCACGGTTTATCTGGCACGCGCTCCCCGGCGCTCCTACTAAGTTGATAGTAGTAGCATGGGGTATAAAGCCCACACTACTACTAAGTGGTCCCCATCGTGCCCCCAGGACATCCATAGTAGTAGCGTGGGCTATAAACCCCGCGCTGCTACTAAGTTGATAGTAATAGCGCGGGGTATAAACCCTGCCCTGCTATTAAGTTGATAGTAACTACGGTGTATAAACCACACTTAGCAGTAGTGCGGTCCCCGTCCCTCGTGCTACTACTAAGATAGGGTTTTTTAACAGCCGTGAAATCCCAATCTCCTCCCCCGAGTCCCTCGTATCGCCCGTCCCCCTCCCCTCCTCTCTCCCTAGGCTCTCCCATGGCGCTACTGCCTATGCGTGCCTCCTCCTCCATGGCGCTCAAGGAAGCCGCCGACTCGTGCTGCCAGCATCCAGGAGCTCGCCGGTCTTCCCCTACGCCTCCATGGCACCTCGTCGCAGCACCTCACAATCGGTGACCAGCCTCGCTGCTCCCTCCATCTCCTTCCTCTCTCCCTTGTTTCTCTTTTCCCCTCTCTTCCTCTGGTTTGACTCACCCTCCCATGGCCATGCCCGTGCAGGTCATTGCCATGGATGACCAAGAGCTCTCTGCCTTGGCCGTGAAGATGAGCCACACACCGCCGCCTTGCTCTTCCCTAGATCTGGTCCCTCTCCAGCAGCCGCCACATGATCTAGTCTGGTGTTCCCGTCCGTGCCTCCGGCGACCCTTGCCTTCGCTGGATCGAACCGTCGCGGCCATTGACAGCACCGCACGAGATCAAGAAAACCTATAGACTGCGTAAATACGCAAACCAAAAATAATAATTTTTGAAATTAATAGTAGTACTACGGGTCCCACACAGGCGCTATAAATAAGAGCTCTTTTACGGTACCCAGCAATGAATATGAGTCGTCTATTCTCAAAGCCAAAGGGTGGTGATCAATCTATACTGCTCAACTGGGCGACTACCATTGCCAGCAGTACCGGTTACACCGGAGTCTCCGCGTGCCGCAGTATACTTGTTGTGAGGATAATTTAGGAAGAAAAAACTAGCCGGCCTCCCGACCAAGTGAACCGTTCATTCGCTTCCCTTTTCCGGCTGCCGCATTCATGCGCCCGCTGGCTAGGATTCCGGCGGCCGATTCGTCGCCTTCACACCGTCGGCCGTGCTTGTGGACCGAAGCTGCTACGCTGCTGGCCATGCTCGTCGACTGTCGCACACGCTCATGACCCAAATCGTCTTCCTTGACAAAGATTCCTCTTCCTTCCTTCCTCTGTGCCGGCGGCCGCCGCCGCATGCCGGCTTCGTCTGCGTCCCCTTCCCCTGCCATGCTGGTGGACCGAGCGCTCAGAGGTACGGTCCAGGTCCAGCATTCGCGGAGGGTGGTGGCAGGAGCGTGCTGGGAAACAGGGACGCAGTGGCGAGTTCGACGACAGCGGAGCCGGCTAGTCGGCTACGACGAGTTGGCGGCGGCGGCGGAGGCAGTGGCGCTAGGTAGAGCAACAGCCGATGGCTAAACCAGGGCTAAACCAGCCGATGGGCCAGCGTTATCTTGGAAAACGGGAAAATGACTAGAACTACTCTTCCGGAATCAACGGTAGATGATTGTATACTGCTACCTCCCATCTTTAACAGTATAGGATACCATAAAAAAGCTCATAAATAATTAGTAGTAGCCCGCGCTACTACTGCCTAGTTAGCTGTAGCGCGGGCACCCGCGCTATTGACTACTAGTAACTACCGCATTTAATTAGATAATATTACCGTTGAGTAACTGAAACCATTAAGACAACATGGGTGGCATGGTATCCTAGGTTCCAGTCGACGGTAGAAGGCCTGACTGCTCCTGTTGGAGCGATGGCCATGCCCTTACCCATCTACAAATTTCTTGTACGAATCTAGATTCCGTCATCCCAAAAGTACACTTTACTACACCCCAGACATATAGCCATCAAGCAATGTATGAATACGTAGCTAATAGTCTCTTTCTTGCAAACTAAGCGTGACCTAGATGGTTAATTTTCTTGTGGTGGAACCAGCACAACAGAGTTCCCAAGTCCTAGACGTTTGCATGGGATAAATTCATTGTTGTAAATCTCTGGCCTTTGTAATCTCTTCTAATATAGTGAAGTTTCGTTGTTTGGTGTTCGTGGTTTTTTCTCCTTTGCATTGAAGGGGTTTTCACGTTGTGTTGATTTGTTTTTATCCGTTCTCTATTTCGTGTCATATCTCTAACAATCCTAGGAAGTGGTACTTTTCTTGAAACGCAGAAGACTATAGCAAAGAGAACTTTCTTGGAGCCATCATTTCCACCAGAGGACCTCAACGTGGACTTGTGCAAGGTTAGTCCCAAAGGTAGTAAAAGTCGGAAGAGAATGCGAATAAAGTGGCAGCTGATTCGTTCGTTGTCTTTTAAATCAGGACCCATTCAGGCCTCGTAGAGCCAGGATTGACCCGCTCCCCGCTACTATCGTTTTCGCCATTATTCATCTACCAGGTTTCCTCCTCGTCTCTTGCCCAATCATGGAATTTGTTACGTCAAGCAATCATTGCCAAATCTGTTTAAAACCGCCCTGTGTGGCCCATGCATTTCTCGGGTCAGTTAACCGATCCGTTGTTGCCACACAATCACAACTAGACTCTCCCATGTCCAGCAGCGCAACGTACTCCTACCGCCTTTTCTTTTGTTCGCTTGCGCATTATTGCAGCTATGCATGCAATGCAACAACCTCAGGGCTTGCAAGTGAGCACATCAACGCCAAATCTTTGATTGCCTGTGACCATTCGCACCTGCGGTTCAAATATATGATCATGAGAGTAGCATGGCATGGTGGTAACGAGATAGAAGTTGTAGGCTCCTTCCGGATGTTACACAAGAACACTGCAGGGCCCAGGCCTCCACTTTGCAGATTGATGAACCTGGTCCTCTCCCTGTCTCTGCCGGCCATGGCGGCTTTCTTGCGTCCAATCGACTGCACCGCAGCTGCAGCCCCGCGGTTAGTTGTCTGCCTCGTGTTACAGAGGGCCACATGAGTTTCCTGCCACCGGCACCACATTTTTACCAGAATTACAGCGTGAGCATCAAGTTACTGCAGCGGCAGCTGGTAGTGGTAAGGGTACAATACAATGCTGGAAAGAACAGTGTAAACGGCTTCTCCTTTGGGCTATGAACAGTTTGGCAAGTATCCAAGAGTATCATGGATTTGAGCCAGCTTGAACGCAGCGGAACAGCAAAAGTTTGCAAAGCAGCCGGCCGGTCCAATCGCTCCTCCACTTCCAGGTTGTATCTGTATCATGGCTGATCGATACAGTACAGCCATCTTGAGCCAATGAGGCGCTGCATGCATGTACGTACCTATAGCCTGGGCCGGTGCATGCGCTGTCTGCCCTAATTATTTCCCTGTAATGCTGCAGCTAATGGCGTGTACATCAGTACATCTGTGGGGACGGGATAAGGTAGTCAGTGCACCAAGCTTGTTTACAGTTAAATGGGATGGCCTGATGATCTCGGATCTCACTGTACCAAACTCTATCGATCTTCCTTTTTCCCTTCACAAGATCAGTGCATGCTAGCACCATCAATTGTACTCTTCCGTTTCAAAATAAGTGACTCAACTTTGTACTTGAATTAGTACAAAGTTGAGTCACTTATTTTGAGACGGAGGAAATACTACTATTGTATTCTCTGTTTAACAATCTTCCAGACGATCGATCCCGTGCTGTTTCATCATGATGGACAACAGATCTCCACCGTGCAAACTACTCACCTAACACGTGGGTACGTAACTAACTAGTACTAGCTAGTATCCTTTTTCTTAGCGAAACTAAAGATCTTTAGAAGTGTTTGGGAGTGGGCAGGTGCAATATCAAGATCGCCATATGTAAAACTTGGTGTGCTAGTATCGTCGAAAGCTTTGGCACGAGGGGGGCGCGGGAACACCGAAATCCAGCACGAAGATCCAACACCAGCATATCTGCCTAGTTTGCCAGCGGAGAATCGATCACATCGCGTGATAACTGGGCAACTTTTTACGACAGGAAGTACGCCATGCATGTGTTGCATGCTCCGGATCACTTCCTTGTTCCTGTTTTTGTTCTTGTTCTTGGCCTTTTCCGAGCAGATCATTATGCTATGCACGCATAAATAGGGCAAACACGGCTAGGGCATTAGGTCAACTCCACCACGCGACCCTAAACGGACGTCCGTTTTGTCTGGATTCTGTCCGTTTGGATAGGGATTTGGGGTGCTGTACAGGCCTGTCCTGGGATGCGGTGGCCGTGCGCCCAGCGCGCGGCCGCATCCATTTGCCCCATCCTGTCCGCGTACATTTTAAAAACTAAAAGCAACATTTCAAAGCCAAGCTCTAGTTCAGGCCAGCGGCGGCCCCGGTTCATCACGCCGGCAACAGAGCCAGCGGCCTACACGTCCATCGCCGGCAACACAGCCAGCCTCCAAAATGAATAGTTGTCCTCGCCGGCAACACAACCAGCGGCCGGCAACACAGCCGGCCTCCAAAATGAATGTTTTCTCGCCGGCACACTACCAGCGGCTGGACTGGCGGCACCCATGCCAGCCTCAAAAAGAACGGCCACGCCGATCGGACGGCCTAGTTCAGGCCTTCGGCGTCGAGCATCTCCTTCGCGCTCGCCTCGAACCAGGCCCTCGCCTTGTCGCCATCTTCGACAAGTCCACGCCATGATCGCAAGGGCCACCTCCTTCGCTTTGGTAGCGGCATTGGTGGCCTCGATGTCGAGCTGCCTCTACCGGCCTTGACGTTGTCGGCCTCGATGTCGAGCTGCCTTTGTCGGGCCGCCTCCTCCATGTCGAGCTGCCTTTGCCGGCCGCCTCCTCCATGTCGATCTTCCTCCTCTTGGCCGCCTCCTCCATCTCAAGCTTCGCCTTTGAAGGTCTAGGTATTGCTTCATTTGCTCGCCCTTGCTTTGCCGCTTCTTCTCGTCCCTAACATCCTTTTGAGACATCATGCCATGCAAAGTCTCATGCAAGGCCATGGATGAGGCGCCACGTATGTCGCCCACCTTGAGTTGGTCTTGCCCTCGGCCTCTTCAGCGCCTCGCCATCTCCACCTCCAGCAAACTTGGCCGTCTTCAGTCCTCTCTTCCTTTGTAGTTCACGGTATTGGTCCTTGAACTTAGGGCACATGTTGATGAGCGTCCAACAATGCGTAAGAGTGAATGGCTTGTCATTGTGCCGGGCCCTGAATGCCTCCAAAGATTGGAATGCCTACACCACATGATCAACAACAAGAGAACATGCAAATCATTACGCGGCCGAAGTCTCATGGCCGTAGCAAGGAAAGGGCTAGAAAGAGGAGATCATACCATGTCCCCAACGCCGAGACCACTCACGGGCCGTGCTTCAACGCTCTCAAATGCGGCGCAATACTTGTTGCACTCTTGTTGGATGAGCAACCATCTTTTTTGAATCGAGCCGATGCCACGGTTGCTTGTAATTTGGAAGGGCTCAAACATCTTCCTTTCATGAAATGTTTTGTGGACTCTAGTCCAAAAAACAATGCCCTTTTGTTGCGCGCCGGTCCTCGGATCTTGGCTAATCTCCATCCAAGCTTGGCAAATCAACTTGTCCTCATCTTGTGTATATGAAACCGTGCGGATGCTCTTCCTCTTCTTTTGTGCCTCCGCTCTTTGGGTGAGCTCGTCGATGAACAATGGCGCACCACTAATATCAACGTCATTGCTTTCTTCTTCTTCTTCATCACCTTCGACATAGATGTCATCGTTTTCATGCCACGAGTCACCATGGTCGTAGTCAGCACGGTCGTGCCCACCTTCATCGGGGACGATTCGCACGCCATCCCGACTTTGGGTCTCATCGGGTCGAGGCACGCGCCATGCCCACCGTCAAGATCACGCCTTCCATGTAGCGGTTGTAGAAGGGGTCGCCGATCACGGCGTTAGTTGGCATTTCGTCAAACAAGACGCTGGGGTCGGCATGGTGCCCGTGAAAGGTGCCCGTGCTCGCTTTCTTAGCATCTCGACAGACGGCCGCCGCGCTGCTGGACCTAAGCGTGACGTTGAGGTCGGCGACGGCCGCGGGCGGTGTGGACGGCGCGAACACGTCCGGACGCACCCCAGAACGGGTCGCCGTCGTGCCTTGGCGGAGGGAAGCGAGGCGACATGGCGCGGTGCGCGACGTCGGCGATCGGCAAAGGCGGGCCGGGCGACCGACGAAGTCTCAGCTCGCTGGCCGACGGCCGCTGCAGGGAACCCGGCAGGACGGCCCATGCCAAGCATGAGGATGGCGTGCGCTTTGTTGACGAGGTCCTCCTTCTCGTCGGCAGCGGCCTTGCGCCGCTGCCTCCTCAGCTCCTCGCTACTGGCGGCGAACTTGGCAAGGCGGCATTGACCTTGACGACCGCTCTCCGCTCCTCCTCTTCGCCGATTCGCGTCCAACTTGGCGATCTCCTCCGGCGTGCACTCCGACCGGCTTCCTTGGCGCCTTCTTCTTCACCTTTATGGGCGGGTCGACGGCCAGGCCGCGGAACTCGGCGGGCGCGGCCATGGAGGGAGAGAGAGGGGCGGCGGAGGGACGTGGGAGGGTTTGGGGCAAATGGCGCCAAATGGGCGTGGGGGGGTTTTGGTTTCTCCCACCGACAGGTGGGCCAGGGGAGGACAAGCGCGCGCGTCCCGCCCGTCCGCACGCTGTCCGTTTCACCCCAAACCGAGCGCAAATTTGGGCCGGGGATGGGTCGAAAACGGACCGAATCCGGACATTTGTCCATTTAAGGCCGCGCGTTGGGCCGCCTCTTTTGTCCCTTTTACTCCAAACGGACGGGGGCGGACAGGATAGAGTCGCGCGGTAAAGTTGGCCTTAGGCATGCATGCATGCTCCTGGCTACTCGCACAGGTACTTGGACTGATTGCCCGATTTCAAACAAAACAGGGAGACAGGAGTTCCCACCTCTATTAATTATTTCCTCCGTACACAAATATAAAGATGATCTAACTTTTTTGTGAATCGGACTAATATAGACATGTTTTATTTTTTTAGGGAATACTAGCATAAACCCCGTGCGTTGCTACGGACTATAATGCATATATATAATTGAATCAAATAAATGACTAATGTCGTCTTCAAGGTCAAAGCTTATTTCTCCTCATACGTCCGGGCATGCTCGGACATCAAACGGACGCTGAGTAGGCTCCCAAAAATTTGACCGTCTGAACAGTCCGTACTTCCCCAAATTCAGACCATATATGAGGAGAAATGTGGTTGTCCGGACTATTCGCCATATTATCTCCGACCCATGGGCCCAACACAAAAACCCACCTCACAACACATCATTCTTTTTTTTTCTGTCAGACTCTCCCCTTATCACTTGATTTCCCGTAGTAGCGGGACATTTTCTTGATAGAGTCTCCTCCTTTAAAACCAGATAACTCCCATGTCACCTTCATTGTGCATTGCAAGTGAGATGAAAAATTTCAAATTTACAATATAATAGAGCGGGTTAAACTTACACATACTATTGGCATTAAATAATAAATAACTATAGAGATCAGTCTCAAAGGTCCATTCAACTTTGCAAATGCACACTAACATGGGAAGCGAGTGGCAACCTGAACGTATTCCTATTCACCAATCAACTCCACCTCCAGCCCAGATACCATTCATTGCTAGAAGGGATAAATTGTCGTTCTTCTCTTCCTCGTCCTTCCCTACATCTTCTACACCTATCCTCTTCGGCAACCCGTTTCGTTGGCGCCAACCAGTACCACGTCAACATCAATCCGTTTGTCAGTGATGCCTCATCTTCTTCTTCCTGCTTCCTTGCTAGTTTTAGTTCTCATTCCTACTTATTTTCTATAATACTCTTTCTTTCTTTCTTGTTTTGCTTTATTTTTTCAGAACATTCTTTCTTTCTTCAATACCAAGGACCACTTGGTCGCTTTAGTTCTTTTCCCTTCTTATAGAACAATCTCGTGTATTGCAACGGCATATAAATATTCTAGTACGTTAGCTTATGATTACCTATCCATATAATGCGATTGTGTAAATAAATGCTCATCAAATTCTGCGGGTGAATTATCTTATATTTTAATCATAAGTTTGGTACGTAAATTAAAGTAGAATTGGTTCAAAAGGTAAGTAAATTAAGTTGATTGATTATATCATACATGGAAGGTTGGACGAAGGGGTGGTGGGAAAAAAGGTGAAATGGGAACCTTACTTCTTTTTTAAGTAGTAGAGCAAGTTTGGTAAGTAAATTAAAATGAAATTGGTTTAGAAGGTAAGTAATTAAATTGATTGAAATGGAAGGTTGGACAAAGGGGTGGGAACCATACAATTTTTTAAGTAGCAGAGAATAAGTAGTAGAGAAAGTTTGATAAGTAAATTAAAATGGAATTGGTTTAGAGAATACGTGGAAGGTTGGACGAAGGGATGGAGGGAAGAAAGGTGAAATGGGAACCGTACGTTCTTTTTAAGTAGTAGAGATATACACATGGTTTAGTGTGTTTGTTCACTTATTTTAGTTAGTATGTACTCCATATTGAAATATCTAAAACTTCTTAGGGTCAGTTCTTTTGTAGGTTTTTTCGGATTCTTGCCAAAGTAAGCCAAAAGCCCAAAAAAACTCGAATTGGTTGTTGGGCTTAACTTATTTCCACCCCCTCCTCCTTCACAATGAAAATAAGCTGGGGGTAGACCAGTTCCCTGGCGAAGCTACTTAAAAATGAAGTGGTAAGCCCAAAAAGACTCATCCAAGGGTTCCCAACTTCCCCTGGCGGCGACTAGGGTTCCCAACTTCCCCTGGCGGCGACGTCGGGGTTCCCACCTATCGTGACGATTTCGATACCGATCTCACGTCGATCTACTCCCAGGGTGATTCAGGACGTGATTCCAAGAGACCCTTCCTCGAGGAGGGAGATAGCATGGCTGACGGAGCTCGCAGGGGCTCGCCGGCGGACGGCGGATCTGGATCAGGCAATGCATGGAGACAGGAAGGAGGGGCTGATGGAATCTTGGGGGATCGATTCGCGGGTCTAAACCTGCATGGGGAAGAGGAGGAAGCGCTCGATTTGTCAGGTGAGATTGAAGAGCTGATTGAGGAGACGAGATGGATCGCAATCTTTAGGGTTCATACACAAAAACCCTACAGTTATGTTTCACTATATAAATCCCTGCGGAACGCCTGGGCAGCTTCGCAGGGGGTGACGTTCAAGCCGGTGGGGGAGAATCTCTTTCTAGCCCAGGTGATGTGTTTGGGCGACTGGAATCGTATCATGAACGGGGGACCATGGCTCTTCCGTAAAGCGGCTGTGGTGATGGAGGAGTACGATGGAATTACAGATGTGCAAGAGTATAAGCTGGACCGAATTCCGGTTTGGGCACGAATCATTGGTGTCCCTGATGGACTGATGAAAAAGAGAGAAACTGCAGAAAAGATAGCCAGGAAGGTGGGGCTTCCGCCGCTAACGGTGATTGTCAATGAAGGACGCATCAACCCAACTAGATACTTAAGAGCGCGGGTGTTCGTAAAACTTGATACGCCCTTAGTGCGTTTTGTCCCATTGACTCTGAAGGAGAGCAAAAAATACCCGGTGGAGTATGAGAAGCTACCGGATTTCTGTGACTTTTGTGGGTTGATCGGGCACGTAGTGACTGAATGTGGCGATGGTATACACAGTGCAGAATCCTGTGAATGGGGTGAGTGGCTCCTTGTGAACTTTGATCCGCCGATGGGCAGAACAGACACAGGCAGAGGGGGAGCCCCGGGACGCAACAACTCGGGTAGAGGCGGGGGCTTTGGACGGGGTAGAGGAAACCCAGGTGCCCCGAACCAAGAAGAGGTAAATGACATGATCATTGGGGAGGAGCTAGAAGGTAACTGTGGTGAATTGGTTCCGATGGCACGGAAAAGATTGTTACACCAGGATGGCTTAGTGGCTAGTCAGGGGAGTGGAGTAGTGATGCCCTCGGCGATACCACCAGCAGGTTTTGTTAGCGACAAAGTGAGCTTGCTAGAGAGTGGGCAGGAGGAGCCAGTTGTCAAGAGCAAACTGAGTACCCCTCAAAAGATTCATGACAACAAGAGAATGAGGCCCACAAATGTGGGTGAGGACACAACACCAAGCACATCGGCGACTCCCCTCGAGGGTGTTCGCCGGGACCAATGAAAATACTTTGTTGGAACTGCCGCGGTTTGGCCAGTATCGCGGCAGTGAGATCGCTTCTGGATGTCCAGAAGCAGTTTGGGCCAGATGTGTTTTTTCTGTCTGAAACACACCTGAACACAGCTAAGGCAGAGAAGGTTCGTAGGAAAATAAATATGGATAAGATGGAGGTTGTCGAGAGTGTGGGAGCTAGTGGAGGCCTGATCCTCTATTGGCGGAACCCGGTGGAAATACAAGTGAAGGACAAATCAAAATTTTTTATTGATGTGGTTGTGGGAGATGCAGCGGAGGAACCTTGGAGGTTCACAGGGTTCTATGGGGAACCTAAGTGGGAGGATAAGCACCTTTCATGGGGGTACATTCGCAGCCTGTATCAGCAAACGCGTGTACCATGGGTAGTGGCAGGCGATTTCAATGAGATTCTGTATTCTCATGAGAAGGAGGGTGGAGCGCCACGACCAACAAGTATGATGCAGAGATTCAGAGACGCTTTGGTTGACAGTGAACTTGAGGATATGGGCTTTACCGGCGACCAATTCACTTGGCGGCGACGTAGATTACGGGAGAGGCTCGATAGAGCTGTTTGTAATGGACAGTTCCTAGGTCTCTTCCCTAATGCAAAAATCACCAACACAGCGCACACTAAATCTGATCATAGGCCCGTCCTTTTGGACACAAATGGTGACCTGGCGAACGATCACTTTAGAGCAAAAACTAAACAGTTTGAAGCGAGGTGGTTAAAGGAGGATGATGTGGAGCAGCTAGTATCTGATGCATGGAACAGAACGAGTCCACATGCAACGTTGGCTGACCGTACTGCTGCGGTTCATGCAGAGATGCATGTATGGGATAGGGAAATCTTGAAGGCGCCCCATAGACGCCTGAAAGAGCTAAAGGAGGAGTTGGAAAGCTTGCGATCGGGCCCTCTCACTGACGAGTCGGCGGATCGGCAACGTGCTGTGCTGATTGCAATTGAAGAAAACTTGGAAAAGGAGGAGATCTACTGGGTACAGAGGAGTAGGGCAAACTGGCTTAAGTTTGGAGATCGGAACACACATTTCTTCACCAACTTTGCTACTGCCCGGAAGAAGAGAAACCATATACGCAAACTGAAAGATGATAGCGGGGTGTGGGTGGAGGATAATGAGTCAATGAGGGTTATGATAGCAGAATATTTTCAGCATCTGTTCTCTTCTGAAGTTGCTCTTCCCAATGTAAATGTTCTGAATAAAGTGAAACACTCTGTTACAGATTATATGAACCAAGCTTTGTTAGCACCGTACACTGCTGAGGAGGTGAAGTGTGCATTGTTCAGTATTGGGGATTTGAAGGCACCCGGTCCAGATGGACTACACGCAATCTTTTATAAGAAATTCTGGCCAGTGTTGGGGGATGAACTTGTAAAAGAGGTGTTGCAGGCAGTAAACACGGGAATCATTCCTGAAGGGTGGAATATGACCACTATTGTGCTCATACCGAAGGTTGAGAACCCAGAGACGGTTACACAGTTTAGACCCATAAGTCTTTGTAACGTTGTTTACAAAGTAATATCAAAGATGCTAGCGGCAAGGTTAAAGCTACTACTTCCAGATATCATCAGTGAAACCCAAAGTGCATTCGTGCCTGGAAGAATTATTACCGACAATGTTATTGTTTCTTATGAATGCCTACATACAATGAAGAAGAGGAAAACAGGGAAGCAAGGGACGTGTGCGGTGAAGCTAGACATGCACAAAGCTTATGATAGAGTGGAGTGGGTTTTTTTGGAGGCAATTCTTGGAAAGCTTGGTTTTGATGCAAGATGGATAAAATTGGTTATGGCATGTGTCACTTCGGTGCAGTACAAGGTAAGGTTCAATTCAAATGAAACCTTGCCATTCTCACCAACAAGAGGGCTTCGGCAAGGGGATCCCCTCTCCCCTTACTTGTTTCTGCTATGTGCGGAAGGCCTATCTGCACTTATTTGCCATGAGGAGAACCTTGGGAATTTACAGGGAGTTCAAGCGTGCCGTGACTCCCCTCGTATCTCACACTTATTATTTGCTGACGACTCCCTCATCTTGATGAAAGCAGATTGTGGGAATGCCCAAACCTTAAAGAGGATCCTTGAGGACTATTGTGCAGCATCGGGCCAAATGGTTAGCGAGGCCAAGTGTTCTATTTTCTTCAGCCCCAATACAGAGGTGGAAACAAAAGCCAATGTGTGTCAAATTCTGAATATAATGACAGAGGCGCTATCTGACGAATATTTGGGGCTGCCATCGATGATTGGAGTAGACAAGGTTACTTGCTTCAAACATCTAATCGAAAGAATCCAGAAAATGATAAATGGGTGGAAGGAGAGAACTTTATCCTATGGTGGAAAAGAAGCACTAATTAAAGCGGTGGCCCAAGCCATCCCCACATACGCGATGAGTGTATTTAAATTCCCGAAGAAAATTTGCAAGGGGATCACTGATGCAATGTCGCAGTATTGGTGGGGTGACGAGGAAGACCATAAAAGGATGCACTGGTTTGCTTGGTGGAAAATGTGTATCCCGAAGGAAAGAGGGGGTATGGGATTTCGAGATGTCCAGAGTTTCAACTTAGCTTTGCTGGCCAAGCAGTGTTGGAGGCTGATTGAGCATAATGAGTCCCTGTGTGCAAGGGTGTTAAGAGCGAGATACTATCCCACTGGCGATATTTTGAATTGTGAGCTGAAGAAGGGTTCCTCCTATATTTGGAGGAGCATCTGGGCGGGTATACAAACTTTTAAAGAAGGATGCATTTGGAGGGTCGGTGATGGTGGAAAAATTAATATCTGGAGTGACTGTTGGATCCCCAACAGCTTTTCGAGGAAGGTAGTCACTGTCAGGGCTAACCAAGTGCTCACAAAAGTAAGTGAACTCATAGACCCGATTACAGGTGAATGGGATGAGCAGCTGATCCGTGAAAACTTTTGGCACATAGATGCAGAACGTATCCTACAGATCCCCCTGCACCAACAAGTAACAGAAGATTATGTTGCTTGGCACCTGACTAGGAGCGGAATTTTTACAGTCAGATCAGCTTACTATAAACAGTGGGAGATTTCATATGTAGGTGAGGCAAATGATGCAAACTCGCTTGGTGGGACAGCGCCACACCCAATATGGAAGAAAGTATGGAGTTTGAAAGTTCCTGGGAAAGTAAAGATTTTTTTGTGGAGATGCTTACATAATGCAATTCCGTGCTTCGGTGTCCTAGCAAACAGGCATATAGGCCATATCTCTCAAAGGCCCAATATGTCGCTTTGGCTGCCGAGGATATTAAACACGCCATTTTTAGCTGTGAGCGAGCCAAAGCAGTTTGGTCGTCGTTGGGGATTTGGAATACTATATCTAAAGCTCTTTTGGTGGACCGATCGGGAGCAGCAATTCTGGAATTTCTATTGTGTGATCAAGTGCATCAGAAGCCGTATATGGATCAGTTTGATCTACCTGAACTTATCGCGACGACAAGCTGGTATATTTGGTGGCAGAGGAGAATGCATGTTCGAGGGGAGGTAGTCCAGCCCCCGGGGCGAACAGGACAATCCATCCATGCACTGACACTGAACTTCACCCGCGCGATGGCCGTTCCTGAGACGAAATCGAGGACAAATTCTTGGCCGATCGTTCTGGCATCACAGCAGCTCCTGAACGTTGATGCATCTTTCCAGGAGGAGGATCACTCGGGATCATGTGGTGCCATTATAAGAGATCATAAAGGGAATTTCATTGCAGCTTCTACCTCACGTATTGATCACGTGGCGGACGTTGTCTCTGCTGAAGCTGTAGCACTCCGGGAAGGTGTGAAGTTAGCTGTTTCGATGGGTTGTAACAACATCATGGCGAGGATGGATAACATCATTGTTGTAAACGCTCTACAGCTGAACGAAGGACAATCAATGGTGGCTGGCCCCGTTTTGGAAGAATGCAGAGAGATACTAAGAGGTTTTGGGAAGGTTATTCTTGAGCATTGTAATAGAGAGTCAAATATGACTGCTCATGCGCTAGCTGAATATGGCCGTGCAAACGATCCGTCTTTGTGGATCGAGGCACCGCCAAGTTTCATTGCCAATTTTTTGGCAGACGATGTATCTGTTATTTAGTTTAATAAAGCTAGCCATGAAGGCCTTTCCGTCAAAAAAAAAATGAAGTGGTATATGTGGTTGCCCCTGGAGTTGGTGCAAATAATTGCCAGAATGCCACCACGTGACCTGCCCATGAACCTGATCGGAAAAAAAGGCCATGCCCGCGTGCGCAACCAGAACATAGAGGAGGGGAGCTCGTCCCGAGCTCCCGATATGGTTTCCACCGCCACCATTCTTCGAGCCGCCGACGTGCGCCCCATCAGCAGCTTGCCGCCGAAGATAGAGGCTACGTTCCAGTTGGCCGTGAGCCCGAGCCCGAGCGGGAGTAGCCATCACCAAGGCCCTGGTCGTGCACCCCCACAGTTCCCCTTTGATCCACCGTCTCTGAGCCCAAGCCCAAGCGGGAGCAGCCATCACCGGCGAGTTTGCCTCCCCCCTGCATCTCCGTCTATCCCGCACTGGCCCCTGCTGACCTAGCTTCGGTGTTGGCGGACCCGCATGATGTTTGAGCTATTGCCTACAAGCCTTTTTTTACTTATGATCAAATTGACATCGAGATGTCAAATTGGTTGATCCATTTATTATACATCAAATTGTGATGTCAAATTGGTTGATCCATTTTCTGTACGCCAAATTGATTGATTCATTTTTTGTTTCCTATTGCTAAGTGTTTGTAATTAATTAGTAAGTTTTTTTATCTATTGGACAGTGAGCATTTTCCGTGCATTGTCCTGTTGATGATTGTGGTATAAACATGTGCATTGTAATGGTGTTTAACATTTTGTGATATTCGTATGCAAGACAATGATGTTAGTGTAACTGAGTCCAAAATTACAATTCAAGGATATTACAGACTCTTCATGTGACATATGAGAAAATAAGTTGAATGGCAGAAACTGGAAATAACTGGATGACGTATTTTTATGGACTTATTTTCACAACGGCATATTTGAGACTTATTTCCAGAGCAGCTTATTTCCACGGAGCTACTCAAAAGAACTGGCCCTTATACTCCCTCCGTCTTAAAAAAACTCTTTTACGAATATATCTAACCAGCTTTTGGGCCGAAGTAATACTCCCTCCGTTCTTAATTATAAGTGTTTTGTTTTTAGAGATTTTAGTATAAACTACATACCAACCCATTTGTGAACAAAGGAAGTATATGTGAACGGAGGAAGTAGTAATAACCAGAGTTGAAACGACAAGAGGAGGAGGAGGAGGAGGTCCCCGTCCGATGCACACTCCACGCGGCAACCAGACGTACGTCGCAAGAATCCAATGTCTGTGATCCGCGGAAAGGAACGTGTGGAAGAATTCCACGATCCTCTGGGTTTCACGGGCGGGCAGGCAGGCAGGCCGACTGCAGCTTTCAATCGCCCTCCTATCCTGGTTTAATAGCATCTCGCAGACCCCTCTTTACAAGTGATTGTTAGTATACTAGATTAGAATCGGCCATTAGCATGTCTGCTCACCACACATTTCGTCCTCTTCCTCCGCCCCGCTCTCGCTTTTGTTCTTGTCTCTAGCTGCTTGGGACGTTGCGATCCAGGAGAATATTGGGTTTCCGAAGCAACAACTTGGGGAACGATCGAACTGGGAACGGGACAACGCTGGGTTTTGTTCTCTTCCTGTCCCGGCCCTGTACTACTAGTCTACTACCAGTATAAAACTGGTGTTTGGTCACGCGTGATGGTCAAGCCGCAGTCAAGCTGGTTTGAAGATGGATAGTCCTTAATGGATATGGTCACAGATACGTAGTTGACCCCCGCGTCGTCTCGCGCAGGACTCGGGGGCGATTAGGTTTTCCCCCAAGCGCCGCCACCCTCGTCTGCCTCCCCTCGCCGCCATCGCCGGCGGCCTCCGGCCGGCCCGCCGGCGGCGCGGCAGACCTTTCCACCTCCTCCTCCGTCCATCCCGCGCTGGTCCTCTCCCTCTCGCCGCTTCGCCCTCGGCGGCGCGAGGCTGCGTGGAGATCGCCGCCGGGATTCGCCCCGATGGTCTCCCCGCAGGCCGGGCCTTGCCTCCCCGCCACGGTTGGCTCGAGGAGCGGGCTGGCCGTTCTTGGCTGCTTCTCGTCCGGTGGGCTGCTTCTCCGCTTGGAGCGCCAGATCTGGATCATGGTGTTGGGGTGCTTGGAGGGGTCGGTGGGATGGGGCCTCGAGTGGTGCTCGTTGCGGTGGGCTGAGCGCGGCCGGCCAGCTTGAGCTGCTGCCTCTTCGGAGATGGGTGGCGTGGCTCTTTGATCTGGGCGGCGGCCCTTCCGGTGAGACTCTATTGGCTTGACCGGTGCTCGTTGGTGCTGGCCGTTTTTCCTCGGCCGCGGGGGCGAGGCGGCGGTGCTGCCGGCGTGGTCGCGGGCGTCCGGCGGCGCCCGATCCAGATCTGAAGGCCTCCGTCTACTTCAACCAGGGCTGCCTCCGATGGTCCTGCTTTGGGCGGCCTTTGTCGCCGGAGTTGTACCTATTTGGCGGCTGGAGGTGGGAGGTGGCTCCAGAGATATCCGAGGACAACAGTGCTGGTCACGACGGCGGCGACGCCCGAGGGCGTCGTACCCTTCTTGTAGGCGTCGTCCAGGTTGCCTCCTTCCACCCAGCTCTTATGCCGGGCGAGAGCCCAAATCCTTGCCGGATCGAGCGACAACGCCACTCCGGGCGTCGTCACCCTCTTGGGGGTGTCGTTCGTGGTGAACTTGGGGTGGATGTGATGTTTGTTGAAATATGAGATGGGCCTAGAGCCCATATGACAATTTCAGATTTAATCTCTAAGGGCCCATGTAGGTGGCATGACAAGGTGGTGGGAAGTTTAGTCCCACCTTGGAAGTGGAAGGAGAGTTGGAGTGGTTTATAAGGGACTCTCCCCCTCATGCTATTGGAGCTTGAGAAGAGATGAGGCCCTCGCGACTCCTCCTCCTCCGCTGGCCAAGGCCACACCCAGCTGGTTGCGGGATTGAGCCGAGCCGAGCTCACTCCTATCGCTTCTTTTTTGCCGGTCAGAACGGAGAGTCTTTGACAGTGGGGCCACGATCCGAGACGCCGGATCGTGGGCTTATCGACTTGGACGTGGGTTCAGCCCACGTCTCTCCACGCGCCGTCACAAGATATATATGTGGGCGCCGCCAACCCTAGCCGCCACGAAAACAGTAACGCATCTCCGCCCACGCCCGCATTGTTCCTCTGCCGGGCGACTCCGTCCCGCTCACCGCAGACACGGTTGACGGGAGAGCAGGCCTCGAAACCACGCCTCCGGATCCTGTACGGGAGAGGGCGATTAGGTTTTTGGTAGCGACTACGCCGATCGCCGCTTCGCTCATCTACGCCCGCACCACCTTCATCTTCATCATGTCGACCGACGCCGACCGTGCCGCCGCCGAGAAGGCCGAGGCCGACAAGAAGGTCGCCGAGGATGCCGCGGCTGCTGTCACCGCCACCACCATCGCATGGCCGATTGGAGGGTATACATCGCTTATCCTCTCGTGTTTTTTTTCATTGTAGCAAGATTAGCGATATGCGAGATGTTTCTACTATATGCGTAGTACATGCTTTGTTAGATCGTAATCGTATGTTATCAATGCTGTTCATGTCATGCTCATGATTTATTCATGGATTAATTTAATCGAAAACTGCCTATTTTCTTATCAATCCAAAACCTAATGTGTGTAGGAGTTTTTCAATTCTGGTTTTGCTGTGCCAGAAAACCGCCACCGCTTACGGGACGCATTTTAAGCGCTGGCAGACTAAAACCACCTTATGGCTCACAGCCATGAACGTGTTCTGGTCGCCGTGTGACTCCACAGAACGATCGCTCTGAACAGGAGAAGGCGCTAAGGAGGCCACCGTGGTGTTCCTCGGGCAGTTCGAGCGTGATTGGAGATAAGCTGGTTGATGCATATTTACATGTGCGGTCTGCTAAGGACTTGTGGGAGGCGCCAATCTAAGTTCGGGCTGCCGACGCTGGGAGCGAGATGTATATTATAGAGCAGTTCCACGATTACAAGATGGTTGAAAACCGTCCTGTATTGGAGCAGGCTCATGAGATAATATGCATTGTTAAGGAGCTTGAGCTTCTTAAGTGCGAAGTTACGGGCAAGTTTGTCGCGGGCTGCATAATCGCTAAGCTTCCCAATTCTGGAGGAACTTTGCCACCACTCAAACATCGAGGCGTGAATTCTCCGTGGAGGATGTCATTGGCCATCCGAGTGTTGAGCAGAATTCAAGGGCAAAGGACTCACACGGAAAAGGGTCAAGGAACTTCAGGGCCAATATGGTGCATCGAAGAACTCCAGCTCCCACAAGCCCAAGGGAAAGAACGGTGTCCAACAGAGTGCCGACTTTAAGAAGAAGGGTAAGAAGACCTTCAAGAAGAACAAGAAGGATGAGGGCTGCTTTACTTGTGGTTCATTGGAACATTGGGCCAACAAGTGCCCAAACAAGTACAAGAAGCAAGGGCAGGACTCCAAGTCTGTCAATATGATTGTTAGCAACAATGAGAGTGGTGCATCCGGTACGGTAATTTATTTGCTGTATTTTCGGTTTGGCCGCCCACCGATTGGTGGGTCGACACAGTGCAGTGTTCATGTGTGTGCCGACATTTCATTGTTTTCTTCTTACCAGCCACAGTCACGGGTCCGTCTCGATGGGGAATGGCGCGAGTGCTTCGTTCTTGGTGTTGGCACGGTCGATCTGAAGTTTACTTGGGCAGGATCGTGCAGTGAAGAACGTGCAGCATGTCCCCGCCATCAAGAAGAACCTAGTTAGTGGCTCCCTTCTATGTAGAGAAGGGTTTAAGTTGGTATTCGAGTCTAATAAATTAGTTGTTACGAAATATGGACTATTTGTTGGAAAGGGTTATGAATGCGGAGGCATGTTCCGCCTTTCTCTTGCAGATCTATGTAATAAAGTCGTGAACAATATTCATTTGAGTGTTAATGAATCTGAAGTATGGCATTCACGCCTTTGTCACATTAGTTTCGTGTTATGACGCGGCTAGCAAAATCGAATTTAATCCCGAGTTTCACTTTAGCCAAAGGTTCTAAGTGCCATTCGTGTGTACAATCTAAACAACCTCGCAAGCCTCACAAGGCAGCAGAGAGAGACACTTGGCGCCATCGAACTCATACATTCGATCTTTGTGAGATGAATGGTGTGTTGACTAAAGGTGGAAAGAAATATTTCATGACTTTGATAGATGATTCCACTAGATATTGCTATGTGTATCTGTTAAATACTAAAGATGAGGCTCTACACTACTTCAAAATCTATAAGGCGAAGTTGAGAATCAACTTGAAAAGAAAATTAAACGAGTCCGATCGATCGTGGTGGAGAGTACTTCTCGAAGAGTTTGATGCCTTCATGCGGAACCCGTATTATTCACGAGAGGACGCCTCCCTACTCACCCCAGTCAAACGGGTTGCCGAGCGGAAAAACCGTACTCTAACTGATTTGGTTAACGCCATGTTAGATACGCCGGGTTTATCCAAGGCATGGTGGGGAGGCTATAATGACATCATGTCATGTCCTGAATAAAGTTCCGACAAAGGATAACGAGATCACTCCTTATGAGAAGTGGACCAATGAAGGACAACACTCTCGTGCTTACGTGCTTGGGGCTGCTTGGCGAAAGTTAATGTGCCGATCCCCAAAAAGCGTAAGCTTGGACCAAAGACGTGGATCGTTAATTTGGGCTACGCTGTGAATAGTGTTGGCTATAGATTTCTAATAGTGAAATCTGAGGTACCGACATGAAGGTCGGTACAATTATGGAGTCTAAAGACGCTACATTCTTTGAGGACATTTTCCCATGAGAGATGTACAAAGCACTTCTAGACAGAATCGAGGAGACTCTGAACCTGCCATTCGATGGAATATTATAATCAAACACATGATGAAAATCCCGAGGAGGATAATGAGGAATCCTTGGTAGGGGCAAGAGACAAAGGATCTGTAAAGACCTTTGGTGATGATTTCTTCATATACCTCGTGGAGGATAATCCCACTTCTATTTCGAAGCATATGCATCTCCGTGTCGACTCATCGGAAGGATGCGGTCCGTAGCAGATGGATTCCATCATGGCTAACGGGACTTGGGAGCTTCTCGAACGTCCTTATGGTTGCAAACCATTGGGATGCAAGTGGGTGTTCAAGAAGAAGCTTAGGCCCGACGGTACAATAGAAAAGTACAAGGCTAGGCTTAGGCCAAGGGCTACGCCAGAAGAGAAGAAGAAGATTTCTTCGACACTTACTCACCCGTGGCGACCGACCACCATTCGAGTATTACTCTCGTTGGCGGCCTCACAAGGTCTTCTCATTCATCGATGGATGTTAAGACGGCTTTCCGAACGGAGAGCTAAAGGAGGAAATCTATATGCAACAAATTGATGGCTTTGTGTTGGATGGTCGAGAAGGAAAGGTGTGTAAGTTGGTGAAATCTTTGTATGGCCCGAGACAAGCGCCTAAGCAATGGCATGACAAGTTTAATGAAACGTTGACATCTGTTGGCTTTGTTGTTAATGAGGCCGACAAATGTGTATACTATCGCTATGGTGGGGCGAAGGAGTTATACTGTGTTTGTATGTTGATGACATACCGATATTTGGGACTAATCTCAAGTTGATCGAGGAGGTTAAGTCTTTCCTGTCTCGTAACTTTGAGATGAAGGATCTTGGAGTGGCTGATGTTATCTTGAACATCAAGCTTTTGAGAGATGATGAGGTGGGATTACACTACGCAATCCCATTATGTTGAGAAGGTGTTGAGTCGTTTTGGATATTCGACTGCAAACCATCTCAAACACCATATGATTCTAGTGTGCTGATTCGAAAGTCAAAAGGCACAGCTATAGATCAATTGAGATACTCTCGATTGTTGGTTCACTCCAAAGATCTAGCGAGCTTAACGAGGCTCGACATCGCATTTGCTATTAGTAAACTGAGCCGATTTGTTTCCAAACCGGTGATGTACATTGGCGTGCTCTTGAGAGAGTTATGCGTTATCCGAAAGGTACTATGAACTATGGACTACACTATACCGGATACCGTCGGTACTTGAAGGGTATAGTGATGCTAATTGGATCTCGATGTTGATGAGATGAAGGCCACAACCGGGTATATGTTTACTCTTGGAGGTGGTGCTGTTTCTGGAAGTCTTGCAAGCAAACGATCTTAACAAGATCGACAATGGAAGCAAATTAACAGATTAGACACATCGGGTGGCGAAGCGTAATGGCTTCGAGATCTATTGATGGACTTGCCAGTAGTTGAAAAGCCGGTTCCGGCCATCCTTATGAACTGTGACAATCAAACAGTTATTGTCAAGGTGAAGAGTTCAAAGGACAACATGAAGTCCAACAAACACATAAGAATGAGATTGAAAGCTGTCAGAAAATTGAGAAACTCCGGAGTGATAGCGTTGGATTATATCCAAACGGCTAAGAATCTGGCAGATCCGTTCACTAAAGGGCTGTCACGTGTTGTGATAGATAGCGCATCAAGGGAGATGGGTATGAGACCCACATGAGTTGCCATGGTAGTAACCCAACCTATGTGATCGGAGATCCCGTGAAGTAGGACCAGGAAAACAAGCCACAGAACCGAGGAAAGTAATTTTACTAACCCACTTCGTTGGAGATGCAATACTTTCGAAACTGTATGGAAGGATGACTATCGTCTTAATGTGTTCCAAGGCTTATATGCATAAGCAAGATGCTATCCTACAGAGCGATCTTTGGAGGAACACACCTATATGAGCCCGATCACGGTCACAGCCTATGAGATTGGGGTGATCTCTAGCAAGTTCATGAACAGGCCAGAGTGTGACTAATATGCTCCACCCGAGGGGTCAGCCTTGGCAGCCTCGTGTCGTGAGACTTGTGGTGAAACTTCTTGACGCCAAACCGACAATTCAAGGCATAGTCCATTGTTCAGTTGTGAAGGAGTGTAACTACTTGGTCTAGGTGGAGCTCAACCTTAATCGGTCTCCACCGAGATCTTGGTATATCAAAACAGTGTTTGAAACAAAGGACAAACTGGGCCCCGAGATCTGGTGGGGATTGTTGAAATGTGAGATGGGCCCAGAGCCCATATGACAATTTCAGATTTAATCTCTAAGGGCCCATGTAGGTGGCATGACAAGGTGGTGGGAAGTTTAGTCCCACCTTGGAAGTGGAAGGAGAGTTGGAGTGGTTTATAAGGGACTCTCTCCTCATGCTATTGGAGCTTGAGAAGAGATGAGGCCTCGCGCCTCCTCCTCCTCCGCTTCGCCTCGCCACGACGCTGCCGCCCGCTGGTTGGTGCGAGATTGAGCCGAGCCGAGCTCACTCCTATCGCGCTTTTTGTCGGTCAGAACGGAGAGTCTTTGATGTGGGGCCACGATCCGAGGCGTCGGATCGTGGGCTCTGACTTGGACGTGGGTTCAGCCCACGTCTCTCCGCGCGTGACGCGCATATATATGTGGGCGCGCCAACCCTAGCCGCCACGAAAAATGTAACGCATCTCCGCCTCCGCCCGCATTGTTCCTCTGCCGCGGCGAC
This sequence comes from Aegilops longissima, assembly GCA_021605205.1. Classification (NCBI taxonomy): domain Eukaryota; kingdom Viridiplantae; phylum Streptophyta; class Magnoliopsida; order Poales; family Poaceae; genus Aegilops; species Aegilops longissima. The sequence goes on along the minus strand of CM038677.1, from coordinate 658,923,560 downwards.
TCCGTCCCGTTCACCGCGTACACGGTTGACGGGAGAGCAGGCTCAAACCACGCCTCTCCGGATCCTCGCGGGAGATGGGCGATTAGGTTTTTGGTAGCGACTACGCGATCGCCGCTTCGTTCATCTACGTCCGCACCACCTTCATCTTCATCATGTCGACCGACGCCGACCGTGCCGCCGCTGAGAAGGCCGAGGCTGACAAGAAGGCCCCCGAGGATGCCGCGGCTGCTGTCACCGCCACCACCACCGCATGGCCGATTGGAGGGTATACATCGCTTATCCCTCTCGTGTTTCTTTCTGTTGTAGCAGTACTAGCGATATGCGTAGATGTTTCTACTATATGCGTAGTACATGCTTTGTTAGATCGTAATCAGTATGTTATCAATGTTGTTCATGTCATGCTCATGATTTATTCATGGATTAATTTAATCGGAAAACTGCCTATTTTCTTATCAATGTTTTGGTTGCTTGGCGGCGGATTGGTCTTCAGCATCCCTGCCGGTCTTGGCGGAGCGGTGCTTCATCCTACTCATTGATGGCGGCGTATCTTGGCGGCGTGGCGCAATGGAGATTCGGCGTCCGATGTGTGGCGATGGACTACGCAGGAGGACGAAGCTATCTGGTGTCGTGGTGACGTTGATGGCTGAGTGGCCAGACAAGGTAGAAGCCTCAATTTGATCTGAAGACGGACCTGTGGAAGATGGCGGCAACGACACACGAGTGCGTCTGACTGGATTGTGCCCCAGACCCGGTATATGGCTCGGCTGGGGCTTCCGAATGTGTTTCGGCTTCCGGCTTTTGATGTTAGGCTTAGGTGAGTGGTCTGGGTAGTGGCCCAGCTAGCACCCCTTCATTATTTTGGATAGAAGTAGCAGCATATGTTATCAAGATAATGAATTCAGGCACATTGTTATAATACTTTGTAAGGTCCTAAAAAATAATCAATAAAGTGACCGGATGCATCTCCCAAATGCAGAGGCCGGGGTTATCCTCCTTTTAAAAAAAAAAAATGGATATGGTCACCACACGCACACTGTCTCACAAGACGAGTTCAGAACACAAGATGTGGGAGCCGTCGTGGCATGCATGGATGATGCATCGGCACATTTTCGTTTGAACACACAGTGTGCAGCACGCAGACATGGATACACAAAGTCAGGGCCGGACCTAGAGAGAAAATGACCAGGTGTTCTAACATATGATCATTCATATTTTTCATCTAAAGATGAGGCGTCACACAATATATTTTGCATGCAACTTACAACACCGGGTAGCTTAACTTGGGTACGCCCCTGCACATAGTATTTTCGAAAACCATTAACAGTGTGTTAGCTCCGCAAATGCATGCTGCCGCTGCCTCATCCGAAGGCGGTGGAGAATACAGGGATGTTCCGACAAAGACCTTTTCCCTTGGTGGATTTACTACTTTTCCTGCATCACTCGGATCACGCCGCGGGAATAAGAGGATGTTTGGATCACTAGAGACTAGAGACTAGAGACTAGTAGTAGTCACCTTTAGTCAGTAAACCTTCAAACACCCCTGACTAGTGGGTGACTAAAACTAGTTTAGTCCTTAGTCACCCCATCCCCAATTTTTACTGACTAGAGACTAGTAGTAGTCACCTTTAGTCAAGAAACTCCAAACACCATCGACTTTTCTTGACTAAAGTCCTCCTCTTTCTCCTCTAATTGGTGTTCTTGAGAGGACATTTAATCTTGAGATATTTAATCTTGTTAAGTAGTACCTTCCAAACAAGTGCTTAACTAAAACTTCTACCGACTACTACTAATCACGACCAGAGAAAGATCCAAACACCCTCTAAGAGATGCGGCGAAAATGCGAGGATTGGCCTTTCCTTTCAACAAAGAACAGCCTTCGCGGATTCCAAACATCTTCTCTGACTGTGTACACACTCGTAGCATACATACGCGCTTTGAAGAGACGCAATACGTCTGTCCTTGACCGACGATCTCTTCATCACACATCTAATCAGAGAAAGGAAGACGGCGACGCGATCGCCAGCACAAGCATCCACAAACGGCCAGTGGTGGAGAATTTCACGGTCACCCATTTATAAAACCCGAGTGGATTCGCTCGCCATCACAAGGAAGGAAAACCTGTTGGCACGCTTAGTCGAGCCCCGCGATTGGCCCAGACGAGGCTGGACATGGACAGGTTAGCACAACAGCGGCGCCCGACAGCGCGCCCCGGATTTCAACTCCGGGTCGTCGCGCGTCTCCAACCGTCGCCGTCGTGACCTCAGCTCCTCACCGTCTCCACTCGGGCACAGGACGCGCCTAGTTTCTCGACCGGTCAGCCTCTCTCGAGTCAGAGATCGCGGTGCTACTGGCGCTTGAAGGTCAAATCAAATCCGCCGCGTATCCGGCCCGACCATCGCGCTGTCCATGCATATTCCTGCACGAGCCGAGACACGGCATTGACGGCAAAGCTATGGCGCCGCACGCGCCCGCAGTAGCAGGGATTGACTTGTGCGCGCCGCATGCCGGCCGGCGGCGGCCAAAGTGCGGCGCGCACGGACGGACGGACGGCCTTCCTGAAGCACGGCAGTGGCTTCTTCGTCGTGTCCCGGTGGACGGGGCCACGCGCCGGCCCGACGGCGCAAGCTACGCGGAGGAGGCGAAGGCGGGGCCAAGGTGTGTGACCCGGAGCAGAGCACTGTCCTTGTGGGAGAGGGATGACGATGATCGATCGTGGAGGTCGCTTTCGCGGGTCGACCTCGGCGCTGGAATTTGACATACGCCTGCTGCCTCTGGTCTGGTGGTTCCGATCAGGTGAGTTCCTGGCGCTAATGCGGTCGGGGCCCCGCGGCTGATGGCTTTCTCCCGCCGCTCTCCACTCAGATTCAGCCCGCCAACCTGATTCCTATTGTCTGCGACTCTGCGTGTCCTGTTTTTTTCTTGATTGCTCTGGACGGCCGGCAGTTTTCGCGCCAAAACAGTGGCCGGACCGTGCAGGTAGTCCCGGCTACCTATTGTTTTTTAACACAGTACAATCGCATTACTCACATACACACATACACTCATCCTTATACCCCTATAGGTGTCTATCGTTTTTCTTCTTCTTTTGGTCCGGTCATTACATGATTCCATCCCATTGGTGAAAAAGAAAGCAACCAGGTGTATATGAGGATGGCTGTCATGAAATATATATGGAGGGGTGAACTCGCTGTCTCGCACGGATTAGTCTTTTTTCTTTGCATGGTTCGCGCGGAATTAGTTGGAAGGCTCAGCTGAAGGTTACGGGAGCTCCTATAGGACGCCTTAAGCTCCCCTACGCCCCCGCTCATGGGCTAGCCCAAGAAAGAAGACAAGCGCTCGATGGGTTACTCTGGTTCGCTCGACCGCGGTTGACCACCTGACTGGTAAACCATACAATTTTAAAAAGTTAAATTCAAAAAAATGTTCATGATTTTAAAAAAAGTTAACGAATTTTTAAAAAGGTCATCGATTTGGCCAAAAAAATCCATTGAATTTCAAAAAAAGTTCACAAACTTAAAAAAACAATTTTCATAAAAAAGTTCATCGGATTGAAAAAATTAATCTAATTGGAAAACATTCATGAATTTCTGGAAGAAGTTCACAAAAATTGAACTAATCTATTTGAAAAAAATAGTTGAATTAGAAAAAATCATCGAGCTGGAAAAAGTTCATCAATTTTCAAAAAAAAAGTTCATCGGAAAAAAGTTCGCAAACTGGAAAAAAATGTTCATCCATTTTGAATTTTTTTTTTTTGAGTTTAAACAAAGTTCGTGCGTTCTGAAAAAGAAAAAAAGAAAGATGAAAAGAAAAAAATAAAACGTTGAATCCCAGGTGAAAACGCGAAAAAATAGAAAAAAAAACCAGCCGGCCCGTAATTGAACCTAGTGTACAGGGGTGCGCTCTGTACAGATTACCCTTTAAGCGGCGCTTAAGGTGCTGTTTAGGGAATGCCGAATGCAGCAGTTCATGCATACGCATTAACGCATAAAACTACCTTCATGGGCAGACTGCAGAGCCCAAGCCCTGCTCGAATATGATATGGTCAAGATCTATTTCAATAGTGATGGAACCAAAAGGAAAATCCCATCCTAAGATATGGCATAGGCCTAACATATACTCCCAATCTTTCGGTTTATAGGGCTCATCTCAAAAAAAAAAAATCATAAGTCACATTATTATTGCTTCCTATTACATGTTTAGATTTCAAGGTGCATTAAATCACTTTGTGTAAGTACTATTAATAGAAAATTCACCGATGCATATACAAATTCCTAGTCATTTATTGGTCACACATGTGTGCATTGCAATTAATATATTGGTAGCACATTTTTTGACGAAAACAAACACATTAATTGAGTAATTTTCGTAAATTACAAAAATAGTTACACCACTCACCGTCTACCTTGGTCGGTGATATTTTTTATTTAAGCCATATAAATCGCAAGGGAGTGAATATTACACCATCAATGGCAAGAAATTCTAGGCGCGCTTATGTCTCACTAATAGTGAAGTGTGACACGGGTAGCCTTGCATAAAGGCGAGTGATGGCCCAGACGCACATAAGGCCGAAGAGCACAGCCTCGTTTTTCCTTCTTTTTTTTTCCTTTTTCATTTCGTTTTTTGCCTTTTTAAAAATGATAGGATTTTCTACAAGTGCTTGCCACAGAACTAGTTGAGGGTTTCAACGATGCAAAAGTTCTCAAAAATTCTGAAAAAAATACTGAACCAACACACCTATAATATAACATGATCCAACGGAGGGATTAAAAAAATACGACTATATATGTCCTGGATAAAAAAACAAATAGTTCAGCATATATTTATGTCACAGTGAGCTGAAATGCTTATTATTTTTGCCGAGGACACATAGATGCATGTTTTTACAATCCCTCCGTTGGATTATCTTATTACATTAGAGAGATGCTTCCATATTTATTTCATATTTTTTTATAATTTTTAAACCGTTAAAAGTTTGGTGACCCTTAACTAGTTCTGTGGCAAGCTATGGTAGACACAGTTTTACCTATATATATATATATATATATATATATATATATATATATATATATATATATATATATATATATATATATAGGACAATTTTTCCTACAAGCAGTGGTAGTTACCACCACTTGCGTTTTGTATGTTGTATGTAGTATCTGTCGAAACCGAGAGTATGTACGTGTAGTATGTAGTGTATAACAATGATTAAGTAGTATATATACTAATTTTTAGGTAGTATGTATCATTTTTGAGTATGCTAATTTTTACGCATAAATACGCATTTATTTTACAAATATAACAAAAACTATGGGCTCATATGCAATTTTTTCATGTACAAATATCTTAGATATAGTATATGAACATATTTAAAATAATAAAATAATATATATAGTACCACATAGTAGTATGTGAGACATGTGGGGTAACTACCACCAGGTGGTAGGATGGATCTTAGATATAGTTTACATAAAAACATTTGAAAATAAATAATCAAGCATTTGAAATTTTTTAAATCTGTATAGAAATAATATTTCTCATGTATACGGTAAATGTATACAAAAGAGTATACAATGTGTATGCAAAAGTTGATCATGTATTTAGGAAATGCTAATCAAGCATTAAAATGTTAACTGTGTATAGAAATATGTTTTTCGTATATACAAAGGTACATAAAAGCCAAATACAACGTGTCTGCAAAATGATAATTATGTATTTAAAAATGTTTAACACGTAAAAATTATGTTTCTGGTGTATAGGAAAATGTACAACATATGGTAACTAAGTAGACATCAAAAACTATATCCAAAAATGTTGATTTTGTATTTCGAAAATGTTAAAGATGTAAATAAAAATGTTCCTGGCATATAAAAAATGTACATTGTGTGTGGAAAATGTTAGTGGGAATTACTAAAATGTTCATCGATATTTAAAAATGTTGACCATGCATTAAGAAATTGTTAATATTGTATTTGAAAATGCTGAAACGTGTATAAACAATGTATTATATATAACAAAAAATCAAAAGTATTTATGTAAAAAAGTAGACTAAAAAATAAGTTTTTCACAAATGTTTAACATGTATTTAAAAATGTTGAGCGTGTAGACAAATATGTTTTGATATATACAGAATTTTTTAATGGATACAAAAATGATTAAATCGACAAAGATACAAAGAAAATGAGAAAACACGTAAACGCTAAAAGGAAAACAATGAAACAAAAAAAGGAAAAGGTAAAACGAATAAAACCAATGCAAAATAATAAAAAGAGAGAAAGTCCAGAAAGAAACAAAAAAGCCAATGAAAACCAATAAAGGTACAAAGAAAAACAAATAAAATTAAAGAAAGAAAGAAAAAAACAAACACCAATGAAAACCAAGAAAGAAACAAAGAAAAATGAGGAAAGGAAAGTAAAAAAAAAAAAGCAGTGAAAACGTTGAAAGAAATGAAGAAAATCAGTGAAAAACTATGAAAAGGTGAAAATTAAATAAAGATGAAAAACAGATAAATCTGGAAGAAAAGAATACATAAAAGATAGGAAAAGGTAAGAAAGACGACCAATTCTGTACGTTCTGCAGAGACTACAGCCAGCAATTGTTGAAAGTAGAGCGATAAAAAGACGGACAAGCAGGCCGGTTCAGTTACAACAAGGGGAGAAAAGGATCACTCGGTATAAGCGAGATATAGGTTTTGCGAGAATTTCTATTGCCCGGCTGGCGGGAACTCCTTCGCTCGGTAAAAGGCCAGCTGCGCCGGGGCCCATGTATGGCTTCATCGGCTTCCCATGCTGGCGATTTTTCTATTTTCTCGTTGATTGTTCGGCCGCTCTGTTTTATTTTGGCTAATTTTGTTTTTTTAATTCGATTTTTATCAAAAAGATTCATTGCATTTTAAGTAATTTTGTATAATATATTTTCTGAAAATTTACAATAATACTGCTTAATACGAAAAAAAACATGTATTTCAAATGATGTCCACGCATTCAAGAATGTTCACCAATTTAGAAGAACAAATCACAGATAAAAGTTCATGAATTCTTCTAAAAATCTAGAATTTTAAAAACTGCCCACAAATTTAAGAAATCACCACGAATTACGAAAAATCAAGAAATTTCAAATATTGTCATGAATTTAAAAATTTTCAGTTACTATAACATATTTCATGAATTTTGGAATACTGACGACTTTTAAAAATTCTTCCAAATTTGGGAGAAAAAACATGAGCTTTTGGATAATCCTGTTTTTAAAAAAAGCTTGTTAATTTTCCGAAGAAAAAGAGTAGTGTAATAGAAATAAAAAATCAACAGGGGATAACCTAGAAGAAAAAAACACACCAAGAAAAGTTGACTGAAAAAGAGTAAAGAGCGACCACTATACTCACCCAGAAACCCATGCCAAGCGGCTCATAGAGAAGGAAAAAGTGATAATAATTGGGCCTGCCCAACACAGACCCCCTGTATGTTGGTGGGCCTGCCACCAATGACTTGCGTGATTTCCCATTTTTATTTGTTTTCTATTTCCCCATTGGAGATCATACTATTTTGGAGCTTTAGTCTCACTATTTAGAAATACTCCAGACATTTTACCAGATCCTCCATTGTGACACTAGCCACTGCTGACTGTTGTTGCCATCGGGGAGGCCCACGACGATACTGCCCAACTGAAGGCTTAGGACCATGAAGATTTTAGCCCATAGGACTGTCTAGTTGGGGTTCATCTACCAGACATTGTCAAACTTCCAATCGGGCAGGGAACTCCAGTCGATTACTGACGGGCCCGCAGTCACTTGGCTAACGGAGGAATCGCCCATCATTTCCACTATGCATTAAGTGAGGTTGTTACCCAACGATGGTATATCTTGTTAATTGTGGTCGTTTCTTAGTTATGGCTAGGAAACGGTCGGTCGCTCATGGGCCTTTACTGCCATCATTAATACGGGCCCGTCATGGCACCCCTCCTTGTGCCCTCCATATAAATCAGGAGAGGAACATTGGGCAGAGAGTTGAATATCCTTGTAAGCTTTACATGCAAGAGCAAAAACAACACACACACACAGACACACACACGCGCGCGCACGCACGCACAGTGGCGGAGCTATGTTGGGGCCAACCTGTGCTCTGGCCCGCCCATCTCAGGTGTAACACTGCCTAATTAGCCTGCCAGCTGACCTGGCTCATCTCTTTTCTATGCCTTTTTTCTTTGGGCTGGCCCGCCCAACTAAGACAATGAAGCTCCGCCACTGCGCACGCACACGCGCACACACACAGAGGAGTAGTGTATTACCTCCAGAGCAGGGGGACAAACCTATCTAATTCCTTATGTGTACTTGGACTACATCTTTCGGCAGTCTCGACGCTCCTCCAAACACACCTCTTACATACTGCCGGAGAAATAACCACAGCAGTTGGCGCTCATCGTGTGGCAAAGCGTCTATCGAAGCTATGGTGTAGATAGTGTATTCGTCATCTTCTTTCGGCAACATTCATTTCGGCACCCTTGAGTTCGTGGCGGACGAGTCAGCGCGGCATCCCGATGCCCCACCAAGCGACGTCGCACTACCAGAACGCCGAAGCCTTCACTTCCTCGTCAATAACTCCATAGTGAGTGTAATCAAATTAATTTGGTGTTGTAGATGTTGTTATGTTTTTCTATAGACCTGATCAAAACCTAAATAACTTTGACTTAGGACAAACCTAGTCCTTCAAATATTTTGAAAACGGAGGGAGTGCATACTAAACACCTAGTGGTACCTATCCGTAGTCGGCATCTTTTTTTGTCCTTACAGAACAAGAACAAATCGTGATCTCACAAACTGCTGACCGGCCGGGCGTGCAAGATGGATACATATCTCGCCAGCGACGTTGCATTCAACAACCGCAGCCAAGACAAAATGCTCAGCTAGCATAGCGCCCACACGCAGCAGGAGGAGGCTCTAGCTGGCGCTGCAACAATATTCCGCATTGTTGGGTGCTACACTTAATTAGCTACTAGCTTGGTAGCCCGGATATGTACAAGCAAGGCGTGCGGCAGGACGATCGACAGGGACACGCGGGCTCGCCCTGCAATGATGAATCGATGATTGACATCCATGTGATGAACCGATCGGCTTACGCGAGCCCGCGCGTGCGTACGCAAGTAGACGGATTGTTCGTCTGCGTACGCGCGCATGCAATGGCGTTATGGCAGATCGGTGTTGATCGTTCACGTCTCCCTCGGTGCCCGCGTGCGGTGCGGTGTCTTGTCCCTTGGTTGCATTTGTCGCCTCTCCCGCATGCAGCAGGCGGCACCGATCGTTGAGTAGCCAATCCAGCAGATAGGTACGAATGGAAGCTAGCAAGTTGATGCTCGATGCTTTTACGATTCAAATTTAGCAGACCGCTCGGGAAGCATCGCTGACTAAGCTAAAATTTTGAGCAGCAGCATTGCAAGGATGCAGTGCAGGCATATCGTCTGCGGTTATCATAACATAGCAGACAGATAGTAACAAGTTGAAGCTACATTCATGGTACCAAGTTTCTGCTCGATCCACTGTTAGCTAGTACGTATATGTATAGATTGCGTACAAAGTACTCCTTCTCCCACACAAGAATTAATGACGAGATACGTACGTACAGCATGGGCAATCTCGTTATGCACAGTGTTTATACTGTTGGCGATCCTTGGCGGCAGTTTGTTTCCTACCGGATCAAGGCAGGGGACCCAAACCGCGAAAGGTCCATATATATGGGGTTGGTCTTGGACGAATGCATGGCCTCGACCGATCATGGGGTCGGTTCTGCGACGACGATAGATTGATACTCGATATGGGGATGTTCTCTCACACGGTGCTCTCTATTTTCTCTACTGCCCGCTTGAAGACAATTGTGTTGGCTCATTCTTCAGTGCCACGACTGATAATATAAGTAACCAGCATATTTGATGAACAAGTAAATTAGCTAGCGAGCTTCTTTTTTTTAGAAGAAAAGGGCAACAAAGAACCAAACATACCGTCCCTAGCTCTCGGGCTAAGACCAAAGTAGCAGGCCAGACAACATGAAGCATCAACTCTCAATACACTCCCTCTGTAAAGAAATATAAGAGCATTTAGATTCATAAGTCTCCCAGCAAGCACCTACAGTGAGAACAGAATGTGAGTCATTGCACAAGAGCTAGTGTTTTAGCTAAATATAGTCTTTACTTTTTTTAGTGATCACTCATGTTGGACGGAATTGGTGAATAATAGTCCAAAAGTTCTTCCCTCTGCTTTATCTTTTATAGATGATGTAATGGGATCGAAGTTTTCTACAAATAAGAACAAAAAATGGTAAAACCGGAGTTAAATGTGATGGGCGCAGCTAACTGCTGGGTCCAGCGCAATCCAACTGTAGGGGCGTCGTCTGTGGCTTCGTCTTCCCTGACTCAACTCTGCGTTCTCCAGTGCTTGCAACGTTTGGTTACATCCTGAGAATAATAAACAAAACATTCAGTTACAGTCTTACGTTATTCAAATGGAAACCTAAGTAGACTTGGAATCCTGTCTGAGAGCACTTTGTCGTACATGCATTATGAAACATCTCCATCTTCAGGCTACCAGACATTTTATTTCTCCTCAAAATGTGATCTTCTCCCATTTCCATTTCACATGAAGCTCGGCGCTTCCTTCCGCTAGAGCTACGAACCAAATGCGTCGACGTTGACACACTGTACTCGACTTGGACGTACAGGTTACACACGCCCAATTCATCTGGCCACCTGACCAACTCAAAGTACGTACGCCTGGTCACTTGGTGAGTGCAACGGCAGTTTGTCCCTAGCAAATTAATGGGCGTGGCCAAACTAGGGAAAATTCTAGGGTTCGACTGGGATGCATCCATGGGCTCAACGACCGTCGATGGTCCAGATTGGGCTGGCTTTAAGATGATGTGCGACGTTACCTTGCTCCTGGGTCCGACCAAGGAAAGCCCGACCTCCGCTCTGTTTGTTTCCATTCAGCCCCACGGGAGCCTGGCCCGCCGAAGACAAACGGGCCTGCTGAATTGGATTACTCCAGCAGTCTATATCTCGGTACAGTTTTTTCGCCGATCATCAGTTTTTTTTTGAGAAACGATAAACTTTCTTTGGAGAAATTTCACTGATCATCATGGAGTAAGTATCTCATGAGTCCATGTCTGAGCAGTATTACCCCGTTTCTCTTACATGATTTATATGCACTATCTGTTCGATGCATCTCAACCTACCAGACTTTTACCTTTCCCAATCGTGATCGTCTCCTGTTACCATTTCGTCGAAGCCCTACCAGCCACGAAGCAAAAATGCTACACCTACGAAAAATACTACGTAAACTTACGTAAAAACGTTATCTCCTTCCCTAGTTCTAACCAATCCCCCCCTGATTTTCAGGGTGTGGGGGTGTGCTATCCAACTAAACAAAGCCACGTCACCCTTTACGTAACTCTTCGTAAAAAACTTTCGTAAGTGTAGCAAAGCTCGCCATGAAGTCCTCTGCTTCCTCCCTTCCTTTCATGGGGCTGCATGCCAAATGCATTGACATGGACATGGACACTCTACTGAACTTGCAAGGTGACAGTGCACGCGCCCGGTTCATCTGCCCACCTGACCAACTCAAACAACCACCAGTGAATGCATTCACATACACGTACGTTGTGTGATGTTGCACTGTATCACTCAGCCAGCTGGAGCCTGCAGGAACCAAACTCAATTCGTAGTACTAGAAGTATGGAAGAGCCGGCCAGGCGCGTCTACATACGATGCTAGCATCAGAGTCTGACACCGTACCATCGAAAACAGCATACACCTCGCGGCTGGCAAAGCCGCCATCGTGTCTTAAATAAATTGGTGCCGGCCCAGACCACCGCCATGCACCCCATGCATGCTTGAAACGATGAACTCACTGCATGCATGTGCTTGTCAACCGTCGAGCACGTACCTCCCGCCACGTACCCGGTATGCCCACACTTTTTATACAGCAAAACGACAAGGCTGTGCGTATACAATACACACAGAACATACCAGAGCGTGGGCGCCCATGCATGTGCCTTCCGTCCGTCCATCGGGTCGATCGATTTTCCTCCCTGTCTTTTTTGTCACCTTGCTGGCCGTGCACCGTTGGTTAGGCGCCATGCAATGCAATGCATTATTGGGTATGGGCTTTTTGCTTATGCCCATGCCGGGTGCCAAGTAGCTTCGCGCTGTGGCCTTGTATGATTTCTTGTGTGCAGCCCAAGCATGTAGCTGATCTAGTGCGTGTCCTGCTCGATCGCTTTCCCTGGTAGAGAATCGTCTGGAGGGGCGACTTCCACACCGACAAATTATTCGGGACGGAAAGAAACTGCACAGACGCACGGGTGTATGTCCAGGACACCAGACCTTGGCGGCATTCGATAGTTTGTCGCCATGCATACACATCATCAGGCTAGGCAACAGCGAGACTAAAGTGTCACGTGTTGATCAGCGAGACCGATCAGATTATTTCACGTGCTGCCACATATCCGATCAGATTATTTCACGGAATCTGTTAATTACCTCCCAAAACAGTACTCACTTTAGATCGCTGAACTGTCTCAGTTTAGCTAAATGACAGTAGACTGATTTTTGAATTTGGGTCAGTCCATTTTTGAGAGTTCGTCGGATGGAAGGAAGGGGCGCGCCAGAGGGCTACCCCGTTATCTTTCTTAGGGTTTAGGGTGGTGGTGGTGGTGGACGGCGGTGGTGCACTTTGCCGGAGAAAAACCCAAACGCGGGCATGGCTAGAGTGATAGCCGATGGCTAGACCGGCGGGGGGAGTGATGGTCGTTCCTGCGAGGGGGGGCGGTGGTCGCCGGCGGCACGTTTGTCGGTCTAGGAAGAAGAAGGTCCAGGCGCCATACGATCTTCATCCAAAGACAAAAACTTGGCGCGTACATCTCGATATTGTACATGCTCACAAAGTCGTTTTGCGAAAAACCGACAACTTATGTGTCGTGTGTGAAAAAACAAAATTCGGTGTTAAAAATGCTTTTCACAAGACATCCTTTTGTCTTTTTTACACAAGCCACAAAAAAGTCAGTTTTCTCAGAACCTTGACATGCATAGATATAATGTCGAGATGTATGCGTCAAATTTTTGTTTGATATTTTTTCACACTTTAAAATATTTTTGACGTGCAGGAGCGTGCGCTCCCGTGAGCATCAACGGATTTCCGATCTTATATAGTTATATTAGGAGTACTATTCTTCTCTCTTTGTTTAGCTCAGCTACTAGGCTAGCTAATACTCGAGTTCTTTGCCCCGTGGATCGTCTAGAACTGGCGTGCATGCATGCATGCATGAGCTGGGAACTTCTTATCTTGTGTTTCTTAGGATTTTTGTTCTACCTTTGACAATTGGGAAGCAAGCGGTTTAATTTATGCAGCCTGGGCGTGCAAGAGTCAGCTGCCTCTTCTCGGTACAGTGCAGTGCAGTGCACTCATCGTGTTTGTGATAACGAGGTGCATCGCATGTAACATAGGAATCGGCGGTGCGGTTCCTAGGACTCAATCTGACAAAGATAACTAGTATTTGGCTCAGCATTACGAGGCGCGGCTTGTGGCCTTGATAGCTCCCGATCGAGGGTTCCTGGGATTTGCTCTCAGCAGGATCGACACTGTTTGAACCCATATGCGGGCATGCATTGCATCTCTTCCTCTTCTTCAAGAGAATGAACACAAGTTTCAATTTGTTAACCACTTGGATGAGAGATAGGATTGCTTATACCATGCGCATGGAACGCTGGCTAGCGACGCAAAGCACCGCATCTTTCTACATTAGGGTTTGCTTAACGAGCTAGCTTCCACGTACCCAGTTCATCATGGCCATATATAGTTGGCAATCAGAATATGTTGTACGCTTTTCTTCTAGGGACGTCAACTCTGCCAAGTCAATTTGTTAGTACTATTAAATCATCAAAGTCAGCTGCACCACTGTAAGAAATGCCGCTGCCTAGTGGTTATTTATATGTGAAACCATACTGCACCGGGGATCGACTGCCTACATATGCCTGCAGTATTTAATTTCACCAGCACCTCTAGTCGAGTTCGACTACCTACGTACGTATAGCGCATCCAGATTAAACCTCATGCATGCATGACACTCTAAAGTTAGGTGCAGTGAATGGTCACGTTTTAGTACAAGTACAGCGTGCACCGACGTAGTACGTAGCTTAATTGCAGGCCTGTGGCTTGGCTAGCATGCATGGTATCCCGTATCCGTAGTCATCGGTTGGTCTGCTTCCAGTGGTATGGAAATGTTTGCCAAAAATAAAGGCGCGACGAAATTATGGAACGGCACCGGCACGCAGAAACCTCCCAGGCTTTTGGATCGGGAGACGGCAGGGCTATCAGGCGGCAGCCGCCCGCATGTCCCCTGCGAACAGAGACGGCGGCAGAACGAAACCATCCGTCCACAGTGCTCGGACACGCGTGTCGTTTCTTACCATTACTTTACCCATTAAACCGCTGACTCCTGGCGCTTCACCAAGGCCGGCGTCCTGTCGCCCGACTGTCGGCGGCCGAAGCCTGTACCTTCTCCGACCGCCTGAAACAACACGCCGCAGGCAGAGGCCACGCCCGCGCGACAGTAGGCTACTCCGCCTGGCCGCCGGGGACACGGCACCGGCACGCAGATGCAGAGATGGCAGCTGCCAACCGGCGGCCTCATCAACTTTTCCTGGGCTCGGCGCGGCAGCAGTCACTACTAGTATCATCAAGTGTGATTGATACGCGGGCATCAACCGAGCAACTTATTTCCGATCCTTGTGACACTATATGTACGGAACGCACCGCCAATTTGTATTTCAAACCAAATACGCTGCACTGGATCAATCTTGCCGACCACCAAGAATCGTGTTCTGCGAAAACGACAGCATCGACTAAAGAAAAATCGACAGCAGCAGACAGCAGCACTAACCGCACCATGCCAGCAAGGGTTAACTCTTGGTGACCGGCAGTGTGACTTGGAATATTGTGATTCCACCCATTTGTTAATCTGCACGGCGGTGTACTACGCTTGATGGAAGCTAGGCGACGTGATTGAGTTTCTACGCTGAAGCGAATTACCAAACCATCGTTATTTACAGAGGAGAAATCATCACTGCTCAGATGTATATGCGCCCGAGACGAGAGATCATTTTCGTGGAGGCCTAGTCAAGTACGTACTACACAACGAAGTAGAGGTCCGGCAGAATTCCCAGTCCTGTGCGTCCAAGGTCAGCGGGCACGACTCATCATCTTGTACCGCTGTAGTACTATACGTGTAGCAAGGAGCGTGTACCTAGTCTAATCGCGTCTGCGCTGACCTGGTATTTGGTCGACCGGCGACACGGCATAGAATAGCAAGCACCGCCAGAGTCTTTCAAAGAGCCTGTGGCCACTCCCGTGTGCCAAGGAAACATGCAGCAGTAAAGCCAAAAGGAATTTGTTTCTCTGAAAACTACACTGAGATGATGCTTCCCGGGTGCTTGTGCTTAGCTTCTCTGAACGTCGCCGGCGGTGCATCCAGCCAGAGGGCCTTTTCCTGGCTCTTTCGCGCGGCGCGTACTGCAGTCTCTTTACAGCGACGAGCATCCTATGATCCCTGCCGCTCCGCGCGACAATTGGTACGTACTCAACAATTCGATCTCCAGAGTCCAAACACCCGTCCGTCAGATCTCGCAGCAACCGGTTTTAATTTGCGTGTGGTACCAAAAAGAAGAAAAGAAGAAAAGGCAAGGCAAGGCAAGAATTTTCCCTGCTCGCTTCTCACCAATTGCTGTGGCCCATGGCTCCGTTTTCATGTGCCGTGCAAGTTGGCGCATGTGAGCACAATCATGTACGTACCATCAAGAAAAGAAAAGAAAAAGTCCCAGCCCAATCTTGCAAGTCCTATGAACAGTGGTAGATCCATCCATCTCACATCATATATGGAGCCACTATTCCTTTTTACTTGCCGTCCTCCAATCCGGAGAGGAAAAGGCCGATTTATCCATTCCATCCATCAACAGCATTGGAGTGGTAGGAGTATTATCTTTGTGGCACTTTTTGGCCGCTTTCCTGTGATGGGCGACGATCCCATTCTGGCCAAGTTTAGCCAACAGCCACACAGTCCCCAGAAACAGTAAGTATTAGCAGTCACATGCCTCCTATGGCGGTATGGCCTATGGAATCGAAGGATCCTTCCATGAATGTGACCCTCGGTACTATCCTATCCTATGCTTTTTATGTTATGTTACTGCAACAGCAACAGCTAAGCCTAATCTTAGCGGCCGTCAGTCCAGTACTAGCTCGCGGTGATGTTTGTGATAAAACAATGTCAAGCTGCCAGCTGCAAACTGTACATGCATGAGATGAGACACCACACTTTACAGTTATTATTGCATGATGTTAACATCTAGCACCTGGTTTACACTGATCTGCAGTTTGTTTTGAGCCTCTCGTTGAGCTTTTGTCACCTTCTCAGTGATAGTTCTTGATCAGACGCCACTATTCGATGGAGTCCGACCGAACCCAATGTCGTCTTGATCAAATCTAGAACTTTAGTGATGCCTATTCCTAGATTTTCCAATTCTTTGGGAACCAACAGTGTTGCAAAAGGACAAAGAGGCAAGATAGGGAAATTTTATTCTTCTTTTTTTTGAGAAAAATGATGGAGAAAATTTCCTCCGTGCGACTGTCCATTCACGGTACTATTCTACCATTAGAGCAACTCCAACGGGCCGACCCAAACGGACCGCGCTTTTGTCCGTTTGAATCGGCCGCCCGCCCTCTTTTAGATTTGGGTTGGCAGTGCGTCCAACGCGCCGAGCCATTTCATGACCGTGCGCGCTGTAGATCATGTCAGCGGCCATGTCGTCGCCCTGGTTTTGGCGCTCCAGCGTGCAAGAAAGGTTCGCGCGCGCGGGTGAAAATCGGGCTAGCGCCCGCTAGTTTTGGCGCTCCAGCGCGCGGGAAAGGTTCACGCGCGCCGGGGGCGGCGCTCGTTATAAGAAGGCGCTCCCTCCACACTCTGTCCGCCGCCCACTCGTCTCGCCCCCTCTCACTAGCCTCGCCGCCTCTGCGCCACCATGTCGATTCGCAGCCTGGGCGCTTCGGTTTTTCGCGGAGTCCACGAGCGCCGCTCCGGTGCCTTCTCCTCCAAGATCTGGTTTGGCGAGATACGCCTCTGTTGACACACAAACACGTCACGTGTACCCTCGACGCCGGGGGTGATGCACCGCAGCTCACGTCGAAGGAGACCCGACCGAACGTAGCGATCGCAAGATGTCGGTCGGGCGCTTTCTGAACCGAAAACCCCACACCCGGGAGGGACCCCGTCGAGTCAGGGCGGCTATGGGCTGCCCTAGGTCGATCGCTCGCCCCTAGAGCCTCGGGATTCGCAGCTCTCAAACACGGAGAACAGCGAAGAACGAGAGAAAAACAGTGGATAGATAAAACGTAGACAGGAAAAAGTAGTATATTGATTTGTTCGATTGTGTGTTGTTTTAATCGGCCGTCACCCCCCAACATATATAAGAGGCGGCTGGACTTCCCGTACAAGCAAAGGATTTATCTAGGCTTTCCTTACAAGAAAATTACATCAATTCACGTCCTAGAGTCCTAGTTCTGGTCCCACTCGGATTCAGCCCGAATCTGGTCCAATCTTCTGTCTAGCTCCTTGCATGGGCCGTGGAATCTGCATATGACTTCCGATGGAGACGGTTCAAATATCAATTTTGTGTGCTTTGACGAGGCCAACAATCCGTATGTTGATCACTTTTCCAAATAAGGCCATCTTGAATACTCCACGGGGTCATCTCTAATTTCGAGTCGGACTCGTTCATGTAGCTGACCGGACCGTCCGACTCTTGCAGCGTCTCTGCAGGTCATATACTACGTCGGATGGTGATGACTCCAAAAGCAAAGTTGACCGTTTCGATGTTACGAACAACTCCCGTGTTGAACATTTTTTCATCCGAAGCCATCTAGATAAGTATTTGAGCCCATCTTCAGCATCTGGTCGGATTGGCCTCGACAGTTTCTACTGTTCACGGCGGCAAGCTTTCCTGGCAAGGTTACTGTTCATGGCGGCAAACTTTCCCCGGCAAGGTTACTGTTCATGGCGGCAAGCTCTCCCCCGGCAAGGTTACTGTTCACGGCGGCAAGCTCTCCCCCGGCAAGGTTACTGTTCACGGCGGCAAGCTTTCTCCGGCAAGGTTTTTGAGGCAGTAAACGACCTCGGATAGAAATGTGCCCAAAAGCAAAGTTGACCGTTTTGACGAGACGAAAATTTTTCGTGTTGAACATTTTCCGATTCGAGGCCATCTTCTGGGGCAAAACACTCACGTATTACGTGAGACACTTGCCAAGACATGTCTGGTCTCCCGCGTCATATTTCGCCTCTTGACAGGGCTGCATTCAGATAGCTCTAACTTTTGCATACGAACTCGGATTGAGATGATTTTTATATAAAAATCGATCGATTTGACGAGACGAAGACAATTCATGCAGAGCATTCCTTCATCCGAGGTTGTCCTGGAGGCTTAATTGACCAAAAAGCACTCAGAACACCTAAACATGACAATCTGAGTGTAGTTTTGGTCTTTGATATGATGCCAAATAATTATGGTCCAAACATTAAAGTTGTTCCATTCGGTGATGTGAAACTTTTCATGCTGAAAACCCTTTCACTCTGTATCTTGCCAAAATCAGGCGTCAACACATGCCCCCTGTTTTTCGGCAAAGCTTGCACGCCGAAAAATAATATGCATATTTTCCGCAAAAAAAAAAAGAAAAATAATATGCATAGTGTTCGTTCTAAGGACGATGTCAACACTCCATCGGTCATTTATTTTCCTCAGGGCGATAATTATGTATCGGCCATGTTTGTGCTAAGGGCGATAGTCGTATATCGGCCATTGCCTACTCGAGCTTCACCACACACTCGGGTGGTACTTCTTCAAATATTTTCCGTTGAGAGCTCGGGTAACAATGCCTTGTATTGATTCCACAAATATGAATTTCCGGGAACAACCCTTGTAATTCTAAAAGGACCTTCCCAACTCGGAGACCACTTCCCGAATTTCCTATCTCTTGAACCAATCGGCGAATCACCTTCGAGACGAGATCACCAACTTGAAAATTCTTCAACAACTTTCTTATTGTAAGCTCTTGCAACCCTCAACTTGTCTCTCTCTATGTACTTGAAGCAACTAAGCGTTTATCGGCAACTTCATCAATATTGTCCATCATCAAGTTATAAAGTCTCTGCCAAGAAATCATTTTGTTTGGCTATTCTCAAAGCATTCAAATTTACTTCCTTTGGTAAAACAACCTCTTGGCCATATACAAGCTCATGTGGAGTCACCTTGGTAGCACCATGCCT
The DNA here is from genome assembly GCA_021605205.1 of Aegilops longissima. NCBI lineage: Eukaryota > Viridiplantae > Streptophyta > Magnoliopsida > Poales > Poaceae > Aegilops > Aegilops longissima. Next base: position 658,904,211 of record CM038677.1, on the reverse strand, counting down.
TGAAATTCTATGTGCCCACAAAGCTTCAGACAACAACTCATGCCATCTCCTCGGATTATCCTTAATCCTCTTCTTGATGAGCTTGATTAAAATTTTATTGCTAGACTCAGCTTGTCCATTAGCTTGGGCATAATACGGAGAGGAATTGAGCAACTTTATGTTATAAGATTGACAAACTCTCGACTTGGTGTGACATGAAAGATGAACCTTGATCCGTAGTTAACGTTTGAGGAATACCGAATCTATGAATAATGTGCTCGGTGATGAACTGAATTACCTCCGTATGTGTCATGTTCTTGAGAGGTACTGCTTCAGACCATTTAATGAAATAATCAGTTGTCACCAATATGAACCGATGCCCTTTTGAAGAAGACGGGTGGATTTGTCCAATGAAATCTAAACCCCAACCTCTGAAAGGCCACGGTTTGATAATAGGATGTAACATAGCAGCAGGAGCCAATTGGATATCACCAAACTTTTGACAAGCTTCACATCCCTTATAATATCTGAAGCAATCATTAATCATAGTCGGCCAATAAAACCCAACCGCGTCGCAATAACCATTTCATCTTGGGAGCCGATGGTGAGTGCCACAAATACCTTCATGTACTTCCCCCATAGCAACTCTTGCCTGGTCCTCATCCAAACACTTTAGAAGAACATCATCGACTGTTCGGCGATAAAGACCATCATCTCTCATTGTATACTTAAAAGCCATACGCCGAACAACCCTGTTGTAACGCCCTCGATGCGGCTATATCTCCCACGTGTCGAAGCACGACTTAGAGGCATAACCGCATTGAAAGCAATGTCGCAAGTAAGGTAATCTTCACACAACCCATGTAATACATAAGGAAAGAGATACATAGTTGGCTTACGATGCCACTTCACACAATACATAAATAAACATCCATCATTCATATTACACTCAAGGTCCGACTACGGAACCAAAATAAAAGAAGATACCCCAAATGCTACGGATCCCGATCGTCCCAACTGAGCACCACTCGATCATCGGAAAAGACACATAGTAACGACCACGTTCCTCGTCGAACTCCCACTTGAGCTTGGTTGCGTCACCTGCCGGCATCGTCGGCACTGCAACTGTTTTGGTAGAATCTGTGAGTCACGGGACTCAGCAATCTCACACCGCGAGATCAAGACTATTTAAGCTTATAGGACAGAGTAGTAAGGTGGAGCTGCAGCAGCGACTAGCATATATGGTGGCTACATCGCAAAAGAGAGCGAGAAGAGGAGCAAAGCACGGTCGTTAAGCTAGTAGCGATCAAGAAGTGATCTGAACTACTTCGTCGACATAACTCCAACACCGTGTTCACTTCCCGGACTCCGAGAAGAGACCATCACGTTACACACGCGATTGATGTGTATTTTATTGAGGTCAACTTGGGTTTTCTACAACCGACATTAACAAATTCCCATCGCCTCATAACCGCGGGCACGGTTTTGAAAGATAATACCTGCGGGTGTCCCAACTTAGCCCATTATAAGCTCTCACGGTCAACGAAGGATATTCCTTCTACCGGGAAGACCCGATCAATCTCGGAATCCCGGACTACAAGACATTTCGACAACAATAAACCAAGACCAGCAAAGCCGCCCGATTGTGCCGACAAATCCCGATAGGAGCTGCACATATCTCGTTCTCAGGGCACATCCGGATGAGACTAGCTACGAGTAAAACCAAGCCTCGAGTTTCCCGTGGTGGCCCCAGTAGCTCGATTCGGGCCAGCACTCGAAGAGCACCGGTCCGGGGTTAAAATAAAGATGACCCTCGGGCTCGCGAAAACCCGGGGAAAAAGGCTTAGGTGGCAAATGGTAAAACCAATGTTGGGCCTTCTTTGGGCGAGTCTTATTCAAAGCGAACTGTCAAGGGGTCCCATAAATCACCCAACCGTGTAAGGAACGCGAAATCAAGGAACATAACACGGTATGGCGGAAACTAGGGTGGCAAGAGTGGAACAAAACACCGGGCATAAGGCCGAGCCTTCCACCCTTTACCAAGTATATAGATGCATTAATTATAGCAGATATATATTGTGATATCCCCAACAAGTAAACATGTTCCAAATAAGGAACAACATCTCCATGTTCAACAAGGAACAAACTTCACTTCACCGCAACTAGCAACGCTATAAGAGGGCTGAGCAAAGCGGTAACATAGCCAATCAGCGGTTTGCTAGGAAAAGGATGGTTAGGGGCTGACATGGCAATATGGGTGGCATGATATAGCAAGTGATAGGCATCGTAGCATAGGCATAGCAAAAGAGCGAGCATCTAGCATAGCAAAGATAGAAGTGATTTGAGGTATGGTCATCTTGCACGCAATGTTCTCGAGTTGTCGAAAGCTTGATCCTCGTAAGCGTTCTCAACAGGTTCCTCGTTCACGTACTCGTCTCCGGCTCTACCCAAAGCAAGAACACAAACAAAGGAACCACAATAAATCACGGTGCAATGCACAATCAACATGATGCAATACATGACATGATATGCGAGATGTGATATGCAATGCGTATCTGGCGCTCGGAAGGAAAATGATGAACCAGGCATCAACTTGGCAAACCAAGTATGCCACTGGAAAGATGAGATGATTTCGGTTGAAATCGATATAAAGATCACCGGAATCGGATGCACGGTTTGCAAATGACAAGCAAAACAAGAATGGCACAAATCTGCCATTAACAGCATGATACCACTTAGCAAGCAACAAGAAATTAAGCTACTGCACCCAAACGTACCAACAAAGTAAATGGCAGTGATCTACATAAGATGCTTGACAAAAGATCAACACCGAGCTACGGCTAAAACACATCATAACAGGTTCAAACAAGCATGGCAAAAGTGCACAAAATATCAGGCTGGACATGGCAAAACAGCATCAGGTAGCAATGTTCAGAGCAAGAAAACTACATGCTACAGGAAATTATAATAGCAAAACAAGGCACGGCATGAATCTACTCAAAGCATAGAACAAAAGTCCCTTACTGACCATAAGCCAAAAAGGATCAGAAAATATAGTAACACCCATGTCAATATCGCAAGTTTCTTTAACAGATTCAGCAACATGGCATGTCAAAAACTGATAACAAGTAGGCATGTTTAAGAGCTCGATGCACTCACTACAGAGCCTTACATGATAAACTAAGCATATATATATCAAGAAGACATGGCATAGAAGACATACATGGCAAGAACAACATCATAGCATATACGGATCAACCACAACAACCTTGGCAAAATTGAATAACATGTAAACAATCTGCCAGGAAACATTTGATAGCAAAAGTAGAGCTCGATTGACTCAAGCTATGGCACTCCATAATTGCAAACAAAGGCATGGATGGATAGAGAATAACCATATGTTCCAAACATCCTTACTGAAGTATCTCAAAATATGCATGGATCTCTCGGTAGCATCAAGTTAACATGGCATCAAAATATCAAGAAAAGCAGCTGAAATCAGCAACATCAGGACACCTACTTTGCATGCTTGTGCTAGTCACCACATAGATCACAAAAATACATGGCATACACCCTGGAAAGATGGCATGGTATATTACAAAACACATGTAGGACTCAAAACCATAGGATGCACACATCAATCATAGCAAAAATAACAAAAGTGCAAGTTACATTAAGAAAGCGAAACTAACATCACATAGCTCTCTTCCAACAGCATTTCGGGCATCAAGATGAGCTCAAATGAAAATGATGCAATGAGATGAAATGATCTACTCTTCGAGATGAACATTTTGACATATTACACGCGCAAAATGGAGCTACAGATGCAAAGTTATGCTACGTAGAAAATGTCACAAAATATACACAGGATTAAAAACTTAGAGGAAAAAGAGGGAAGAAGTCAACCCGGATCGAGATCGGCCCGATCCAGATCAGGCGGCGGCGGCATGGCTCACGGAGCCCTTGGCGAGGAGGAGGAGGAGAGGCCGGGTCCGTGGCGGAGGAGGTGAGGTCGCCGGAGGAGGGTGTGGTGGCCCAGCCGTGAGAGGCCGCGACGGCCAGCCGGCGGCCGGCCGGCCGGCAAGGTCCGGCGGGCCAGCCCGCGGTCAGGCGGGCCAGTGGCGTGGCAATGGCCGGCCAGTCTGTGTGGCGGCCCGGCAGTCTGTGTGAGGCAGCAGTCTGTGGCCGGCGGCGGTCTGTCTGCCGGCAGGCTGTCTGGCAGTCTGCGGCGGAGCTCGGCGCGCGGGGGGAAGCGGGCGCGCCAGGCGGCGGGCAGGCCGGGCGGCCGTGAGCCCAGAGGGCGGCGGCGAGGCGGGCGGCGTGCCACGTGGCGCGCCCTGATTGGTTAGGACGGCCGGCCGCGCGGGACGGACGTGTCCGGACGGCGCGTGGGGTTTCGTCCGGTAGCGGTAGGGAAGGCTAGGGTTGATCCGGATTTAGAATGGGGGTGTTTAAATAGGCATAGAGGGAGCTAGGAGAGTCCAAATGAGGTGTAGTTTTCGCCCACGATCGTGATCGAGCGACGGAGAGCATGGAAGTGACTTAGATGGGTTATTGGGCTGTTTTGAAGGGTGTTGGGCTGCAACTTAAAAGAGGCCTTTGCGAGAGTGCGGTTAACCGTTGGAGTTCCAAACGAGCTCAAATGACTGAAACTTGACCGGTGGTCTACGGTGGTATACCAAGGCCACTTGACAAACCTCGGTCCATTCCGAGACAGTTTAGTACCGCTCACGGAAAAAGCGTAAAAGGGGCGCGGGGAGATAGGAGTGTCGGATTGCAAAACGGACAACGGAAAATGCTCGGAATCATGAGACGAACACGTATGCAAATCGATGCACATGATGACATGATATAAAATGCATGACATGGACAAAATGCAAAAGAAGAAAAACCCAACCACGGAGGAATATCATATCACAATGCCGAAAATGGCAAGAGTTGGAGTTACAAAATGGAAAGTTACTTCGGGGTGTTACAACACTCCACCACTACAAGAGGATCTCGTCTCGAGATCTAGGACTGAAAGAACTCCGGATATTCGAACGGAGGTGATCCTCGCGCTCCCGGTGGCTTCTCGGTCGGAATGGTGTGACCACTTCACTTTCGAGAATTTGATTGACTTGTTGCGAGTCTTGCGCTCGGTTTCTTCAAGAATAGCAGCGGGTGCTCATGATAAGAGATCTTCTTGAAGGTCAATTTCTTGAAGTTGATAGTGCGTTCAGAGTCTTGAAGCACTTGCGAAGCTGTGACACGTGAAACACATCGTGCGTTCGCGAAGTTGGACGGAAGCTCAAGTTGATAGGCGAGATCGCCTCTTTTGCCAATGATCTTGAAAGGACCCACGTATCTAGGGGCAAGCTTCCTTTGATACCGGGCGGCGAGTGCCTTTCATTGGAGACGCGGAGGTAGACATGGTCTCCGATTTCAAAAGCCACATCACGGTGCTTATCATCATAATAGCTCTTACGCGCGATTATGCGGCTTTGAGATTCTCACGAATGACTTTGCACATTTCTTGACTTCGTGATCAAGTCATTGCCAAGAAGTTGGCGTTCACTGTCTCGGACCAATTGAGAGGAGTCGGCACTTTCGCCATAGAGAATTTCGAATGGGGCCTTGCCGAACTCGCTTGAAAGCTGTTGTTGTAGGAGAACTTCGGCATATGGAAGACAATCTTCCCACTTCATACGAAAGAAATGACACAAGCCCCGAGCATATCTTCAAGGATTTGATTAACCCGCTCGACTTGGCCACTTGTTTGAGGATGGAAAGCTGTCTTTGAAAACGAATGTTGGTGCTCATGGCCTTCAAAAGAATCCCAAAACTTGGAGGTGAAGATGCTGCCATGGTGCAAAGAGATCACTTGTGGAATGCCGTGCAAGGAGACAATCCACGAGGTGTATAGCTCGCTAACCGAGCTGCTGTGATAGATTCTTTGATAGGAAGAAAATGAGCCACTTTAGTAAGCTTGTCAATGACAACGAAGATAGCATCATTTCCACGCTTGGACTTTGGAAATCCATCCACGAAGTCCATTTCAATATGATCAAACTTCCATTCGGAATAGCAAGAGGTTGGAGGAGACCAGCTGGTCGTTGGTGTTCTGCTTTCACCCTTCTGCAGACATCACATTCATTCACGAATTGAGCAATTTCTCTTCATTCGAGTCCACCAATCTGATGCTGAGGTCATGGTACATCTTTGTACTTCCAGGATGAATGGATAGAAGGGAATTGTGTGCCTCGTTCATAATGACTTTACGTAGATCACCCTTTGGAACCACAATCCGGTCCTCGAAGAAAAGAGTATCTTTGCCATCAATGTGGAAGCACTTGTATTTGGAAATGCCCTTGTCGATACCACGTTTCACCTTTTTCACCATGGTATCCAGGAGTTGAGCCTCATGAATTTGGTCTTCCAAAGTAGGAGAGACTATGAGGTTGGCAAGAAAGCCTTGAGGAACAACTTGAAGATTCAGCTTGCGGAAAGCTTCACAGAGATCCGGTTGGAAGGGCTTGAGGATTAAACTGTTGCAATAAGCCTTCCTGCTCAAAGCATCTGCAATCACATTGGCCTTGCCCGAAGTATATTCAATACTCGGATTGTACTCTTGAATCATTTCGGCCCATCGAGTTTGCCTGAGGTTGAGGTTGGGTTGAGTGAAGATATAGTTGAGACTCTTGTGATCGGTGAATATGTCCACTTTCCTTCCCAACAAGAGATGTCTCCAAGTTATTAATGCATGGACAACTGCCGCCAACTCAAGATCGTGAGTGGGGTAGTTCTTTTCGTTGGGCTTCAGCTGACGAGAGGTATAGGCCACAACTTTCTTCTCTTGCATTAACACAGCACCGAGACCTTGAAGAGAAGCATCACAGAAAACTTCGAATGGCTTGGATTCATCGGGAGGAGTCAAGACAGGAGCTGTGACTAGCTTCTCTTTGAGGGTGTTGAAAGCAACATCACACTCAGGAGACCAGACATACTTCACATGCTTCTGGAGGAGGTTGGAAAGAGGCTTTGCAATCTTGGAGAAATTCTCAACGAATCTTCAGCAATAGCTTGCAAGTCCAAGAAAACTGCGAAGCTGCTTGCCATTCTGAGGAGGTTCCCAATTCACAACTGCAGACACCTTCTCGGGGTTAACAGCGATGCCCTTGGCGGAGATGATATGACCAAGGTAAAGAACTTCATCAAGCCAAATTCACATTTGGAAAACTTAGCATAAATTGATGCTCTCGAGCTTGTCAAGCACCAATCGCAAATGTTTGGCATGATCCTTCTTATTCTTGGAGAAGACCAAAATATCATCGAGATAGACCAAGGCGAATTCATTGGTGTAGGGGTTGAAGATGAAGTTCATCATTCGAGAGAATGTTGGAGGAGCATTTACAAGGCGAAAGACATGACAAGATATTCATAAGAACCAAAGCTTGTTCGAATCTTTGTCTTGGGAATATCTTGTTCACGAATCGAATTTGATGATAACCCATCGAAGGTCAAGCTTGGAGAACACTTTAGCACCTTTGAGTTGCTCGAAAAGCTCATTGATGTTGGGAAGTGGATACTTTTTCTTGATAGTCTTCTTATTCAATGGACGGTGTCGGCGCAAAGTCGGTCCGTGCCATCCTTCTTCTGGACAAAAGAACACCACAACCCCAAGGAGATGAACTCGGTCCGATCAGACCCAGACGCTCTTGTTCATCGAGCTGCTTCTTCAATTCCTTCAGCTCATTGGGTCCAAGCTTGTATGGACGCTTGCAAACGGGTTCCGTGCCAAGCTCAAGATCAATAACGAATTCAACTAGCCGGTGAGGAGGCATACCCGAAAGCTCTTCTGGAAAGACATCTTGGTACTCACAAACGACTGGAATCTGAGAGATAGCATTCAACTCGCCCTTCTCATTGAGAGAAAACAACCGAATGGTTTCATCACGAGCGGCATAGATGATCACATCCTCAGAAGAGTGAGTCAATTGAATTTCCCTGGCAGCACAATCAAGCTGAGCTTTGTCTTTGAGAAAGCCATCCATCCCGAGAATAAGATCAATATCCGAGTCACCAAGAACAATTGGTTTAGCAAAATCTATAGTCGCCCATCTTGATAGAAACATCCGGGACCAAGGAGCTTGCATGCATGAATTTACCCGGAGAGACAACCGATAACGGTTTAGGCAAATCTTGAAAAACCAACTCATGCTTAGATGCAAAAGGTCTTGAAATGAAAGAATGCGATGCACCAGTATCAAATAAGACTTTTGCAGGAATATCATTAACTGAGAGATTACCCATTATCACATCAGTAGATTCCTCCGCTTGAGCTACATTCATCATGTTCACCTTTGCAGACTTGGGATTATGCTCGACCACTGCATTGCTGGAAGATCTCACAGGAAGAGGAGGCGGAAGGCGCCTCTGGTTGAAGCACTTGTTCGCATAGTGACCTTTCTGCTGACATTTGTTGCAAGTCACCTCGAGAGCGGACGGTGATAAGGAGCATTTGACCTTGGAGCTTGAGAATTAGACTTGTTACGATAGCTTTGGGTTGGGTGGGTGGGAAGATCCACGACCACCTGAGTTCTTCTGGCGATAAGGCTGACGGAACGGAGGAGGAGGAAGGTAGAACTTTTGCTGCTTAGCTGCCACTTGAGAGGAAGAAGAAGACTGAATGCATCCCCGATTCTCTTCTTAGAAGCCTCACACTTGAGCTGGGCAGCTTCTTGCTTGATGCCATGTTGTAGAATTCATCATACTTTTACGGCTCAAAAAGCACGAGCTAATTGCAAATCTTCTCTGAGACCACCTCTGAATTGATAGATCATACTCTTTTCATCGTGGACGTCTTGCTTAGCGAAGCGGCGAGTTCTGAACTGGATATTGTATTGATACACGACATGCCGCCTTGCTTGAGATTGCGGAACTCCTCACGCTTGCTCTCAACAACACTTTTGAATGTGGTGAGCTTTGAAGTCTCGGCGGAACTCATCCCGTAATGACACGACCTCCTCTAGAATCTTTGTATTCTGGTACCACTTGGCAGCTTGGTCCTTGAGTTGAAGCGAAGCAAACTTGACAAAGTCCTCGTGTCCGACATTGCTACATTCAAAATGTTTGCAGATGTCCACAAGCCAATCGTCGGCGTCTGTGGCCTCGACACGAAGCTGAAAGACTTCGCTGATTAGCAAGGAACCGATTGAGGGTAGCAAAGTGCGGCTAGTTGTTGCCTTGGCCTTGATTTCCTTGGTTGCCTTGCCCTTGGAGTGCGCTCTTGCAAGAGTTGCAAAATCATCGAGCATTTGCGTTGGTGGCTGCCATGATAGCTTGCCATGCCTCCGGAGGCGGAGGTGGAGGTGGAGGGTTCGATTGACTCCCATCATTGCGATCCGGATTCAGACGCGTTGGCGGAGCCATCCTGAAGAGGGTGACATCCGTTAGCACTTTGATAGACAGACAGACAAGTTGAATCAACGGATAGAAATTGCAACATATAGTCTTCACAATAAACATTCGAACAAGGATGAACGAATGAATTCCAAAGTTAACATCACATGTCCATTAAGGTGAGAAGCCACTTGATTAAGGGTTGATGAAAAAAAATAACAAGGTACGACTGGAACAAATAAGTGGTAAGGATTACCCAATCACAAACCAAATATATGCGGGAAGAAAAGCTAAGAGCTACTTGAATCCCACCTATAAACTCCCGAAACTTTCTGGTTATGCAATCTGGTGTTGGGGATCTGAGGGACACAAAATATATCACCCAAACTAACAATACCTAGATCCATTTGTATCCATCCGTCAACACATAACCAAGAAATCCTCGAAATCGTGTACCTCGACCTTGAAAAACATCCGTTATACAAGTCATGGCAATACTCGAGCTCGCCCAATCTTTGGGTTATCGGGTTATCTCACCAACAACTGCACAAAAGAGATTTCGATGTCGGCAAAACTCAGGTATTCGAGGCTGCAGCGATAAAATTGTGGCGACAACACCTCGGAGCTCAACTCCCGGGACACCGCCACAACCCCTAAATGTCGGGAGGCACCAAGAACAATGTTCTCGTCACAAAACCATCGGAGCGATCCCAAGATACCAGCGTGATCCTAAATTTTTTAGTGAAATTTGAGGAGAGAAGAGTCAAAACTCTATGTCGGGATACCTCACCGAGGCGATTTAAGGGTGGGAGTAAAGAGAATCCTACTCTCCGATATATATATATATATATATATATATATATATATATATATATATATATATATATATATATATATATATATATATATATCCTAAGACTCAAAACATTTTCCGTTCTAGACTCAACAACGCCACAAACAATCAAGTAGGGGGCTCCTAAGTCGGGAAGGCTCGATTACCAACATGTATCCCTCGATGCGGCTATATCTCCCACGTGTCGAAGCACGACTTAGAGGCATAACCGCATTGAAAGCAATGTCGCAAGTGAGGTAATCTTCACACAACCCATGTAATACATAAGGAAAGAGATACATAGTTGGCTTACGATTAGCCACTTCACACAAGACATAAATAAATATCCATCATTCAGATTACACTCAAGGTCCGACTACGGAACCAAAATAAAAGAAGATACCCCAAATGCTACACAGATCCCGATCGTCCCAACTGGGCACCACTCATGATCATCGGGAAAATACACATAATAACGACCACGTTCCTCGTCGAACTCCCACTTGAGCTCGGTTCGTCACCTGCCCGGCATCGTCGGCACTGCAACTGTTTTGGTAGAATCTGTGAGTCACGGGACTCAGCAATCTCACACCCGCGAGATCAAGACTATTTAAGCTTATAGGACAGAGTAGTAAGGTGGAGCTGCAGCAAGCGACTAGCATATATGGTGGCTACATCGCAAAAGAGAGCGAGAAGAGGAGCAAAGCACGGTCGTTAAGCTAGTAGCGATCAAGAAGTGATCTGAACTACTTCGTCGACATAACTCCAACACCGTGTTCACTTCCGGACTCCGCGAGAAGAGACCATCACGGTTACACACGCGATTGATGTGTATTTTATTGAGGTCAACTTCGGGTTTTCTACAACCGGACATTAACAAATTCCCATCTGCCTCATAACCGCGGGCACGGCTTTTGAAAGATAATACCCTGCAGGGGTGTCCCAAATTAGCCCATTATAAGCTCTCACGGTCAACGAAGGATATTCCTTCTACCGGAAGACCCGATCAATCTCGGAATCCCGGACTACAAGACATTTCGACAGAATAAAACAAGACCAGCAAAGCCGCCCGATTGTGCCGACAAATCCCGATAGGAGCTGCACATATCTCGTTCTCGAGGCACATCCGGATGAGACTAGCTACGAGTAAAACCAAGCCTCGAGTTTCCCGTGGTGGCCCCTGCAGTAGCTCGATTCGGGCCAGCATTCAAGGAGCACTGGTCCGGGGTTAAAATAAAGATGACCCTCGGGCTCGCGAAAACCGGGGAAAAAGGCTTAGGTGGCAAATGGTAAAACCAATGTTGGGCCTTCTGGGCGAGTCTTATTCAAAGCGAACTGTCAAGGGGTCCCATAAATCACCCAACCGTGTAAGGAACGCGAAATCAAGGAACATAACACCGGTATGGCGGAAACTAGGGTGGCAAGAGTGGAACAAAACACCGGGCATAAGGCCGAGCCTTCCACCCTTTACCAAGTATATAGATGCATTAATTATAGCAGATATATATTGTGATATCCCCAACAAGTAAACATGTTCCAAATAAGGAACAACATCTCCATGTTCAACAAGGAACAAACTTCACTTCACCGCAACTAGCAGCGCTATAAGAGGGCTGAGCAAAGCGGTAACATAGCCAATCAACGGTTTGCTAGGAAAAGGATGGTTAGGGGCTGACATGGCAATATGGGTGGCATGATATAGCAAGTGATAGGCATCGTAGCATAGGCATAGCAAAAGAGCGAGCATCTAGCATAGCAAAGATAGAAGTGATTTGAGGGTATGGTCATCTTGCTCGCAATGTTCTCGAGTTGTCGAAAGCTTGATCCTCGTAAGCGTTCTCAACAGGTTCCTCGTTCACGTACTCGTCTCCCGGCTCTACCCAAAGCAAGAACACAAACAAAGGAACCACAATAAATCACGGTGCAATGCACAATCAACATGATGCAATACATGACATGATATGCGAGATGTGATATGCAATGCGTATGCGCGCTCCGGAAGGAAAATGATGAACCAGGCATCAACTTGGAAAACCAAGTATGCCACTGGAAAGATGAGATGATTTCGGTTGAAATCGATATAAAGATCACCGGAATCGGATGCACGGTTTGCAAATGACAAGCAAAACAAGAATGGCACAAATCTGCCATTAACAGCATGATACCACTTAGCAAGCAACAAGAAATTAAGCTACTGCACCCAAACGTACCAACAAAGTAAATGGCAGTGATCTACACAAGATGCTTGACAAAAGATCAACACTGAGCTACGGCTAAAACACATCATAACAGGTTCAAACAAGCATGGCAAAAGTGCACAAAATATCAGGCTGGACATGGCAAAACAGCATCAGGTAGCAATGTTCAGAGCAAAAAAACTACATGCTACAGGAACTTATAATAGCAAAACAAGGCATGGCATGAATCTACTCAAAGCATAGAACAAAAGTCCCTTACTGACCATAAGCCAAAAAGGATCAGAAAATATAGTAACACCCATGTCAATATCGCAAGTTTCGTTAACAGATTCAGCAACATGGCATGTCAAAAACTGATAACAAGTAGGCATGTTTAAGAGATCGATGCACTCACTACAGAGCCTTACATGATAAACTAAGCATACATACATCAAGAAGACATGGCATAGAAGACATACATGGCAAGAACAACATCATAGCATATACGGATCAACCACAACAACCTTGGCAAAATTGAATAACATGTAAACAATCTGCCAGGAAACATTTGATAGCAAAAGTAGAGCTCGATTGACTCAAGCTATAGCACTCTATAATTGCAAACAAAGGCATGGATGGATAGAGCATAACCATATGTTCAAAACATCCTTACTGAAGTATCTCAAAATATGCATGGATCTCTCGGTAGCATCAAGTTAACATGGCATCAAAATATCAGCAAAACAGAGCTGAAATCAGCAACATCAGGACACCTACTTTGCATGCTTGTGCTAGTCGCCACATAGATCACAAAAATACATGGCATACACCCCTGGAAATATGTCATGGCATATTACAAAACACATGTAGGACTCAAAACCATAGGATGCACACATCAATCATAGCAAAAATAACAAAAGTGCAAGTTCTGCTAAGAAACAGAAACTAACATCACATAGCCCACTTCCAACAGCATTTCGGGCATCAAGATGAGCTCAAATGAAAATGATGCAATGAGATGAAATGATCTACTCTTCGAGGCGAACATTTTGACATATTACACGCGCAAAATGGAGCTACAGGTGCAAAGTTATGCTACGTACAAAATGCCACAAAATATACACAGGATTAAAAACTTAGAGGAAAAAGAGGGGGGAAGAAGTCAACCCGCGGATCTGAGATCCGGCCCGATCCAGATCGGGCGACACGCAATGCGGCTCGCGGAGCCCGCTTGGGCGAGGAGGAGGAGGAGAGGCGGGTCCGGTGGCGGAGGAGGTGAGGTCGCCCGGCGGATCACAGTGGTGGCCGCCGGCCGGAGGCGGCGACCGGCCATGCGAAGCCAGGCCGGCAAGGTCCGGCGGCGGCGGGCCGGCAGTCTGGCGGCGGGCAGCAGTCTGTGGCGGGTGCCGGCAGGTCTGGGCGGGCGGGGCGGGGCTCAGGCGCTGCGGGAGGGCGGCGGCGACCCGTCTTGGGCAGGCGGCCGTGGGCCCGCAGGGCAGGCGGCGGAGGCGGCGGCGTGCCCACGTGGCGCGCCCTGATTGGTTCGGATGGCGGCGGCGATGGGACGGACGTGTCCGGACGGCCTTGAGGGGTTTCGTCCGGCGCGAGGTAGGGAAGGCTAGGGTTGATCCGGATTTAGAATGGGGGTGTTTAAATAGGCATAGAGGAGCTAGGAGAGTCCAAATGAGGTGTAGTTTTCGCCCACGATCGTGATCAAGCGACGGAGAGCATGGAAGTGACTTAGATGCGTTATTGGGCTGTTTTGAAGGGGTGTTGGGCTGCAACTTAAAAGAGGCCTTTGCAAGAGTCGGTTAACCGTTGGAGTACCAAACGAGCTCCAAATGACCGAAACTTGACCGGTGGTCTGGTGGTATACCAAGGCCACTTGACAAACCTCGGTCCATTCGAGACAGTTTAGTACCGCTCACGGAAAAAGCGTAAAAGGGCGCCGGGGAGATAGGAGTGTCGGATTGCAAAACGGACAACGGGAAAATGCTCGGAATCATGAGGCGAACACGTATGCAAATGCGATGCACATGATGACATGATATAAAATGCATGACATGGACAAAATGCAAAAAGAAGAAAAACCCAACCACGGAGGGAATATCATATCACAATGCCGAAAATGGCAAGAGTTGGAGTTACAAAAATGGAAAGTTACTTCCGGGATGTTACACCTGTCCACCCTTTCACTCGGATTGCACAAGTAATCAACAATGGGCTTTCTCCAGTCGGAATTATCACCTGCACTAGATTTTTTGTTAATGGCCGAATCAGTGGGTTCAGGTTCGGTCTCTCCCATATTGGCAAGACAAGACATCGGTTTTTGAGAGGTATGAAACACGCCACGATCAACATGATATCCAGATGCTTGCTGTGCCAACTCATTTGCTTTCCAGTTGTCATGTCTAGATATATGTGCAATGCTAAAACAATCCAAAGTAGAAATTATATCTAGACATTTATCAAGATAAACATTAAGTGATTCGTCCAAACACTGAAAGACTCTGTATATTTGCTGCACCACTAGTAACGAATCACCGTAAGCCTCAATATGTGTAACACCTATAGCAAGTAGCATCTCTAAACCGAATAACAATGCTTCATATTCGCTTGATTGTTTGTGCAAAAATATTCTAAGCGGCATGAGGCTTCAAAACAGCACCATGAGGAGATATATAAACAATACCAACACCTTGGCCATTGCTACAAACTGAACCATCAAAGTACAATCTCCATGGCACTAATGAAACAAGGTTTATATCAACATCATGCTTGTCATTAATCCGATGTTCAACAATGAAATTAGCAACAATTTGGCCTTTCATGGATTTTATAGATTCATAAGCCAAATCATATTCAATCAAAGCATAAGCCCACTTGCCAATTCTACCACTAAGAATTGGCCTATACAACATGTACTTAATGACATCGGTTTGACAAGCTACTACACAAGCACTCGGCACTAGGTAATGTCTCAATTTTGTGCAAGCATAATATAAGCATAGACATAGTTTTTCAATAGATGTATACCTTGTCTCGGCGTCCAATAAGCGTCTGCTCAAATACGTAATGGCATGCTCTTTTCCTTCGGTATCTTGAGTCAAAACAGCACCAATAACACCTTCCTCTGCTGCGATATAAAGCTTAAAAGGCTCTCTATGCTTGGGTGCTTTCATTACCGGAGGAGTGCACAAATAATTCTTGATCATATCAAAGGCTTCTTGCTGTTTTGCCCCCCAAGTGAAATTAACATCATTCTTTAACCGAAGGATAGGAGTAAATGCATCAACTTTCCCTGACAGATTGGCTATGAACCTTCTCAAATAATTGACCTTGCCAAGGAACTTTTGCATATCTCTCTTGCATGTTGGAGCCTCCACTTTCTGTATGGCCTCTATCTTTTTGGGATCAATTTGATGCCATCTTCATGAATAATGAAACCCAAAATTTGCCACCGACACGCTGAATGCACATTTCAAAGGATTCATCTTTAGTCCATACCTTTTCATTCTCTCAAAGCTAAGCGCAAATCGGCCAAGTGAGATTCAAAAGCATCCGATTTGACAACAATATCATCAATATAAACTTCAAGTATGATACCGAGTAAATCATGAAAAATCAAATTCATAGCTCTTTGATATGTGGCTCCAGATTTTTAATCCGAATGTCATCACTGTCCACTCAAATAAACCAAGGAAACCAGGACATCGGAAAGCTGTTTTGTACATGTCCTCTTCAGCCATAAAATTTGATTGTATCCGCATTACCATCTAGAAAGCTAATAACCTTATGTCCGAAGCATCATTAATAAGCATATCGGCTATTGGCATGGGATACTCATCTTTGGGTGTAGCCCTATTCAAATCTCTGAAGTCAATGCACACCCTCAACTTGTCGGATCCCTTCTTCTCCTTTGGGACAATGTTAGAAATCCACTCGGCATACCTGCAAGGTCGAATGAAATTAGCTTCAAGCAGTTGACCGATCTCTTCCTTGATCCGGTCATATGTTTTCGGATTAAACTTTCTGGTCGACTGTTTATAAGGTCTAAAACCGGCCTTTATAGGCAACCGATGCTCCACTAGCTCTTGGCTCAACCCTGGCATCTCATGATATTCCCATGCAAAGCAACAAACATATTCTTTCAATAGCTCGATTAATTTAGCTTTACAATCGGCTTTCAAATTTTTGTTTATAAATGTCGGTCGACTAACTGATCCGTCTCCGATATCTACCTCTTCTAACGGATCGGCCGATGTAAAACCTTGTCCAAGTTTATCCATGTCATCCAACTCCTCAATAGACTCATACATATCGTTCTCGCCGGACTGATATTTTACAAGACGTTTTTGCAACCACTCGGAACTAGAATCCATTTAAACATATCATACCTTGGAGCCGATTGCATTCAGTCGGCTTTAAAGACACGGGCACTAAACCATTCTTGGTCGCGCTGAGAAAATCAAACTCTGATAAGTCACGTCCCGTCAAGCAAGTAGCATTGGGATGTTGCCAATCCACCGATGCATCGGCCGAGCAACACAGGCGAATTATCCGCATGAATGACTTCCACTTCATCATCAACCCATCGAATCAAAAACTGGTGCATAGTGGATGGCACACCTGGTTTGCATGAACCCAATCACGGCCTAGTATAACGTTGTAGTTACCTTGCACCTCGGCGACAAAGAATGCAAGAGCCAAAGTTTTGCTTCCGATGTAAGCTCCACATACATCACACCTTTGGCTTCAGTTCTCTCTTTGCCTTCAAACCCGTTGAGCACCATATTGGTCTTGATCAATTCTTCATCGAGCAAACCCAATTTCACGAAGACCGAATAGGGCATAAGATTTACCACAGCACCACCATCAACAAGCATTCGATGAGTGGCGATCCATTGATATGACCTCCGAGATACAACGGTTTCAAATGTATTCTTGGTTCTTTTGGCTTCTCGAATATTGCGTTTTTAGGACCAAAATCCAGTTGAGCCACTTCCCTTCCTCATCTACACCACGAAACTCAGCGGGTAAGTAATATACCATATTGATATCCATACCTTCATGGACGGTGTAGACTCATAGTCTAACATATCAGCCTCTTCTTCAAGTGGATTGACCAATTCTGAAATCTGGTCAAGTGAAGGAGAAGTAAGAAGTGTTTAGAGACGATGTAATAGCTGTCGATCGTCCTCCTTGGGTGGTGTAGGCACCTCTGTGATAGATGTAGAAGCTGATGTATCTTGTATTTGTTTAGGCCTCCACACTTGTTTTGTTTGGAACCATGGGTGAGTGTCATTGAACAACTTATCCCTTTGCTTCTCGGCCTCCCGCTCTGCCATCTCTTGACTCCTTAACCTCTGTAGTTTGCTCTTACGTGTCTTTGTTAGCCTGGAGGACACCACTTTGGTCGAGTGTATTTAGCATCTTTCACTTTTACTTGGCTGGTGCTTGCTTCATGGTCATTAACCGAGTGCTTTGGCGTGATAGCAAGTGTCGGCTCGGTCAGTGGTTATGCACAATCGGCTGCTGTATGGGGAATGTTTGATTGCCCAAGATAAGTGAGTCGACATCCATTTTCTCCTTGCCTTTTCCTGACTCAACTGCTGCAACACTTGGTGACTTAACACGCCATTCTTTTCGACTTTCCAGATGCATGAAATTTCCACTCGGGCGCACCTTTTACTCGGATGGAATCCACTCGGATGGACGTCACTCTGATGGAATCCACTCGGATGGAACTCAGTCGGATGGAATCTACTTGGCCACACTTTTTCACTTGGATAGCTTCCACCAGGGTGCATTCTTACACTAGGATATTTTCCACTCGGTCGCATATTTTGACCAGCCGACTGATAGTCACCGATGTTCAGTCGGCCATTATATGGGTAATCAAGTCGATTCCACACAGATTGCCTCTGCTCTTCTGAAAACTGCGCCCTTGGTCCACTCGGTTTCACATACTGACTGAACATATCATTCGATGGTGACCTTGGTCGCTTTAAGTGTGATGGCCGGTTAGAGCTGGGACCAGCCGACTAATTAGCATATTTGGACAGCAACATATCAAAAGTTGGCTTGATCCGCTTGCGTTGCACTTTAGCTTCATTCCTCTTCCATTTGCCAACCACGGACTCTTGGAAGCGACAAATTTAACTCGAGTGTCCTGCTGCACTGTGTTTGCCCCAGTGTAGGATTCTTGATGGTGATCGTGATCACTTCCTTGCCATCGGGTTGCTTATCAAGCACAACATGTCTCCCCAAGACCTTGTCACCCTCCTTGTCTTTCCTGGGCTCACCAACAATGACATTAGCTTTATTAGCAGATTCGGCTACCTCCGGCCGAATGAGCAGCTTCTTCCCTTCTAAATCCATGGTGTTCATTGGATAGGGCTATTTACCAACTTGCATCTCAGAAAAGTTCAATCGTCCATCATTAATGGCCGATTGTATCTGTCGTCGAAAAACATTGCAATCGTTAGTAGCATGAGAAAAAGAGTTATGATACTTGCAATAAGCACGCCGTTTCAGCTCTTCAAACGGCGGTAAAGTATGAGATATTCTAATAATCTTAGCCTGCAGCAAAGCATCAAATATTCTATCACACTTAGCAATGTTAAAAGTAAACTTCATCTCTTCATCACGATTCTTATGAATCGGTTTCAGATCATTGTAAGTAAAGGGTTTGGCCTTAGATGGCCAAACAAATTCAGTAACAAAACATCACCCTCATCGTCCGAGTGATCACTATCATATTCCACCATATTCATCTTTGGTCGATCGGCTTTGTATCTATGCACTTCTTTGAGATCTTTGCTTGGCTTTCTGAGCCAAGGCCCTTTGTAAGACTTGGGTGATATTTAAAACTCATAGCCTTATAGCTTTTCTCTAATGGGAGTTCTCAAACCACTCAGCACTAGGTCTGCCAAGTCTCTCTCGGTTATCACCAAACTAAAACATCGGTTTTTCGTTTCTCGAATCTCTTGGCGTAATCGGAGACAGATTCATCATGTTTCTGTTTAACCGATGTTAGATGTGACAACTTGAGTTCATTATCGCCGCTGTAAAAGTGATCATGAAATTTCTGCTCTAGCTGCGACCAAACTCGAATGGAACCATGTGGTAAAGAAGAAAACCATGAAAATGCGGTACCGATTAATGATAAAGGAAATAAGCACTTTCAACTCATTCAAGAGCCTGCTTCACCTAGTTGTGCTAAGTATTGACTAACATGCTCCCATGTGGTTTTGTGCCCTCTCCATTGAACTTAACAAAATCTGGAATTTTATATCACGAGGGCCTTTGGATGGCATCAAAGTACTCGAAGTGCGGCTTTTGGTAAATCCGATTCGAGGTAACTCAACCCCAAAATTCTCTCGAAGCATCTTAGCCATCTCCTCTCTAAGATTAGCTAGACCATCATCCATAGTGGACAATGAAGCTTGTAGCGAAGGGCATAGGAGGAGTAGGGTTACTAGCTGTAGGTAAGAATTGTGGCGGTATGTTGACCCATAACTTGCTAGTGGTCGAGTGGTTGTAGTTGTAGGTAAGGTTGGGTTCGGCGTTGCTACCGAACCCGGTATGCTCATAATAGGATTAATGGGTGCAGCCACAATCTGATTTGTTTGGGTAGGATAATAAGCCATCGGCACGAGGCGCCCGACGCAATAGGTAAAAGCAGATTAGGGTTTTGCACACTAGCGGCTACACCATCATTACCACTAGTCGATTGAGATGTATTCTTACGAGCATTAGTATTTTCTATGAAAGTTTGATAGACTAGATTGTTACCATCAGCAATCGACTTTCAATCTCAGCCCACTTTCGGGAGAAAAGGTAGTACTTACAGAGGTTTAACTCGCCGGCTTGAAGAGGAGGAAACTTGATTTCTCAATCGGAGTGATGTTGCCTTGGCGATCCTTCTTGAACTTTGCAAGGAACTCCTGCAAGTCCTTCTCCTCGCCGCCTTCTTGTACTCCTCATAGACTTGGCGATGATCGGCGATATCTCATCAAGACCGGGCTTAATGATGTTATCGGCGTCTATCTCGATGGCTTGGGAAGATCGGACATGGTGGATGATGATGATTGATCTTGATTTCCCAGTGAGTTGCCAAAAGTGTGTTGACACACGAACCGTCCACGTGTACCCTCGGCGCGGGGTGATGCACGCAGCTCACGTCGAAGGAGACCCGACCGACGGTAGCGATCGCAAGACGATCGGAGCGCGTTTTCTGAACCGAAAACCCACACCCGGGAGGGACCCTGTCGGAGTGCGGCGGCTATGGGCTGCCCTAGGTCGATCGCTCGCCCCTAGAGCCTCGGGATTCGCAGCTCTCAAACACGGAGAACAGCGAAGAGCGAGAGAAAACGGTGGAGAGATAAAGCGTGAAGCGGGAAGAAGTAGTATATTGATTTGTTCGATTGTGTGTTGTTTTAATCGGCCGTCACCCCAACATATATAAGAGGCGGCTGGACTTCCCGTACAAGCAAAGGATTTATCTAGGCTTTCCTTACAAGAAAATTACATCAATTCCGTCCTAGAGTCCTAGTTACGGTCCCACTCGGATTCAGCCGAATCTGGTCCAATCTTCATCTAGCTCCTTGCGTGGGCCGTGGAATCTGCATATGACTTCCGATGGAGCGGTTCAAATATCAATTTTGTGTGTTTTGACGAGGCCAACAATCCGTATGTTGATCACTTTTCCAAATAAGGCCATCTTGAATACTCCACGGGGTCATCTCTAATTTCGAGTCGGACTCGTTCATGTACCTGACCGGACCGTCCGACTCTTGCAGCGTCTCTGCAGGTCATATACTACGTCGGATGATGATGACTCCAAAAACAAAGTTGACTGTTTCGATGTTACGAACAACTCCCGTGTTGAACATTTTTTCATCCGAAGCCATCTAGATAAGTATTTGAGCCCATCTTCAGCATCTGGTCGGATTGGCCTCGACAGTTTCTACTGTTCACGTCGGCAAGCTTCCCCGGCAAGGTTACTGTTCATGGCGGGAAACTTTCCCCGGCAAGATTACTGTTCATGGCGGCAAGCTCTCCCCCGGCAAGGTTACTGTTCACGGCGGCAAGCTCTCCCCCGACAAGGTTACTGTTCACGGCGGCAAGCTTTCCCCGGCAAGGTTTTTGAGGCAGTAAACGACCTCGGATAAAAATGTGCCCAAAAGCAAAGTTGACCGTTTTGACGAGACGAAAAACTTTCGTGTTGAACGTTTTCCTATTTGAGGCCATCTTCCGGGGCAAAACACTCACGCATTACGTCAGACACTTGCCAAGACATGTCTGGTCTCCCGCGTCATATTTCGCCTCTTGACAGGGCTGCATTCAGATAGCTCTAACTTTTGCATACGTACTCGGATTGAGATGATATTTATATAAAAATCGACCGATTTGACGAGACGAAGACAATTCATGTAGAGCATTCCTTCATCCGAGGTTGTCCTGGAGGCTTAGTTGACCAAAAAGCACTCAGAACACCTAAACATGACAATCTGAGTGTAGTTTTGGTCTTTGATATGATGCCAAATAATTATGGTCCAAACATTAAAGTTGTTCCATTCGGTGATGTGAAACTTTTCATGCTGAAAACCCTTTCACTCTGTATCTTGTCAAAATCAGGGGTCAACAGCCTCATCCTCGGCACCTTCAACACCGCAGAGGAGGCGGCCCGCGCGCACGACGCGGCAGCGTGGCGCCTCCTGAGGCCTCGTGGGGAGATGAATTTTCCCGACGTGTCGAGCCAGCGGGCGCAAGATCTCGTGCCTCCCCCGCGGCTTTTCACCGACGAGGATCGTCGTGTCCACCGGAGGCGGCAGCGTCGCCTCGCCATCGCCGAGATGGACGTCGAAGCCACGGTGGTGCGGCGCGAACGCTTCCCGCAGGACATCGTCGACGAGCGCCAGTTCTACAAGCAAAGGAGGACGAAGAGAGAGGCGAGGAGGACGGAGCGAGCCGCTTATCGGAGGACAAGCGTGCGCGGAAGCAGGCCGCTCAATTGAAATTGAAGCTACAAGAAACGTCGGGGTGGTACTTCGAGGACGAGTAGTATGCTGACGCCTACATTCAGACGTCGGAGGAGGACATTACCGAGTCAGAGTCAGAAAGCGACGACGAGTAGTTGGTCTTTTCTTTTATACTAGTAAATGCACACGTGCAATGCACGTTGATATTGGGGAAATTGATTGCACGTTTTATATTAGGTAGGGTATCAGTCACGCGTTAATTATGTGATTGACACCGTCGTTGTTATTTGGTATGATATTAATTGCACGTTAAACATATTTAACGCTCACCATTGGAGCAATCTAGGTCGTTGGATTGATATGGTTTGATGGCCGAGATGTATTGGATCTGCCTTACTGGGTCTTTTTATATTGGTATAGATGCGTACGCTAGAACTATCTATGTATCCTATGTCTATCAAAAAATGGCCGGTGATGTAGGCGACGAAGCAGGCGGGCAAGGATGTGCTGTTGAGTCTTGTGTCCGCGCCGACGCAAATCTAGCTCAAAAATGGTCCGGAAATGGGTCGGCAGGCAGACGAAAGCGGACGCGTGTCCGTTTGGGTCGGCACGTTGGACCGACTTTTATGTCCGCGCCGACCCAAACGAATGACGGTGGACAAAATGGGACGCCCCATTGGAGTTGCTCTTAGCAACTGATAATACCACCATGTCTCGAGATGGTACCAGTGCAGGAAATTAAAGTATTATTCAGTACTAATCAGTATTCAGTATTCACGGCACTCAGAAAGTAAAAGCACTTAGGAATACAATGAGGTTCCCCGAGGATAGACATGAACATGATAGACATCATCGATCTCTCTAGCAGTTGATGCCGCAATCGAGCAAGAATATTAGGTATCCAGAGAACTTTGTATCCCTTGTTTAATTAGGTCTATGGTCATGTCCGAATAAACCGGATGTACGTGCGCAATAATAATAAACAGAGTCAGTAGAGAGTCATTTCAGGGGCCAGGGATTTGAGTCGGATGCATGACCGGCAAACCCTGACAAAAATTAGCACTGTGTGATGCTTTTTTTTTTAGGATCAGCACTGTGTGATGCCACGCCTAATTTGCACTCTGAAGGAAACTAAATTAATTTGAAAATATAAGTCGTACTCACACTGGCCCAAGTTCCACTAGCCGCAACCAAGCCAAAGGATGCAAAGATAGCTAGTTTGATAGAAACAGCGAGTTTGCTAGGAGCTAAAGCACTTAATTACTCGGGAAAAGTTATCTACTCTTACAAAAGGTGTGACAGTAGTACTACCTAGGCAACACGCTGCTTCATCTAGGGGCGCAACGAACAACGAATAATCCTTCCTTATAGGATTGTCCTAGCTACTACGTATCCATAAGAAAATCCTAAGATCCTAGCTGATCATCAGTGCAGATGACAACAGGCCTCTGGTCCTATGAATAATGGTGGCAACTCGCCACCAACAATATAGTAGTACTACCTCCTTCAGTAGGATCGGAGTTAATTTATGGACCACTATTTTTTGATGTCAAAGTGTCGGGGCAGTATACTAAATATACTAAATAAAGTCCATAAATGAAAGGAAAGTCGACTCCATAATTTATAGGTCAATATAAAAATTCAGAAGTCAACATACGGGTAGATAAATGTCGCTATCAAACAAACCGCACTTTGTCTGAATTATTAAAAATACAAATTATTAGTACTTTCTATAAAGTACTAATAAAAGAGCGTAGCAGTAATCTAAACGCTTTTATATTATTTTACATAGGAGTACTATGTTCTAAATATGGGGTGTCACCAAGGCCAAGTCGTGAACATAGGCAAACACAAAGGCTAGCCATGGGTAGACGCGTCACTGGTGTATGTATCGGCTAGTTTGCACAGTTGAGAAGACACGCCAATGCTGACTGATGTTTCCTAGTGACAGTAATATGTGTGGCATGTTGTGAAGGGAAGAGGCGGCTAACCCAAGCTGACCGCTTGCCAAACGGTTCGTCTGACTAGGTAAAAGAAAACACACTATAGGTACGCCCAAGGGGACTAAGAGAGTGGGAGGTAGTAGCAGTAGTATGTTAGAGCATCTATAGTTAGGCGCCTCTGTTAGACTATTTCTTGGATCACAAGTTTTCTAATCTTAGTCGATTTGTAATATCTAGTCTAAGTTGGTTTGTATCAATATATATAGCCATGTACCCTATGCTAAACATAATATACGCAATAGTTTTATTCATCTATCATGGTATCATTTTTTTGATCCTAGGGTTTGGGGTATGGCTCCACCCACCCCACCACCGCCGCCGCCGCCCGGCTACTTCGAGCGTCGGGCTGCTATCATCGCCAGAGCCGCCACCGCGGCGGCCTCTTCTTCCTCTACTCTTTCCCTAGCACCACCCCACCCCCTACTACTCTTCTGGCTGCACCCATGTCGCTCGCCGACACCATCACCGATGCCAGCCCTTTCATCCCCATCGTCCCCAACCTCGCCGCCCACAACTATTATCATTGGCGTCACCTCTTTGATCTACACCTGGTACGCTGCAACCTCCGCTCTCACGTCACCGCCAACAGTCCTCATTGCCCTCATGATCCTCAATGTGTGAAAGACGATCTCGCGATTGTTCAGTGGTTCTACACCCGCATCACCACCGAGATCTTCAACATGCTTGATCACGACGGCGCCACCGCCGCCAACATCTAGGGCTCTCTTCGCCTGCTTTCTCAGAGCAACAGCGGTGCTCGGAAAAATGCTCTGCACACCGAGCTTCGTAACCTGACCCAAGGCGACGCCCCGATAAATCTTTTCTGTCAGCGTGTCAAGGCCATCGGGGCCGAGCTTCGCGAACTCGGTGATCCCGTCAGCGACACACAGCTCATCAACATCATCGTCGTTGGGCTGAGCGAGGATTTCGACAATCAGGCCTCCTTCATCCCCATGCTGCGGCCTCCTCAAACCTTCGCCGAAGTCCACTCCATGCTGCAGCTCGCGACGGACACTCAAGCTCGCAAGGACTCTTGCCCACGGGTCTTCCATGCTGCGGCTCATCCTCCTACGCCATCTCCATCAGCGCCTCCCCCGCCAGCTCCTGCTGCCACGCCGGCCCCGACGCCATCCGTGCAGCCACCTCCAGGCTGGCGCCCCAGTCCCAGCTACCGCGGCAAAAACACCATCCACAGGCCGCCCTCGACGCGCTCGGCGCCTCGACACCTCCGCCTTCAAACCATGTGTCGGCTCCGAGTGCTCCACCTGCGGCTCCATCCTGGCGTCCTCCGCATGATCCATGGACCGGGCTTGTCCAGGCATGGCCTATGCCCAGGTCTGCCCCGTCCCCCCTTGGCGCTCCACTTGCCTGCTCCGGTGCTTGGCAACCCGGCCTTCGTCCGCATACTGGTGCTCCTAGGTTGCTCACCCCTCGACAGCCGGCGAACGCATATCATGCCGCTCCATCATATGCTCCTTACGGTGCTCCCTCGCCCTCTCCTGCTGATGGAAGTCTCTACTACATGCCCTCGTCGGTTGTCCTGCCTTCACCGGCATATCAGCCGCCGCTGCTACCCACACCAACCTCACCTGCACCGCCGAGCGGGATCAAGCCGCCTTTCTCCAGGCCATAAACAACTTTGCTGCCCAAGGAAACTCAGGTACGGATTGGATTTTTTATTCTGGTGCCTCTAGTCATATGTCTGCATCAAGTAATTTCCTTTCTTCTTGCATCCCTTCTCCGTTTCCTTCCATTAGTCTTGGTGATGGTTCATCTATTCCCATATATTGTGTAGGTCATGCTCAACTTCCCTCTCCCACTGAACCACTTCTTCTTCGCGATGTTCTTGTTGCACCCGCTCTTATTAAAAACTTAATTTTTGTTCGCCAATTTACTCGCTACAATCTCGTTTCCGTTGAATTTGACCCTTTTGGCTTGTCTGTGAAGGATTACCAGACCAAGGCCGAGATCACCCGCTTTAATAGCTCCGGTGAACTCTACTCTCTTCATGGTGTTCCTGCCGTTGCTCGTCCTACATCCATGGTGGCCTCCCTCAACCTTTGGCATCGTCATTTGGGTCATCCCAACCCTGTTGTTTTAGCATCTATGCTTACTGAATTTTCCATACTATGTAATCGTGATTCCCACAATTCTTTGTTTTGCGAGTCTTGTCAGTTAGGCAAACATGTTCGTCTTCCCTTTAGCTCCTCTAGTTCTTCTAGTACTTATCCTTTTGAATTAATACATTGTGATTTATGGACATCACCCGTTGCAAGTGTTTCTGGTTTTAAATACTAAGTTGTCATACTAGACGATTTTACTCACTTTGTATGGACCTTTCTGAAGGAAATATGCCCTAGAGGCAATAATAAAGTTGTTATTTATATTTCCTTATATCATGATAAATGTTTATTATTCATAATGCTAGAATTGTATTAACTGGAAACTTAGTACATGTGTGAATACATAGACAACCAGAGTTTCCCTAGTATGCCTCTACTTGACTAGCTCGTTAATCAAAGATGGTTAAGTTTCCTAGCCATAGACATGTGTTTTCATTTGATGAATGGGATCACATCATTAGAGAATGATGTGATGGACAAGACCCATCCGTTAGCTTAAGACTATGATCGTTTAGTTTATTGCTATTGCTTTCTTCATGACTTATACATGTTCCCATGACTATGAGATTATGCAACTCCCGAATAACGAAGGAACACTTAGTGTGCTATCAAACACCACAACGTAACTGGATGATTATAAATATTCTCTACACGTGTCTCCGATGGTGTTTGTTGAGTTGGAATAGATCGAGATTAGGATTTGTCACTCCGTGTTTCAAAGAGGTATCTCTCGGCCTCGGTAATGCACATCACTATAAGCCTTGCAAGCAATGTGACTAATGAGTTAGTCACGGGATGATGCACTATGGAATGAGTAAAGAGACTTGCCGGTAACGAGATTGAACTAGGTATTGAGATACCAACGATCGAATCTCGGGCAAGTAACATACCGATGACAAATGGAACAACGTATGTTGTTATGCGGTTTGACCAATAAAGATCTTCGTAGAATATGTGGGAGCCAATATGAGCATCCAGGTTCCGCTATTGGTTATTGATAGGAGATGAGTCTCGGTCATGTCTACATAGTTCTCGAACCCGTAGGGTCCGCACGCTTAACGTTCGATGACGATTTGTATTATGAGTTTATGTGATTTGATGACCGAAGGTTGTTCGGAGTCCTGGATGAGATCACGGACATGACGAGGAGTCTCGAAATGGTCGAGACATAAGGATTGATATATTGGAAGGTCATATTCGAACACCGGAAGGGTTCCGAAGTATATCAGATACTTTTCGGAGTACCGGGAGGTTACCGGAACCCCCCGGGAGTCAATGGGCCTTAATGGGCCCTAGTGGATATAGGAGGCAGCGGGCAAGTGGTGGGGCGCGCCCCCCTAGGCCCAAACCGAATTGGTTTAGGGTTTGGGGGGCCAGCCCCCCTTTTTCTTCTCTCCTCCTCCTTCCTCCTTCTCCTAATAGGAATAGGAAAGGGGAGAGCCAAACCTACTCGGAGTAGGACTCCCCCCCTTGGGCGCGCCACCCCTTGGTCGGCCTCCTCCTCCCTCCCTCCTTTATATATGGGGGAGGGGGGCACCCCATGGACACACAAGTTGATCTTTTAGCCGTGTGCGGTGCCCCCCTCCACAGTTACACACCTCGGTCGTATCGTCGTAGTGCTTAGGCGAAGCCCTGCGCTGGTAACTTCATCATCACCGTCTCCACGCCGTCGTGCTGACGAAACTCTCCCTCGGCCTCAACTGGATCAAGAGTACGAGGGACGTCATCGAGCTGAACGTGTGCTGAACACGGAGGTGTCGTACGTTCGGTGCTAGGACCGGTCGAATCGTCAAGACGTACGACTACATCAACCACGTTGATATAGCTCTTCCTCTTTTGGTCTACGAGGGTACGTGGACACACTCTCCCCGCTCGTTTCTATGCTTCTCCTAGATTGATCTTGTGTGATCATAGGATTTTTTTTTGAAATTACTGCGTTCCACAACAGTGGCATCCGAGCCAGGTCTATGCGTAGATGTTATATGCACGAGTAGAACACAAAGAGTTGTGGGCGATAATAGTCATACTGCTTACCAGCATGTCATACTGCTTACCATCATGTCATACTTTGATTCAACGGTATTGTTGGATGAAGCGGCTCAGACGACATTACGCGTATGCTTACGCGAGACTGGTTCTACCGACGTGCTTCGCACACAGGTGGCTAGTGGGTGTCTGTTTCTCCAACTTTAGTTGAATTGAGTGTGACTACGCCATGTCCTTGTTAAAGGTTAAAACAGCAAACTTGACGAAAAATCGTTGTGGTTTTGATGTGTAGGTAAGAACGGTTCTTGCTAAGACCGTAGCAGCCACGTAAAACTTGCAACAACAAAGTAGAGGACGTCTAGCTTGTTTTTGCAGGGCATGTTGCGATGTGATATGGTCAAGACGTGATTATATAAATTATTGTATGAGATGATCATGTTTTGTAACACAGTTATTGGCAACTGGTAGGAGCCATATGGTTGTCGCTTTATTGTATGAAATGCAATCGCCATGTAATTGCTTTACTTTATCACTAAGCGGTAGCGATAGTCGTAGAAGCAATAGTTGGCGAGACGACAACGATGCTTCGATGGAGATCAAGGTGTCAAGCCGGTGACGATGGTGATCATGACGGTGCTTTGGAGATGGAGATCAAAGGCACAAGATGATGATGGCCATATCATATCACTTATTTTGATTGCATGTGATGTTTATCCTTTATGCAATTTATTTTGCTTAGTACGGTGGTAGCATTATAATATGATCCCTCACTAAATTTCAAGGTATAAGTGTTCTCCCTTAGTATGCACCGTTGCGACAGTTCGTCGTGCCGAGACACCATGTGATGATCGGGTGTGATAAGCTCTACGTTCACATACAACGGGTGCAAGCCATTTTTGCAGACGCAGAATACTCGGGTTAAACTTGACAAGCCTAGCATATGCAGATACTGCCTCGGAACACTTAGACCGAAAGGTCGAGCGTGAATCATATAGAAGATACACTGGTGCGCGTCGGTCCTAAACAAACGGTTTAAAACCCCTTTCCACGACGGCATTTGGAACCATCGCCAAGTGAGTGTGTGCGATAGGGTGTCGTTCCCACACGACCCATAAATCGTCGGGGATAGGCCCTCCTAGGACCCAGGCTAGGGTCGTGTGCGATCGGGCGAGGCATCGAAACCCAATCATTTCCGTAGTTATGTACATCCAACATGGTGAACCCCAGAAATCATTCCCGTAGGTATGTACATCCCACACGGTGAATCCCAGAAATCATTTCCGTAGGTATGTACATCCCACACGGTGAATCCTAGAAAAACATTTCCATTCATATGTATATCACACACAGTCAATCCAAGGAATACGTTTCCGTTCTTATGTACATCCCACACAGTCAATCCAGGGAAAGCGTTTCCGTTCGGATGTACATCCCACACGGTTTTATGTATACGCTTGTGTGTGAAAGGTGTAACTATCACACACGCTCTACCTTGGTTAACTGCTTTCTTTCATTAACTACATCACACACGATTGGATGTACAAAACTGTGTGGCATTGGGCTATCCATCGCAAGCGCTTTTACTGCTAGAACCGTTTGCAAAGGTCCAATTTATTATTCTAATTGGAAATTTTGAAATACGAAACGTGAAATTCAAATTCTCAGCACAATGGTTCAACAACGAATCCATAAATAAAATTCCGAGTACAATATGTTCAGTAATTACAGGATTAGGCAGCAATTAACTATGATGAACCGCAGTATTTAAAGGCAGTAAAGGTGAAGAGACAAGTGTATATCATTTTGACTGCCGACGGTGTTGAAGAAGCGGAATGCCCATAATGTGCCTTCCTGCATGCCATAGGCACGAATCACTTTTGTCCAACCCCTTGTGACGATCGCCCGCCCATCCTTCACCGCCTTCAGGAAGACTTCTAGAGCATTATCATGGTAGCATGAATTATATACTTTAACCTTAGTTGCCTCCACTCTGGTCATGTAGTTTGCAAGGTAATCATCAGTAAATAGCTTCGAAACCACTGAAAAGAGAAAATATCATATCTTGAGGTCTAATAGAGTAACTTGTTGTGGGCGGGAAAATGCAACACATTACTTACCATCCTAAAGTTCACTTTGTTGTCTTGACGAAGTGTAAATAAAAGCTTAATTCCAATCATCGGTTTCTTTAAGCCTAACAATCTTTCTTAGTTTCCTCACTTGACGCATGTTCATGAATATCTCATTGCCCCATACGCAAAAGGGATCGAAGCGTGGATTAGTACCCCTCATATATGTACCTACAAGCAACCAGTAATGTTAGAAGTGAAACTGAGATTGCACAAATGATGTAAAATACAACTACCTATGTTCCTAACTACAAGTATTTTTTTGAGATTTCAATATGAACTACATACAGATGTATATAGAATTATAGATATAGTTTAGATTAGAATCTAGATTCACTCATTTTGCTCCTTATGTAGTCTATATTGAAATCTCTAAAAATACTTATATTTAGGAATAGATGGTGTATAAGACATGGGATGCAGCTAACCTCGATGGCAAACAACAACATCGCCCATTGTATCCATGTGTAAGTACATGGAAAGCCAATGTTAACTACAACAGGGTTAACATCCACCAAAAATAGCAAATGGTAATAAAACGGCAGCATCTGTAGTGATATCATCATTTCGAAAGAGTAGCACGGTAGCAAAGGGACGGATTAAAAACGGATACAACTCTTAATTGCAACAGGCTTAACAACATCCTAATTCATGTTTTGTAAGTTTGTAGCCATTGAAATACAACTCTTTAAAAATGGAAACAACTGTTAATTGCAACAGGCTTAATGGCCATTGAAACCGGTACTGATAAAAATGCAATTGGCAGAGTTAAACATCACAGGGTAGGTGCTGCCAGAGCAGATAATGGCCCAGCTATCTATAAAAGGTAGGGAAAATAGCTCAAACATGTTAGGCATGTTTACTACAACATGCTTAATACATCAACAGTACAAAACATAGCCATTAATTGCAACTGGTATTGGTAAGATTGAACTGGTGGGCACATACTTGGTAAGTCCTGAGAGGTAGTTGTTGGGGCACTTCATCTTGGCCAGAGCCCGCCCAAAGTCAGCGGCGGCAGAGGTGAGCTGTTCCTCCTGGTCGAAGAATTGATCAGTGCCACTGACATGTGTACCTACAGGCAACTAACAAATGGTAGAATTTAAACTGCAATTGCACAAATGATGTGAAATACTGTAAGACATGGGATGTAGCTAACCTTGACGGCAAACAACAACATCGGCCGTTATGACCCTGCATAAGTACATGGACAAGCATGTTAAGTACCACAGGGTTAGCATCCACCAAAAATAGAAAACGAGGAAGCATCTCTAGTATATCTTCATTGCGGAGAGTAGCATGGTAGCAAATTGACAAATTAAAAATGGATACAACTGTTAATTGCAACAGGCTTAACAACATCCTAAGTCATGTTTTGTAAGTTTGTAGCCCTTGAAATGCAACTGTTTAAAAATGGATTCAACTGTTAATTGCAACAGGCTTAATAGACATTGAAACCAGTACTGATAAAAATGCAATTGGCATAGTTAAACATCACAAGGCAGGTGCTGCCAGAGCAGAGAATGGCCCAGATGTCTATAAAAGGTAGGGATAGTAGCAAAAACGTGTTAGGCATGTTTACTAGAACATGCTTAATACATCGACCGTACATAACATAGCCATTAATTGCAACTGGTATTGGTAAGATTGAATTGGTGAGTACATACTTGGTAAGTCCTGAGAGGTAGTTGCTGGGGCACTTCATCTTGGTCAGAGCTCGCCCAAAGTCAGCGACGGTGGAGGCGAGCTGTTCCTCCGGGTCGAAGTGTGGATCAGTGCCACTGACATGTGTACCTACTGGCAACCAGTAAATGGGTAGAAGTTAAACTACAATTGCACAAATTATGTGAAATACTGTAAGACATGAGATGCAGCTCACCTCGACAGCAAACACAAGCATCAGTCGTTATGACCCTGCGTAAGTACATGGACATGCATGTTAAGTGCAACAGGGTTAGCATCCACTAAAAATAGGAAATGGGCAACATCTCTAGTGATATCCTGAGTCATGTATTGTAAGTTTGTTGCTGGTATTGGTGAAATTGAGCTGGACACGGTAATATTTGAATATCACACAGTGTGTAGTACTGAAATAAACAAGGCACGAACATTCTTAATACATCAACCATACAAATCATAGCCGTTGCAAGTGGTATTGGTAAGATTTAGCTGGTCAGATCTTACCCGTTAAGTCCTGGGGGATAGTCGCTGGGGGACTTCATATGGGCCAGAGCCTGCACCATGTCGGCGGTGGCGGAGGAGGCGAGGTGTTCCTCCGGGTCAACACGCACAGCGGCCATCGCGCTATGGACTGCCATCAGCTCCTGGCAGGGGGGATTTGGAGGCATGAGGATGTTTCGCAGGCGCCATTTAAGCAATCAGGCCGGGGACATGATAGAGATCGGTGGGTTACCTGACTGGATCCAAGCAGAACGTAGATGTGGTTGAAGCTGTGGTTGCGGTGGTGGCGGTTTGAGATGCCGGTATGGGGAGGTGCGAGGGAGGGGGGATACTGAGGGGAAGGAGATGTGGTTGGAGGAATAAATTCTGAAATCACGCGCCTAATAAAATTTCAGTGCGAAATTTGAAACTTGGGCGGGGGAAACACAGAACGCAGACGAAGCGCGTAAAATACTCGTGTCTTGAAAAAAAGAAAGTTAGCGATCCGTCTCCAAAAATGTACACATGTACTTGATTTTTTTCGGTCAATGGTACGCCTGGTTTATTAGGAAATATCGCACAGGTAACTGACTTATGGGTCATTAACGCAAAAAACGCAGATGGGTACGACATAGAAACCGTGTGTTTTGTGATCTTCTAATGATTAACGCAAAAAACGCACACGGGCACACATGCTAATCAACACTCAAAGCCCTCAAAGGATGCTCTTACCAACATTGCACGTTAATACTACAAACTTAAATTACTACTGGGAATTTGCTCTAATACTACAAACTTAAACTACTTCTCACATGCTGCCATCAGGGCATGCTGGCCAGACTCCGGTGTTCTCCTTCCCGGCCTTGTAGGCGGCAGCCCACCGTACTTCGATCTCCGTCAAGCTCTCCTCACCACGGCGTGCAGCCTATTTTTTCTTGCGGTGGCGGGACTCTATTTTCTTGACTGCTTTCTACCTTTTCCGCTCGTTCTATGCGGCTTTGGCCGCCTCTAGATCCACCACCCATTCGGCCATGGCAGCCCCAAAGTCCGCCCATGTAACTGTCTGGCCGCCGGCAGCGATGAACTCGGCGCGGCGAGATGCCATCGCTTCCTTACCATGTGTGCCGTCGCGGGCAGCGAGGAACACGGCGCGGCGGGATGCCGTCGCTTCCTTACCAGTTACTATGCGCAGCGGTGCCATGGACGACGCCTGGAGAGAGCTCTGGGACGGATCGGCCGGGCAGCCGTATAGTGCGGTGGTATTCAAGAGCTCAACCACAAACGACAACACAAATTTGGATTCCCTTACAATTTTGCTCGTTCATTATCGCACACAGTTCATCTCCGTCGCTTCCGCAAACAGTGTGCACTGAGCCTATTGTCTGTTGCGTTATGATTGGCCGGAACCCCAGCCACGCGGATCGCACATGTGCACTATTGGATGTGCCCCGATCAAACGGCAATCCACGTCCCTCACATCACACCGTTGCACCTGTAGCTGGATTTGATTTATATGCGCTAAATGCCTAGAAAATGCACATAATCCCCTAAATATGGTAAATGAGCCAGGAAAAATGCCAAATTTGAACACGGTGATTTGCAGGGTGTATGTTCATCGTAGAAAAAACTACAGTGCAAAGAACGAACAAAATTTGGATTCCCCTTCAACCTTGAGGATTTCCCTTTCGAAAGCATGGAACTTCCTCGGTGATGGTTCGGTTTATGAAGGGCGTGCATGACAACATAAGCCAAACCTTCTCAAATTTTTACCAAGGCATGGTGAGGTCATACCATTGCACCATGCCAGGCTTCATGTTTTTTAAGCATTTATTTCATTTTTTGTAGTTGAAAAACCCAACAAATAGACATTTGTGGTTGACTATTGCCACACATTTAATTGAAATATCTGTCCATTCCTTGTAAAAGGCATGAGAATTTACTAAATGGCACGAGCATGGTTTTCTAGGCCGTTCTTGTGGACCCTTTCATGCATCGATTGTTTGAACTTGAATTATGTGCATTAATGCCTAGGAAATGCACATAATCCCCCAAATATGGCAAATGAACCCGAAAAAGTGCCAAATTTGAACACAGTGATTTGCAGGTTGTATGTTCATCGTAGTAAAAACTCGTGGACAAAGGACAAAGGAAATTTGGACCCCCCTCCAATCTTGGTGATTTCCCCCTTGAAACCATGAAACTTCCTCGGTGATGGTTCGATTTATGAAAGGCGCGCATCACGACATAAGGAAAACATTCTCCAATTTTTACCAGGGCATGGTGAGGCCATACCATGGCACCAAGCCAGGTGTCATGTTTTCCAACCATGTGTTTCATTTTTTGTATAGTTGTTAACCGAGTAAACGACGCGTTTATGGTTGACTATTGCCACACATTTCCTTGAAATATCTGCCCATTCCTTGTAAAAGTCATGAGAATGTGCTAAATAACACGAGCATGATTTTCTAGACCGTTCTTGTGCACCTTTTCATGCACCGATTGTTCGAATTTGAATTATGTCCATTAATGCCTAGAAAATGCACATAATCCCCTAAATATTGTAAATGAGCCCGGGAAAATGTCAAATTTGAACACGTTGCATTTGAGTCAGTATGTTGCTCATTGGAAAAAAAACTTAATGACAAACTAGGACGAAAATTAGGATTCCCCTTCAATCTTGGGGATTTTCCCTCTCGAAAGCATGGAACTTCCTCGATAATGGTTCGACTTATGAAGGGCGTGCATGACAACATAAGCCAAACCTTCTAATTTTTTTACCAGGGCATGGTGAGGTCATAACATGGCACCATGCCAGGCGTCATGTTTTTAAGCATTTATTTCATTTTTTCTATAGTTGAAAACCCAACAAACAAACATTTGTGGTTGACTATTGCCACACATTTCAACGAAATATCTTTCCATTCCATGTAAAAGGCATGAGAATGTGCTAAATAACACGAGCATGGTTTTCCAGACCGTTCTTGTGCACCTTTTCATGCACCGATCGTTCGAATTTGAATTATGTCCATTAATGCCTAGAAAATGCACATAATCCCCTAATATTGTAAATGAGCCCGGGAAAATGTCAAATTTGAACACGTTGCATTTGAGGTGGTATGTTGATCGTTGGAAAAAAACTTAATGACAAACTAGGACGGAAATTTGGATTCCCCTTCAATCTTGGGGATTTTCCTTCCCGAAGCATGGAACTTCCTCGGTGATGGTTCGATTTATGAAGGGCGTGCATGACGACATAAGCCAAAACTTCTCAAATTTATACCAGGGCATGGTGTAGCGTCCTGACCCAAAATCGGTCAAATCTCTGTGTCTGTACCATCCCAAGATCATGCTGGTACTCACAGTACATCGATGAAATAATCAAAGTTCAATCACACCTGAATTTTATTACACGATTCTCATATAGAGTCTTTATTACAAGGGAATAAATTCGGCTCAAGGCCAACTCATGAGAAATAAACTACTAATGCTGCGAAGCGTAGAAGATAAAGCGAGTCCATCCGACTCCAAAGGGCAATCGCCAAGCGCGAGCGTAGCCTCACTCTGATCGAATATACCTCGCAACATAAGGCGTTGCAGCCATGTAGGTCAGCTTTTGAATAAGCGGCAAGTCATGAAGAATAACAGTAATAAAGTTACTAACACTATATGCATTTTGGCTGTGGAGCTCTAAGTTTCATCATTTTGCGAAAAGCCAATTTTCTCCTACTACAGTGGACTTGCTTGCAAATTTCTATAAATTGTTGGTAGTTATTGAGATGGTTCCGCCAACCAATATCTCATTCCCAAATTATTAAGTCATAAAAACCCTCAAATTAATTCATTAGTTTTTAGTGTTGAGATTTCCGAATACTTCCAAGTTCTAGAGGCTCAAATTGTCCGTAACCGGGGACACGGCTAATCGATTAGATCTTTAACTCTGCAGAGGTTTGCGCACTTTTCCCGCAAGAATCATTCCCTCCTTTTAAGTCTTCGCACTTCATGGTGTTTGAAGACGGACGAATGAAACAGGGTCTTCCAAAGAGTTCTTCGCTCTGCCGGTACCCATCAATCCTACCGTTCTTCTACATCTCGTAGTACCGTCCAGCCAGCGTCACTACTAGGGTTAACCCAGCCAGAGCCCATAATGGCTTGCGGCTGCACAGTAAGCTTCGGTCATGGGGCATCCATCCGTCTCTTCGTGGCTGGGTGAAGCTTTCCGCAAGATTTCATGGCACTTCTCCATGCATCCCGCCAACCACTGGGTTCTCCAGGTGCCCGTCAACAAATCCTCCACCCGAAGAGTGAATTCAAGTCCATCTTGATCATTGTAGTTCATGGGTTGTCATCATCATTGACTCTCACATCTTGCTTCTGAATTTCACTCAACCAAAACCCGTCTACGAGCATAGCAAAGTAAACTACTTCGTCCCGGGGTCATGGTAACAAGGGGATTGGTTCATCCTACCACATGATACTACTCAAGATTAATAACTTCAAAATTTCAACTACTGCATGCATGGTGGGGTGGTGACAATTTCTAATGCACAAAAACATAGGTATAGAAAATAACATGATCAAAACTTGCCTTGTTGATGATCCTCGTAAGCTAAAGATTCGTAGTAGCAAGCTTCGCACTCCGGAAACTCTACCGAGACAAACAATAATCACAATAAGCATAAATCATAGGATCACATAACACAATAGCATAACAAAAGTAACACACAAAAAACCAACAAAGCAAAACCCAAAGGGAAAACTCAAAGAAAACCAACTCAAAGTTTTCCTACTTCAAACAACAACTAGAATAGTTTTCTATAACAAATATTTTCTCAACATAACCTAATCATGGTTTTAGGTTAACTTAACATAAAAGAATGCATTAAGCAACTAGGAGCAAAAAGAATTAATTTAAAACCTATTATGAAACTCCTATTAGGCCTAACTCAATTTCTATTAAGAAAAATAAAATAAAACTTTTATTTATAAAAGTGACAGAAACTATCCTAAAAGTTCATCCTAAAAAGTGACAGAAACTATCCTAGAATAATCAATCACATGTTAAAAATAAATTTATTTACTAATTAAAATAATAGGAAAACAGTAGCTAGTTAATTAATTAGGATTAACAAGATTCTGCTTAAAACTATTTTTTATTAATCCTAAAATACCCAAATTAATTTCTATGGTTTGGCAATGTCAAAATAAAGTTGGGACAAAAGAATCATATAAAAATAATTTTCCTAGCTCATGTTATAACAGATTTACTATTCTGAATAAAGCAATTTTAATTAATTTTAACATAGCTAAATATATTTTCTACAGAAACTATAGAAAATTTGCAAACCAACAAAAAAAAGAATCACCTAAAAATATTAAACAGAATAAAAGATATGAATTTTTCAAATCAGGAACTATTCTGTTAAAACAGAAAACAAAAATAAATGAAAAAGGGCCTAATGGGCCTAAACTACGCACTGAGCGTAACATAAACTAAACGGGCCTAGGGTTAAACTAGTCGGGCCGGCTAAATAAAAAAAAACCTAACTAAAAATTAAACCGGAACTAAACCGGCCGAACCGGGCTTTATAAAAAAACGAGTACCCCTTCGGGGTTTCTAATCTACACCGTAGATTATGAATCGGACGGGGGGGTGGAGTTCCGGTGACTTACCGGAGCTCGGCGGCGGCGGCGGCGGCGGCGGCGAGTGTGCTGGCCTCTCCGGTCATCGGGGAGGTCGGCAGAGTGGCTCGGCGGGTGCGGACGAGCTCGGGGAGGCTCTTGGTGGGGTCGGTGGGGGTCGGGAGGGTCTAGAGCGGCGACGGCGACGCAAATGGCGGCGGCGGGAGGTTCGGCTCCGGCGAGCGCGTGAGAGAGAGAGAGAGGAGAGGCTCGGCGAGGGGGTAAGGGGGAATGGGGTGCGGGAGGGGGCTTATATAGGCGGGGCCTCGTCGTGGCAAGGGAGGCGATCGGGAGGGGGATCGGCATCCGGATCTCATGAGATCCGCGATCGGCGGCGCGCGCTGCAAGCGTGAGCGAGGGTTGAAGACGGGTGGTGGCCCACCCGAGAGAGAGAGAGGGGTGGTGCGGTCGGGCGACCGCCCCAAAGGGTTTCAGCGAGGGAGGTGAGGCCGGCTCGGTTGGCTCATTGGGCTGGCCTCTGGGCCGCTGGTGGGCAGTCTGGTCGGCCCGGCTGGCTGGGCAGGGGGCACTGGCTGGCGCTGGGGGGATCTCCTTTTTAAATTTTTATTTTTTTAAATAAAACAAAAACAGAGATATCTTTTAAAATATAAATATTTTATATAGGACATATATATACCAAAATGATCAGGGGAATATTCCCTATCATTTGAACATTTTTCCAAAGGCAAAATCCAAACTTTATAAAATCCATTTTCCAATATTCAAATAAATCTCAAGTTTGAATTCAAAACTTTTGGCAAGGTTTTCCTCTGATATTTTTGGAGTGTCATGTTTACTCCTCTCATACTTTTGATCAAGTATTCATCAGGCATAGTTTTTGAAATGATTCCACTTGCCAAGTTTGAATTCAAATATGAAAACTCAAAACTCTCCTGAAACTTCAAATGGCATTCAAATTCAAACAAGATGCAATAGATGCTTAACTATAATTGTAAAACATTCCAAATAGGGAATTTGGGATGTTACACATGGTGAGGTCATACCATGGCACCATGCCAGGTGTCATGTTTTTTAAGCATTTATTTCTTTTTTATATAGTTGAAACCCCAACAAACAAACATTTGTGGTTGACTATTGCCACACATTTCATCGAAATATCTGTCCATTCCTTGTAAAAGGCATGATAATTTACTAAATGGAACGAGCATGGTTTTCTAGGCCGTTCTTGTGGATTGATTGTTTGAACTTGAATTATGCGCATTAATGCCTAGGAAATGCACATAATCCCCTAAATATGGCAAATGAACCCGGAAAAGTGCGAAATTTGAACACGGTGATTTGCAGGTTGTATGCTCATAGTAGAAAAAAACTCGTGGACAAAGGACAAAGGAAATTTGGATCCCCCTTCAATCTTGGTGATTTCCCCCTCGAAACCATGAAACTTCCTTGGATGATGGTTCATTTTATGAAAGGAGCGCATCACGACATAAGGAAAACATTCTCCAATTTTTACCAGCGCATGGTGAGGCCATACCATGGCACCACACCAGGCGTCATGTTTTCCAACCATGTGTTTCATTTTTTGTATAGCACGAGCATGGTTTTCCAGACCGTTATTGTGCACCTTTTCATGCACCAATTGTTCGAATTTGAATTATGTGCATAATTAATGCCTAGAAAATGCACACAGTCCCCTAAATATGGTAAATGAGTTCGAAAAAATGTCAAATTTGAACACGTTTCATTTGAGGTGGTATGTTGATCGTTGGAAAAAAACTGAAAAACAAACTAGGATGAAAATTTGAATTGTCCTTCAATCCTGGTGATTTCCCTCTCGAAAGCATTGAACTTCCTCGGTGATGCTTCGATTTATGAAGGGTGTGCATGACGATATAAATCAAACCTTCTCAGCTTTTAACCAGGGCACAGTGAGGCCATACCATGGCACCATGCCAGCCGTCATGTTTTTCAAGCACATATTTCATTGTTCTATAGTTGATAACCCAGTAAATGACGCGTTTGTGGTTGACTCCATTGAAATATCTGCCCATTCCTTGTAAAAGGCTTGAGAAATTACTAAATACCACGAGTATGGTTTTTCCAGACCGTTCTTGTGCACCCTTTCATGCACCAGTTGTTTAAATTTGAATTACGTGCATTAATGCCTACAAAATGCACATAATCCCCTAAATATTGTAAATGAACCCGGAAAAGTGTCAAATTTGAAGACGGTGATTAGCAGGGTTTATGTTCATCATAGAAAAAAAACTCATGGATGAAAGACAAAGGAAATTTGGATTCCCGTTCAATCTCGATGATTTACTATCGCACACGGTTCATCTCCGTCGCCTCTGCGAACCGTGTGTGTTCACTCACACATGCAAAACGAAAGGAAAACCCCCGCCCACTTCGTCCCCACTCACTCGCCGCGGACCCCTCTGCAACTCTGCACCATAAGCTCGACGGTTGTTGGCGGCGGCCATAGGTCGCGCTCCAAACAGCACCGGATTTCGCCTCCACCGCTTTCCGTCGCCTATCTGCATCGACATTCTAGACTCTGGTCGACTGGGGCTTTCTGCGGAATTGGGCTGGGGATTTTTCTCATGGAGAAGGTAATCAACTTAATTAGCAAAATATTCACTCATCTCTTATCGAAGTCCGTCCGTCGCTGTTAATCAACCGGCGGAAATTGCCGTGGAATCATTTTTGTTCTAGCTGATTCGTGGGTGTTCATTCATGTGTGCATAGTGCGAGCACAAATCGGGCAACTGTGGTCATGGCCAGTCGGAAACGAAGTTCTATCTCACCATTCTGGATGACTTCAGGGAGCGCTCGGTATGTTCAATCTCAACCTACTACGGTCAGCATGGCCTAAATTTGTGAACATATACCGTCTGTTGCTACATTATCTATATATTTGCATCAAATCTTTGTTACATTATCTATTTTTAATTCTATATTTTTGTACTTTGCTTGCATCTATATATGGATATGTTCTATCAGTTACTCCCATATTTGCATCTTGCTCGGTTATTTCAATATATCTAATTTACGATCTTAATTTTCATTTCAAGCAGTACATCCCTTGCTTTGCAAGAACATGAGTAGAAGGAAATCTTGGGCTTTACTTTGCTGATGACTCCTAGGATGTCATATTGACAACGCAACATGGATTTACAATGAAGGTTAGCGTAAAACTTGATAAAGATGGTCACTCTTATTTCAATGCGGACCTTTGGAGAAAAATGTCTAAGTGTTATGAACTGAAAGCTGGCAATAAAATTCTAGTGCGTGCACCACATCCTGGTCTAATTAACATGGATGTTTACTTCCCCAACGTCATCAGCCCATCAAAGTCTGATCGAGGTTAGTGTCCTTTCAACTTTCTCCATGCTGTCATATTACTATTTAAGCA
This sequence comes from Aegilops longissima, assembly GCA_021605205.1. Taxonomy (NCBI): domain Eukaryota; kingdom Viridiplantae; phylum Streptophyta; class Magnoliopsida; order Poales; family Poaceae; genus Aegilops; species Aegilops longissima. Next base: position 658,862,403 of record CM038677.1, on the reverse strand, counting down.
ACCAACTGATCACTATTTAAGCAACCAATTGTGATATCATATTCTGACTCCGTTCCTAGGCAGTAACAAATTATGTTTTCCAATTTATGCGCACTATATATTCTTCTGCCATGTTCTGAATAAATAATACTTTTCCACCTTTTAAGTAGGATATGTTGGATGCATAGTGAATGATCTCTATGTCACTAAGCGTACCAAATTTCACTTGAAGGACTTGAAGCATGTCATAAACTTTGTTGATAATCTGACAGAGATAGCACAACGTATGAATGCTGGATTTTGGATGGGATTAATTAGACCTATGGTGCACACACTGAACAAGACCAATTGTGTGCACAAAGCGCTGGTAAAAAGTCTTACTTTAATGTTGATGCTCATAAACTATATATATATCTTCAACGATATGTTACAATTGTTTTTTATTCTACATGTCAACAGAAATTGCCCATGTAGCCGTTCCTGGATCGATTTTCCGGCGTGGTCGAATTACACTTGTGCCTGCTAATAACGCCAAAGTGATTGCAAGGTACTGCATTTCCGCAAAAATGGAACCATTCAAATTAACAAGTTCTCGCTTCTCGTCGCAATGCATCCATATTGGAAAATTGGAGACACTATTCTACTCCTGCTCTACCAAGGCACGGGAGGGCTCTTCCTTTTCATTGACGAGATGACGAGTCTCCGTGATCAAGCTGCTTCCAGTGGATAGTTGTGGTTGTTGGCCCTCAGCCTCTTAAAATGTGCTAGCTGTTACTGTATATGTTAAGTATGTAGATATGGACCATATGGTTGTTGGCCCTTAGCCTCTTAAAATGTGATAGTTGTTACTATGTTAAGTATGTAGATATGGACCATATGGTTGTCAAAACCGTGTTACAAAGATACTCCTTTTGTCGAATAGTGTAACCACTATATATATGTTACTCAAATGCTGTTACCCAAGTTCATAAATTTTCATGGAAAGTATTAGTATCGTACACAGTTCATTGAGTTTAAGTGCTACTTGATGTCCGTAAGGCATTTGCATATTAACTGTCCATATTGCAAATTCACACACATGTTCACATAAGGAAACGTATGTGTAACATACTAATCATCGCACACGAGTACTCGCAGACGCATCGTGTGCGATACTCCTAGCCACCGCAAGCAACTAGTTTGCATTTTTCAAAGTTTTTTGTACACATAGAATCACACACGAAGTAACTGTATTGACCGTCTGTGTTGTAATTTCTCATCGCAAAAAGTTCATCCGAGTCGGCTGTTTGCCACGTATCACACACATCTTGTTTACACGACTCGTTTGTGTTCTTTTGGCTCATCGCAAACAGTTCATCCATGTGAATTGTATGCTGCATATCACACACATCTTGTTAAGTTGAACCGTTTCTGTTGTGTTCCCTAATCGAAAACAGTTCGTCCGAGTTAACCGTATGACGTATATCGCACACACATTGATATGGCTGCCCGTTTCTGTTGTTCTACCTCATCGCAAACAGTTCGAATGGATTAACCGTGTGTCCTGCATCGCACACACCTTGTTATGGCTACCTGTTTCTGTTGTTCTACCTCATCGCAGACAGTTTGAATGGATTAACCATATGCCCTTCATCGCACATGCAACTAAAACCTAAACCGTGTTTGATGCATACATCATCGCAAATGTTTTGCACCTTTTTGATGGTTTTTTACACCACCGTTTGCGATTATTGCATCGCACACAGTTTCGGCAAAGGGTCTCTGATCGTAGTGTCGCGTTAGCAGTCTCCTGCAGTTGTGATATGATCAACATAGTGATGTTTGATAACCCACAAGTATAGGGGATCGCAACAGCTTTCGAGGGTAGAGTATTCAACCCAAATTTATTGATTCGACACAAGGGGAGCCAAAGAATATTCTTGAGTATTAGCAGTTGAGTTTTCAATTCAACCACACCTGGATAACTTAGTATCTGCAGCAAAGTGTTTAGTAGCAAAAGTGGTATGATAATAATGGTAACGGTAGCAAAAGTAAAGATAAATGTTTTTGGGTTTTTGTAGTAGTTGTAACAGTAGCAACGGAAAAGTAAATAAGCGAAGAACAATATGTGAAAAGCTCGTAGGCAATGGATTAGTGATGGATAATTATGCCGGATGCGATTCCTCATGCAATAGCTATAACATAGGGTGATATAGAACTAGCTCCAATTCATCAATGTAATGTAGGCATGTATTCCGTAAATAATCATACGTGCTTATCGAAAATAACTTGTATGACATCTTTTGTCCTACCCTCCCGTGGAAGCGGGGTCCTAGCGGAAACTAAGGGATATTAAGGTCTCCTTTTTATAGAGAACCGGACCAAAGCATTAACACATAGTGAATACATGAACTCCTCAAACTACGGTCATCACCGAGAAGTATCCCGATTATTATCTCTTCGGGGTTGTCGGATCATAACACATAATAGGTGACTATAAACTTGCAAGATAGGATCAAGAACACACATATATTCGTGAAAACATAATAGGTTCAGATCTGAAATCATGGCACTCGGGCCCTAGTGACAAGCATTAAGCATAGCAAAGTCATAGCAACATCAATCTCAGAACATAGTGGATACTAGGGATCAAACCCTAACAAAACTAACTTGATTACATGGTAAATCTCATCCAACCCATCACCGTCCAGCAAGCCTACGATGGAATTACTCATGCACGGCGGTGAGCATCATGAAATTGGTGATGGAGGATGGTTGATGATGACGACGGCGATGAATCCCCTCTCGAGCCCCGAACGGACTCGGATCAGCGCTCCGAGAGAGGTTAGGGATTGGCGGCGGCTCCGTGTCCTAAAACGCGATGAAACTTTCTCTCTGATTTTTTTCTCCCCGAGACGGAATATATGGAGTTGGAGTTGAGGTCGGAGGAGGAAAAGGGGGCCCACGAGATAGGAGGCTGCGCCCTAGGGGAGGGGGCGCGCCCCCCTGTCTCGTGGACAGGATGTGGGCCCCCTGGCATTAATTCTTTCGCCAAAAATTCTTATAAATTCCAAAAAGTGCCTTCGTGGATTTCCAGGACATTCCAAGAACTTTTCTTTTCTACACATAAAACAACATCATGGCAGTTCTGCTGAAAACAACGTCAGTCCGGGTTAGTTTCATTCAAATCATGCAAGTTAGAGTCCAAAACAAGGGCAAAAGTGTTTGGAAAAGTAGATACGTTGGAGACGTATCAATGTTCACCATTGAAAACTACTCCATCTCACGTGATGATCGGACATGGTTTAGTTGATATGGATCACGTGATCACTTAGATGATTAGAGGGATGTCTATCTAAGTGGGAGTTCTTAAGTAATATGATTAATTGAACTTTAAATTATCATGAACTTAGTCCTAGTAGTATTAGGATATCTATGTTGTAGATCAATAGCTCGCGATGTAGCTCCCCGTTTATTTTTTATATGTTCCTAGAGAAATATAAGTTGCAAGATGATAGTAGCAATGATGCGGACTAGGTCCGTGATCTGAGGATTATCCTCACTGCTACACAGAAGAATTATGTCCTTGATGCACCGCTAGGTGACAGACCTATTGCAGGAGTATATGCAAACGTTGTGAACGTTTGGCAAGCTCGATATGATGACTACTTGATAGTTTAGTGCACCACGCTTTATGACTTAATACCGAGAATTCAAAAACGTTTTGAATGTCATGGAGCATATAAGATGTTCCAAGAGTTGAAATTAATATTTCAAACTCATGCCCGTGTCGAGAGGTATGAGACCTCTGACAGTACTTTGCCTACAAGATGGAGGAGAATAGCTCAACCAGTGAGCATGTGCTCAGATTGTCTGGGTACTACAATTGCTTGAATCAAGTGGGAGTTAATCTTCCAGATAAGATAGTAATTGACAAAGTTCTCTAGTCATTATCACCAAGTTACTAGAACTTAGTGATGAACTATAATATGCAAGGGATGACGAAAGTAATTCCCAAGCTCTTCGTGATGCTGAAATCAGCGAAGGTAGAAATCAAGAAATAGCATCAAGTGTTGACGATTTACAATACCACTAGTTTCAAGAAAAGGGCAAAGGGAAAGAAAGAGGAACTTCAAAGAAGAATAGCAAGCAAGTTGCTGCTCCCATGAAGAAGCCGAAATCTAGACCCAAGCCTGGAACTTGGTTCTTCTACTGCAAAGGAAATGGTCACTGGAAGTTGAACTACCCTAGATACTTGGCGAATAAGAAGGATGGCAAGGTGAACAAAAGTATATTTGATATACATGTAATTAATGTCTACTTTACTAGTGTTTATAGCAACCCCTCAGTATTTGATACTGGTTTAGTTGCTAAGAGTAGTAACTAAAACAGGAGTTGCAGAATGAACACAGACTAGTTATGTGCGAAGTGACGATGTGTGTTGGAAATGATTCCAAGGTTGATAAGATCACCATCGCACACTCCCTCTACCTTCGAGATTAGTGTTAGACCAAAATAAATGTTATTTGGTGTTTGCGTTGAGCATGAATATGATTGGATCATGTTTATTGCAATACGGTTATTCATTTAAGTCAAAGAATAATTGTTGTTCTGTTTACATTAATAAAAACTTCTATGGTCATACACTTAATATAAATGGTTTATTGAATCTCGATCGTAATGATACACATATTCATAATATTGATGCCAAAAGATGCAAAGTTGATAATGATAGTGAAACATATTTGTGGCACTACCGTTTAGGTCATATTAGTGTAAGGCGCATGAAGAAACTCCATGCTGATGGGTTTTTGGAATCACTTGATTATGAAACACTTGATGCTTGCGAACCATGAATCATGGGCAAGATGACGAAGACTCCGTTCTCCGGAACAATGGAGCGAGCAACAGACTTGTTGGAAGTAATACATACTGATGTATGCGGTCCAACATTCAAGTTTCAGCAAATATTATGAACTAACCATACTCACAATAACACTTAGGTCTCAGAATTACTCATATCAATAACATAATCAGCTAGCGAGCCATAATAATAAAACTCGGATGACAACACTTTCTCAAAATAATCATAACATGATATAACAAAATGGTATCTCGCTAGCCCTTTCTGAGACCGCAAAACATAAATGCAGAGCACCTTTAAAGATCAAGGACTGACTAAACATTGTAATTCATGGTAAAAGAGATCCAGTCAAGTCATACCCTATATAAACCAATAGTAATGAATACAAATGACAGTGTCCTCTCCAGCGGGTGCTTTTAATAAGAAGGGTGATGACTCAACATAAAAGTAAATAGATAGGCCCTTCACAGAGGGAGGCAGGGATTTGTAGAGGTGCCAGCTCGATTTTAAATTAGAGATTGAATAACATTTTGAGCGGCATACTTTCACTGTCAACGCAACAACTATGAGATGGCTGTATCTTCCATACTACATGCATTATAGGCAGTTCCCAAACAGAATGGTAAAGGTTTATACTCCCCCAACCACCAACAAGCATCAATCCATGGCTTGCTCGAAACAACGAGTGCCTCCAACATACAACAGCCCTGGGGGAGTTTTGTTTAATTATTTTGATTTTCTTTGATCTTTTAGATCATGGGACTGGGCATCCAGGTTATCGGCCCTTTCTCGTGAATGAGGAGCGGAGTCCACTCCTCTTGAGAATAACCCACCTAGCATGGAAGATATAGGCAGCCCTAGTTGAAACATGAGCTGCTCGAGCATACAAAATAGAATTTCATTTGAAGGTTTAGAGTTTGGCACATACAAATTTACTTGGAACGGCAGGTAAATACCGCATGTAGGAAGGTATAGTGGACTCATATGGAACAACTTTGGGGTTTAAGGAGTTTGGATGCACAAGCAGTATTCCCGCTTAGTACAAGTGGAGGCTAGCAAAAGACTGAGAAGCGACCAACTGAGAGAGCGACAACAGTCATAAACATGCATCAAAATTAATTCACACCGAGAACAAGCATGAGTAGGATATAATCCACCATGAACATAAATATCATGAAGGCTATGTTGATTTGATTCAACTACATGTGTGAACATGTGCCAAGTCGAGTCACTCAATTCATTCAAAGGAGGATACCATCCCATCATACCACATCATAATCATTCTAATAGCATGTTGGCGCGCAAGGTAAACCATTATAACTCATAGCTAATCAAGCATGGCACAAGCAACTATAATCTCTAAATGTCATTGCAAATATGTTTACTTCATAATAGCTGACTCAGGAACGATGAACTCATCATATTTACAAAAACAAAAGAGGCCGAGTTCATACCAGCTTTTCTCATCTCAATAAGTCCATCATATATCATCATTATTGCCTTTCACTCGCACGACCGAACGATGTGTATAATAATAAGAGTGCACGTGCATTGGACTAAGCTGGAATCTGCAAGCATTCAACTCAAGAGAGAAGACAAGTAATATGGGCTCTAACTTAAATAAACAATCATGCATATGAGAGCCACTAAGCATTTTCAATACGGTCTTCTCGACCCCCAAAAGAAAGAAAAGAAAATAAAACTATTTACACGGGAAAGCTCCCAACAAGTAAGAAGAAGAACTAGAAATCCTTTTGGATTTTCATTTTAATTTCTACTACAAGCATGGAAATTAAACTAACTAATTTTTTTGGTTTTTCTTAAGGTTTATCAAATACACAAGAAGAAAACTAGAAAAAGAAATTTAAACTAACATGGATAATACAATGAAAGAGTATGAGCACCGACGACTAGTGTGTGAACATGAATGTAAAGTCGGTGAGAAATACGTACTCCCCAAGCTTAGGCTTTTGGCCTAAGTTGGTCTAGTACCAAGGACCGCCGCTACTCTCCCCGGTGTAATGGGAGGTGTAATCAGGATACCACTGGCTGGTCATCTCCGGATCCCACTAGATGATGATGCACGATAAGGGTCCAGTTCAGGTTCCGCTCAGTTCAGGTTCGAGTAAAAGCTTGAGCTCGATGATTGTTCACCGCTTCGGTGTGACAAGAAAATTTTCTGCAAGCAAATCAAACAACAAAGGCGCAGGCAAAATAATAATCTCAAAGTGTTTCTTATTGAATCTAAGTTTATACAAGAGCATCTTCTCTTCGTTGCCAACAATAAATTTGTGTGCTACCATGTTCTTGTAATCTAAAATGTGAGGAGGTAATTTTGTCTCATCCTCCTCATGATGCCTAATGGGTATCTGAAAATGTTCAGCAAGACGTGAAGCATAGATACCTCCAAATATGGGGCCTTTTGTACGATTCAGGGCTAGCCGTTTAGCAACGATGGCACCCATACTAAAAGTATTGTCTCCTAGCAAAGCATGTTGAAGAATAATAATATCTGGAACGCTCAAATTTCCACTATTTCCACGACCAATCAAGCATCTACTAGAAAATATGGCAAAGTAGCGTAAAACAGGAAAGTGTATGCTAGAGACCTTCACCTCGGAGCCCTTCTTTGGCTCCTCTACAGCAATAGTATTAACAAAGCCACCCACATCTTCATGATGGGGTTCATCTAATTCTCCCTCATAAGGTATCCTACATACCGCACAAAAATGACGCAAAGACATTTCTTTGAATTCATCATATAAATGAAATGATACTGCAGGCGGTGATTTCTTAGGATAATAATAAAAGTTTTGCATGAAAGTATTGGTGAGTAAGAGATACTGATCGATTCGGTCGTTCATGAAACCGGTGAGGCCTGTAGTCTCGATTAAAGCATAAAAGTCTTCATGAATTCCGGCTTCTTTCATGAAATCCTCACATGGCCATTCGCACGACCGTACTTCCGCTAAGCGAGGAAGATTATACTTGGCTTTTTCCTTCTCTTTGGCTTGTTTTTCCTGAGAGCTTTGGCTAGAAGAGCCTTTAAAAAGCCTCCTTAACATTTTCTGAAAATTTCTGAAATTTTAGTAACTTCAAAATAGAAGTGAATAAAACTAAACAAGATTGATAGCACCTACTCCTACAAGTGCCTAGAGCCTATATCATGCATTGGAATTGCTTGGGACCTCAAAAATTTTACATCCAAGCTCAAGAACATGGTCACCTATGCAGCAAAAATTTGCAATGAATAAAGCACTAGAACAAAAACTATTTGGACCAATGGAGGAGTCACATACCAAGCAACAATCTCCCAAAGCAGTTTTGTGAATGGAGCTTTGAGCTAAGAGATCGAAAATCGCAGCAAAACGAGCTAGAACTCGTGCTTGAGTTGGATGGGGATTTTTTTGGGTAGAAGATGAAGTGTGTGGGTGCTGGCATAAGTGGAGGGGGGCCACCAAGGGCCCCCGAGACAGGGGGGCGCGCCCTACAGGGGGGGCGCGCCCTCCTCTCTCGTGGCCTGGTGCTTGCCCTTCCTGTAGTGTTTTCAGTGCCTAAAATCCTCAAATATTCCAGAAAAAAAATCATACTAAGTTTGCAGGGCATTTGGAGCACTTTTATTTTCGAACTATTTTTTAATGCACGGATAAATCAGAAAATAGACGGATAATTCTATTTTTGCTTTATTTATTCTAAATAACAGAAAGTAAAAAGAGGGTACAGAAGGTTGTGCCTTCTAGTTTCATCCATCTCGTGATCATCAAAATGAATCCACTAACAAGGTTGTTCAAGTCTTGTTAACAAACTCACTCCGAATCACATGGAACCGAAGAAATTTCGAATAACACTAAGTTACCTCAACGGGGATATGAAAATCCCCAACAATAAGAATATCATACTTTTTCTTGACAGTAGGGAGAGGAAATTCGAAACCTCCAAAAATAATAGTTGGAACTTTTTCAATAGAGTTGATGCTATGGACTTGAGATTGTTTCCTCGGAAAGTGTACCGTATGCTCATTACCATTAACATGAAAAGTGACATTGCCTTTGTTGCAATCAATAACAGCCCCTGCAGTATTAAGAAAAGGTCTACCAAGGATAATAGACATACTATCGTCCTCGGGAATATCAAGAATAACAAAGTCCGTTAAGATAGTGACATTTGCAACCACAACAGGCACATCCTCACAAATACCGACAGGTATAGCAGTTGATTTATCAGCCATTTGCAAAGATATTTTAGTAGGTGTCAACTTATTCAATTGAAGTCTATGATATAAAGAGAGAGGCATAACACTAACACCGGCTCCAAGATCACATAAAGCAGTTCTAACATAATTTCTTTTAATAGAGCATGGTATAGTTGGAACACTCGGATCGCCAAGTTTCTTTGGTATTCCACCCTTAAAAGTGTAATTAGCAAGCATGGTGGAAATTTCAGCTTCGGTATCTTTCTTTTATTTGTAATGATATCCTTCATATACTTAGCATAAGGATTTACTTTCAGCATATCAGTTAAGCGCATACGTAAGAAAATAGGTCTAATCATTTCAGCAAAGCGCTCAAAATCCTCATCATCCTTTGACTTGGATGGTTTAGGAGGAAAGGGCATGGGTTTCTGAACCCATGGTTCTCTTTCTTTACCGTGCTTCCTAGCAACAAAATCTCTCTTATCATAACGTTGATTCTTTGATTGTGGGTTATCAAGATCAACAACAGGTTCAATCTCTACATCATTGTCTTTGCTATGTTGAGCGTCAACATGAGCATTATTATTAACATTATCACTAGGTTCATGTTCATCACCTGATTGTGTTTCAGCATCAGAAATAGAAATATCATTGTGATTCTCAGGTGTGTCTACAGTAGGTTCATTAGAAGCATGCAAAGTCCTATCGTCTTTCTTTTTCTTCTTCTTAGAAGAACTAGGTGCCTCTAAATTATTTCTCTGAGAATCTTGCTCGATTCTCTTAGGGTGGCCTTCAGGATACAAAGGTTCATGAGTCATTCTACCAGTTCTAGTAGCCACTCTAACAGCAAAGTCATTTTTATTATATAATTCATCAAGCAATTCATTCTGAGCTTTAAGTACTTGCTCAGCTTGAGTAGCAACCATAGAAGCATATTTGCTAACGCGGTGAAGTTCGTCTTTAACTCTAGCCAGATTATCGCCTACGCGTCCTATCTCGAAAGCATTATTCTTTAACTCTCTACCAACATAAGCATTAAAACTTTCTTGTCTAGCCATAAAGTCATCAAATTCGTCTAAGCATGGGCTATGAAACTTAGTAGAGGGTATTTCAACTTTATCATATCTATAGAGAGAATTTACCTTTACTACCTGTGTCGGGTTATCAAGACAATGTAATTCTTCAGGCGGTATATTAAGACCATGTATTTCTTCAATAGGTGGTAAATTCTTAACATCTTCAGCTTTAATACCTTTTTCTTTCATTGATTTCTTTGCCTCTTGCATATCTTCAGATCGAGAAATAAAACACCTCTCTTCTTGAGTGGGTTTAGGAATAGGCTCAGAGTTGGCTCAATTGGTTCAGGAATTGCTTGAGAACTGGCTCGGAAGAGTCCAATTATTTTCATTAGTCAACATATTATTCAATAATATTTCAGCTTCGTCGATTGTTCTTTCCTTGAAAACACAACCGGCACAACTATCCAAGTAGTCCTTGGAAGCATCGGTTAGTCCATTATAAAATATATAAAATATTTCATTTTTCTTAAGAGGATGATCAGGCAAAGCATTAACTAACCGGAGAAGCCTCCCCCAAGCTTGTGGGAGACTCTCTTCTTTGATTTGCACAAAATTATATATTTCCCGCAAGGCAGCTTGTTTCTTATGAGCAGGGAAATATTTAGCAGAGAAGTAATAAATCATATCATGGGGACTACGCACACAACCAGGAGCAAGAGAATTATACCAAGTCTTAGCATCACCCTTTAATGAGAACGCAAATATCTTAAGAATATATAAATAGCAGACTTCTCATCATTGGTAAACAGGTTAGCTATATCATTCAACTTGGTAAGATGTGCCACAACAGTTTCAGATTCAAGGCCATAAAAAGGATCAGATTCAACTAAAGTAATAATATCAGGATCAACAGAGAATTCATAATCCTTATCAGTAACACAGATAGGTGAAGTAGCAAAAGCAGGATCGGGTTTCATTCTAGCATTAAGAGACTGCTGCTTCCATTTAGCTAATAATTTCTTAAGATCATTTCTATCATTGCAAGAAAGGATTTCCATAGCAGCTTTTTCATTCATAACATAACGCTTAGGAACAACAGGTAATACATAATCATTGGGGGAACCTTCATCATCACTATCATCAATCATAGGTTCTTCAATATTTTCATTCCCCTAACTCTAGCAAGTTGTTCATCTAGAAATTCACCTAATGGCAAAGTAGTATCACGCACAGAAGTAGTTTCATCATGCATAGCAGAAGTGGCATCATAAATAACGTGCGACATATCAGAATTCATAGCAGTAGCAGATTTAGGTGTCGCAAGCCTACTAATAACGGAAGGAGAATCTAGTGCAGAGCTAGATGGCAGTTCCTTACCTCCCCTCGTAGTTGAGGGAAAAATCTTGGTTTTAGCGTCTTTCAAGTTCTTCATAGTGATCAAAAGATATAAATCCCAAGTGACTCAGAGAATAGAGCTATGCTCCCCGGCAACGGCGCCATAAATTAGTCTTGATAACCCACAAGTATAGGGGATCGCAACAGCTTTTGAGGGTAGAGTATTCAACCCAAATTTATTGATTCGACACAAGGGGAGCCAAAGAATATTCTTGAGTATTAGCAGTTGAGTTGTCAATTCAACCACACCTGGATAACTTAGTATCTGCAGCAAAGTGTTTAGTAGCAAAAGTGGTATGATAATAATGGTAACGGTAGCAAAAGTAAAGATAAATGTTTTTGGGTTTTTGTAGTAGTTGTAACAGTAGCAATGGAAAAGTAAATAAGCGAAGAACAATATGTGAAAAGCTCGTAGGCAATGGATCAGTGATGGATATTTATGCCGGATGCGATTCCTCATGCAATAGCTATAACATAGGGTGATATAGAACTAGCTCCAATTCATCAATGTTATGTAGGCATGTATTCCGTAAATAGTCATACGTGCTTATGGAAAAGAACTTGTATTACATCTTTTGTCCTACCCTCCCGTGGAAGCGGGGTCCTAGCGGAAACTAAGGGATATTAAGGTCTCCTTTTAATAGAGAACCGGACCAAAGCATTAACACATAGTGAATACATGAACTCCTCAAACTACGGTCATCACCGAGAAGTATCCCGATTATTGTCACTTCGGGGTTGTCGGATCATAACACATAATAGGTGACTATAAACTTGCAAGATAGGATCAAGAACACACATATATTCATGAAAACATAATAGGTTCAGATCTGAAATCATGGCACTCGGGCCCTAGTGACAAGCATTAAGCATAGCAAAGTCATAGCAACATCAATCTCGAACATAGTGGATACTAGGATCAAACCCTAACAAAACTAACTTGATTACATGGTAAATCTCATCCAACCCATCACCGTCCAGCAAGCCTACGATGGAATTACTCATGCACGGCGGTGAGCATCATGAAATTGGTGATGGAGGATGGTTGATGATGACGACGGCGACGAATCCCCCTCTCCGGAGCCCCGAACGGACTCCAGATCAGCCCTCTCGAGAGAGATTAGGGCTTGGCGGCGGCTCTATGTCGTAGAACGCGATAAAACTTTCTCTCTGATTTTTCTCTCCCCGAGACGGAATATATGGAGTTGGAGTTGAGGTCGGAGGAGGAAAAGGGGGCCCACGAGATAGGAGGCCGCGCCCTAGGGGAGGGGGCGCGCCCCCCTGTCTCGTGGACAGGATGTGGGCCCCCTGGCATTAATTCTTTCGCCAAAAATTCTTATAAATTCCAAAAAGTGCCTCCGTGGATTTCCAGGACATTCCGAGAACTTTTCTTTTCCACACATAAAACAACATCATGGCAGTTCTGCTCAAAACAACGTCAGTCCGGGTTAGTTTTATTCAAATCATGCAAGTTAGAGTCCAAAACAAGGGCAAAAGTGTTTGGAAAAGTAGATACGTTGGAGACATATCAATGTTCATCATTGAAAACTACTCCATCTCACGTGATGATCGGACATGGTTTAGTTGATATGGATCACGTGATCACTTAGATGATTAGAGGGATGTCTATCTAAGTGGGAGTTCTTAAGTAATATGATTAATTGAACTTTAATTTATCATGAACTTAGTCCTGGTAGTATTAGCATATCCATGTTGTAGATCAATAGCTCGCGATGTAGCTCCCCGTTTATTTTGTATATGTTCATAGAGAAATATAAGTTGCAAGATGATAGTAGCAATGATGCGGACTAGGTCCGTGATCTAAGGATTATCCTCACTGCTACACAGAAGAATTATGTCCTTGATGCACCGCTAGGTGACAGACCTATAGCAGGAGTATATGCAAACGTTGTGAACGTTTGGCAAGCTCGATATGATGACTACTTGATAGTTTAGTGCACCATGCTTTATGGCTTAATACCGAGAATTCAAAAACTTTTTGAATGTCATGGAGCATATAAGATGTTCCAAGAGTTGAAATTAATATTTCAAACTCATGCCCGTGTCGAGCGGTATGAGACCTCTGACAGTACTTTGCCTACAAGATGGAGGAGAATAGCTCAACGGTGAGCATGTGCTCAGATTGTCTGGGTACTACAATTGCTTGAATCAATTGGGAGTTAATCTTCCAGATAAGATAGTAATTGACAAAGTTCTCTAGTCATTATCACCAAGTTACTAGAACTTAGTGATGAACTATAATATGCAAGGGATGACGAAAGTAATTCCCAAGCTCTTCGTGATGCTGAAATCAGCAAAGGTAGAAATCAAGAAATAGCATCAAGTGTTGACGGTTTACAAGACCACTAGTTTCAAGAAAAGGGCAAAGGGAAAGAAAGAGGAACTTCAAAGAAGAATAGCAAGCAAGTTGCTGCTCCTATGAAGAATCCGAAAGCTAGACCCAAGCCTGGAACTGGGTGCTTCTACTGCAAAGGAAATGGTCACTGGAAGTTGAACTGCTCTAGATACTTGGCGAATAAGAAGGATGGCAAAGTGAACAAAAGTATATTTGATATACATGTAATTAATGTCTACTTTACTAGTGTTTATAGCAACCCCTCAGTATTTGATACTGGTTTAGTTGCTAAGAGTAGTAACTAAAACAGGAGTTGCAGAATGAACACATACTAGTTATGGGCGAAGTGACGATGTGTGTTGGAAATGATTCCAAGGTTGATAAGATCACCATCGCACACTCCCTCTACCTTCGAGATTAGTGTTGGACCAAAATAAATGTTATTTGGTGTTTGCGTTGAGCATGAATATGATTGTATCATGTTTATTGCAATACGGTTATTCATTTAAGTCAAAGAATAATTGTTGTTCTGTTTACATTAATAAAACCTTCTATGGTCATACACTTAATATAAATGGTTTATTGGATCTCGATCGTAATGATACACATATTCATAATATTGATGCCAAAAGATGCAAAGTTGATAATGATAGTGAAACATATTTGTGGCACTACCGTTTAGGTCATATTAGTGTAAAGCGCATGAAGAAACTCCATGTTGATGGGTTTTTGGAATCACTTGATTATGAATCACTTGATGCTTGTGAACCATGCATCATGGGCAAGATGACGAAGACTCCGTTCTCCAGAACAATGGAGCGAGCAACAGACTTGTTGGAAATAATACATACCGATGTATGCGGTCCGATGAGTGTTGAGGCTCGTTGCGGGTATCGTTATTTTCTGAACTTCACAGATGATATGAGCAGATATGAGTATATCTACTTAATGAAACATAAGTCTGAAACATTTTAAAAGTCCAAAGAATTTCAGAGTGAAGTGGAAAATCATCGTGACAAGAAAAATAAAGTTTTTACGATCTGATCGTGGAGGCGAATATTTGAGTTACGAGTTTGGTCTTCATTTAAAATAATGTGGAATAGTTTCACAACTCACACCACCTGGAACACCACAGTGTAATGGTGTGTCCGAACATCGTGACTGTACTCTATTAGATATGGTGCGATCCATGATGTCTCTTACCGATTTACCACTATCGTTTTAGGGTTATGCATTAGAGACAGCTGCATTCACGTTAAATAGGTCACCATCTAATCCGTTGAGATGACACCGTATGAACTATGGTTTAGCAAGAAACCTAGGCTGTCGTTTCTTAAAGTTTGGGGTTGCGATGCTTATGTGAAAATGTTTCAGCCTGATAAGCTCAAACCCAAATCGGAGAAGTGCGTCTTCATAGGATACCCAAATGAAACTCTTGGGTAGACCTTCTATCACACATCCGAAGGCAAGTTCTTTGTTGCTGAGAGTGGATCCTTTCTAGAGAAGGAGTTTCTCTCGAAAGAAGTGAGTGGGAGGAATGTAGAACTTGATGAGGTAATTGTCCCTTCTGCCAAATTTGAATGTAGTTCATCATAGAAACCAGTTCTAGTGATTCCTACACCAATTAGTGAGGAAGTTAATGATGATGATCGTGAAACTTCAGATCAAGTTACTACCGAACCTCGTAGGTCAACCAGAGTAAGATCCGTACCAGAGTGGTACGGTAATCCTGTTCTGGAAGTCATGTTACTTGACCATGACAAACCTACGAACTATGAGGAAGCGATGATCAGCCCAGATTCTGCAAAATGGCTTGAGGCCATGAAATCTGAGATGAGATCCATATATGAAAACAATGTATGGACTTTGATTTACTTGCCCGACGATCGGCGAGCCATTGAGAATAAATGGATCTTCAAGAGGAAGACGGACGCTGATAGTAGTGTTACTATCTACAAAGCTCGAATTGTCACAAAAGGTTTTCGACAAGTTCAAGGTGTTGAATACGATCAGATTTTCTCACTCGTATCGATGCTTAAGTCTGTCTGAATCATGTTAGCAATTGCCACATTTTATGAAATCTGGCAGATGGTTAACAAAACTGCATTCCTTAACGGATTTATTAAGGAACAGTTGTATATGATGCAACCAGAAGGTTTTGTCAAATCCTAAAGGTGCTATCAAAATATGCAAGCTCCAGCGATCCATCTATGGACTGGTGCAAGCATCTCGGAGTTGGAATATACGCTTTGATGAGTTGATCAAAGCATATAGTTTTATACAGACTTGCGGTGAAGCCTGTATTTACAAGAAAGTGAGTGGGAGCACTACAGCCTTTCTGATAGGTATATGTGAATGACATATTGATGATCGGAAATGATATAGAATTTTCTGGAAAGCATAAAGGAGAGTTTGACAGGAGTTTTCAAAGAAAGACCTCGGTAAAGCTGCTTACATATTGAGCATCAAGATCTATAGAGATAGATCAAGACGCTTGATAAGACTTTCGACAAAGTATATACCTTGACAAGATTTTGAAGTTGTTCAAAATGGAACAGTCAAAGAAGGAGTTCTTGCCTGTATTGCAAGGTGTGAAATTGAGTAAATACTCAAAACCCGACCATGACAGAAAATAGAAAGAGAATGAAAAGTCATTCCCTATGCCTCTGTCATAGGTTCTATAAAGTACGCTATGCTGTGCACCAGACCTATTGTGTACCTCACCATGATTTTGGCTAGAGGGTACAATAGTGATCTAGGAGTAGATCACTGGATAGTGGTCAAAATTATCCTTAGACGACTAAGGAGATATTTCTCGGTTATGGAGGTGATAAAGAGTTCGTCGTAAAGAGTTACGCCGATGGAAGCTTTGACACTGATCCGGATGACTCTAAGTCCCAATCTGGATACATATTGAAAGTGGGAGCAATTAGCTAGAGTAGCTCCGTGCAGAGCATTGTAGACATAGAAAATTTGCAGAATACATACTGCTCTGAATGTGACAGACCCGTTGACTAAACTTTTCTCACAAGCAAAACATGATCACACCTTAGTACTCTTTGGGTGTTAATCACATGGTGATGTGAACTAGATTATTTGACTCTAGTAAACCCTTTGGGTGTTGGTCACATGGCGATGTGAACTATGGGTGTTAGTCACATGATGATGTGAACTTTTGGTGTTAAATCACATGGCGATGTGAACTAGATTATTGACTCTAGTGCAAGTGGGATATTGAAGGAAATATGCCCTAGAGGCAATAATAAAGTTGTTATTTATATTTCCTCATATCATGATAAATGTTTATTATTCATGCTAGAATTGTGTTAACCGGAAACTTAGCACATGTGTGAATACATAGACAACCAATGTGTCCCTAGTATGCCTCTACTTGACTAGCTCGTTAATCAAAGATGGTTAAGTTTCCTAGCCATAGACATGTGTTGTCATTTGATAAACGGGATCACATCATTAGAGAATGATGTGTGGACAAGACCCATCCGTTATCTTAGCACTATGGTCGTTTAGTTTATTGCTATTGCTTTTGACTTATACATGTTCCTATGGCTATGAGATTATGCAACTCCCGTATACTGGAGGAACACTTAGTGTGCTATCAAACGTCACAACATAACTGGGTGATTATAAAGATGCTCTACAGGTGTCTCCGATGGTGTTTGTTGGGTTGGTGTAGATCGAGATTAGGATTTGTCACTCCGTGTTTCGGAGAGGTATCTCTCGGCCCTCTCGGTAATGCACATCACTATAAGCCTTGCAAGCAATGTGACTAATGATTTAGTCACGGGATGATGCACTACGGAACGAGTAAAGAGACTTGCCGGTAACGAGATTGAACTAGGTATTGAGATACCGACAATCGAATGTCGGGCAGGTAACATACCGATGACAAAGGGAACAACGTATGTTGTTATGCGTTTTGACCGATAAAGATCTTCGTAGAATATGTGGGAGCCAATATGAGAATCCAGGTTCTGCTGTTGGTTATTGACTGGAGATGAGTCTCGGTCATGTCTACATAGTTCTCGAACCCGTAGGGTCCGCACGCTTAACGTTCGATGACGATTTGTATTGTGAGTTTATGTGATTTGATGAACGAAGGCTGTTCGGAGTCCCAGATGAGATCACTGACATGACGAGGAGTCTCGAAATGGTTGAGACATAAAGATTGATATATTGGAAGGTCATATTCGAACACCAAAAGGGTTCCGAAGTGTATCGGATATTTTTTGGAGTACCGAGAGGTTACCGGAACCCCCCGGGGAGTCAATGGGCCTTAATGGGCCCTAGTGGAGATAGGAGGTAGCGGGAAAGTGGTGGGGCGCGCCCCCCTAGGCCCAAACCGAATTGTTTTAGGGTTTGGGGGGCCGGCCCCCCTTTCCTTCTTCTCTCCTCCTCCTTCCTCCTTCTCCTAATAGGAATAGGAAAGGGGGGAGCCAAACCTACTTGGAGTAGGACTCCCCACCTTGGGCGCGCCACCCCTTGGCCGGCCTCCTCCTCCCTCCCTCCTTATATATGGGGGAGGGGGGCACCCCATAGACACACAAGTTGATCTTTTTGCCGTGTGCGGTGTTGGGGAACATAGTAATTTCAAAAAAATTCCTACGCACACGCAAGATCATGGTGATGCATAGCAACGAGAGGGGAGAGTGTAGTCCACGTACCCTCGTCGACCGATAGCGGAAGCGTTAGAACAACGCGATTGATGTAGTCGTACGTCTTCACGGCCCGACCGATCAAGCACCGAAACTACGGCACCTCCGAGTTCTAGCACACGTTCAGCTCGATGACGATCCCCGGACTCCGATCCAGCAAAGTGTCGGGGAAGAGTTCCGTCAGCACGACGGCATGGTGACGATCTTGATGTTCTACCATCGCAGGGCTTTGCATAAGCACCGCTACAATATTATCGAGGAGAACTATGGTGGAGGGGGCACCGCACACGGCTAAGAGATCTCAAGGATCAATTGTTGTGTCTACAAGGGGTGCCCCCCTCCCCGTATATAAAGGAGTGGAGGAGGGGGAGGGCCGGCCCTCTCTATGGCGCGCCCTAGGGGAGTCCTTCTCCCACCGGGAGTAGGATTCCCCCTTTCCTAGTAGAACTAGGAACCCTTCCAAGTAGACGGAGTAGGAGGGAAGGAAAGGGAGGGGAGAAGGAGAAGGAAGGAAGGGGGCGCCCCCCTCCCTAGTCCAATTCGGACTAGTCAATGGGAGGTGCGCCACCCTTTGGGGCCTTTCTCCTTTCCCGTATGGCCCATTAAGGCCCAATACGAATTCCCGTAACTCTCGGTATTCGAAAAATACCGAATCACTGAACCTTTACGATGTCCGAATATAGTCGTCCAATATATCGATCTTTACGCCTCGACCATTTCGAGACTCCTCGTCATGTCCCTGATCTCATCCGGGACTCCGAACTCCTTCGGTACATCAAAACTCATAAACTCATAATATAATTGTTATCGAAACCTTGCGTGCATGGACCCTACAGGTTCGAGAACTATGTAGACATGACCGAGACACGCTTCCGTCAATAACCAATAGCGGAACCTGGATGCTTATATTGGCTCCTACATATTCTACGAAGATCTTTATCGGTCAAACCGCATAACAACATACGTTGTTCCCTTTGTCATCGATATGTTACTTGTCCGAGATTCGATCGTCGGTATCTCAATACCTAGTTCAATCTCGTTACCGGCAAGTCTCTTTACTCGTTCCGTAATACATCATCCCGCAACTAACTAATTAGTTGTAATGCTTGCAAGGCTTATAGTGATGTGCATTACTGAGTGGGCCCAGAGATACCTCTCCGACAATCGGAGTGACAAATCCTAATCTCGAAATACGCCAACCCAACAAGTACCTTTGGAGACACCTGTAGAGATCCTTTATAATCACCCAGTTACGTTGTGACGTTTGGTAGCACACAAAGTGTTCCTCCGGTAAACGGGAGTTGCATAATCTCATAGTCATAGGAACATGTATAAGTCATGAAGAAAGCAATAGCAACATACTAAACGATCAAGTGCTAAGGCTAACGGAATGGGTCAAGTCAATCACATCATTCTCCTAATGATGTGATCCCGTTAATCAAATGACAACTCTTTTGTCCATGGCTAGGAAATTTAACCATCTTTGATTCACGAGCTAGTCAAGTAGAGGCATACTAGTGACACTATGTTTGTCTATGTATTCACACATGTATTATGTTTCCGGTTAATACAATTCTAGCATGAATAATAAACATTTATCATGAAATAAGGAAATAAATAATAACTTTATTATTGCCTCTAGGGCATATTTCCTTCAGTCTCCCACTTGCACTAGAGTCAATAATCTAGTTCACATCACCATGTGACTTAACACAAATATTCACATCTGTATGTGATTAACACCAATAGCTCACATCGTCATGTGACCAACACCCAAAGGGTTTACTAGAGTCAATAATATAGTTCAAATCGCTATGTGATTAACACCCAAAGAGTACTAAGGTATGATCATGTTTTTCTCATGAGAGAAGTTTAGTCAACGGGTCTGTGACATTCAGAGCCGTATGTATTTTGCAAATATTCTATGTCTACAATGCTCTGCACGGAGCTACTCTAGCTTATTGCTCCCACTTTCAATATGTATCCAGACTGAGACTTAGAGTCATCTGGATTTGTGTAAAAGTTTGCACCGATGTAACTTTTACGACGAACTCTTTTATCACCTCCATAATCGAGAAACATCTCCTTAGTTCTCACTAAGGATATTCTTGAACGTTGTCCAGTGATCTACTATTAGATCAAAATTGTATTCCTTTGCCAAATACAGAGCAAGGTATACAATAGGTCTGGTCCATAGCATGGCATACTTTTATAGAACCTATGACTGAGGCATAGGGAATGACTTTTCATTCTCTTTCTATTTTCTGTCGTGGTCGGGATTTGAGTCTTACTCAATTTCACACCGTGCAACACAGACAAGAACTCCTTCTTTGACTGTTCCATTTTGAACTACTTCAAAATCTTATCAAGGTAGGTACTCATTGAAAAAAAACTTATCAAGCGTCTTGATCTATCTATGTAGATCTTGATGCTCAATGTGTAAGCAGCTTCACCGAGGTCCTTCTTTGAAAAACTCCTTTCAAATACTCCGTTATGCTTTCCAGAAAATTCTACATCATTTCCAATTAATAATATGTCATTCACATATACTTATCAGAAAGGTTGTAGTGCTCCCACTTACTTTCTTGTAAATACAGGCCTTTCCAAAAGTCTGTATAAAACCATATGCTTTTATCAACTCATCAAAGCGTATATTCCAACTCCGAGATGCTTGCACCAGTCCATTGATGGATCGCTTGAGCTTGCACATTTTATTAGCACCTTTAGGATTAACAAAACCTTCTGGTTGCATCATATACAACTCTTCTTTAAAAAATCCATTAAGGAATGCAGTTTTGACATCCATTTGCCAGATTTCATAAAATGTGGCAATTGCTAACATGATTTAGACAGACTTAAGCATCGATACGAGTGAGAAAATCTCATCGTATTCAACACTTTGAACTTGTCGAAAACCTTTCGCAACAAGTCGAGCTTAGTAGATAGTAACACTACTATCAGTGTCCGTCTTCCTCTTGAAGATCCATTTATTTAACATGGCTTGTTGATCATCGAGCAAGTCAATCAAAGTCCATACTTTGTTCTCATACATGGATCATATCTCAGATTTTTTTTATGGCCTCAAGCCATTACGCGGAATCTGGGCTCATCATCGCTTCCTCATAGTTCGTAGGTTCATCATGGTCTAGTAACATGACTTCCAGAACATGATTACCGCACCACTCTGGTGCGGATCTTACTCTGGAAGACCTACGAGGTTTGGTAGCAACTTGATCTGAAGTTTCATGATCATCATCATTTACTTCATCACTAATTGGTGTAGGAATCACTGGAACTGATTTCTGTGATGAACTACTTCCAATACGGGAAAAGGTACAATTACCTCATCAAGTTCTACTTTCCTCCCACTCACTTCTTTCGAGAGAAACTCCTTCTCTAGAAAGGATCCATCTTAGCAATGAATATCTTGCCTTCGGATCTGTGATAGAAGGTGTACCGAACAGGTTCCTTTGGGTATTCTATGAAGATGCACTTCTCCGATTTGGGTTCGAGCTTATCAGGTGAATTTTTTTTACATAAGCATCACAGCCCCAAAATTTAAGAAACGACAACTTTGGTTTCTTGCCAAACCACAGTTCATAAGGCGTCGTCTCAACGGATTTTGATGGTGCCCTATTTAAAGTGAATGCAACTGTCTCTAATGCATAACCCCAAAATGATAGTGGTAAATCGGTAAGAGACATCATAGATTGCACTATATCCAATAAAGTGCGGTTATGACGTTCGGACACACCATTACGCTGTGGTGTTCCATGTGGCGTGAGCTGTGAAACTATTCCACATTGTTTTATATGAAGGCCAAACTCATAACTCAAATATTCTCCTCCATGATCAGATCATAGAAACTTTATTTTCTTGTTATGATGATTCTCCACTTCACTTTGAAATTCTTTGAACTTTTCAAATGTTTCAGATTTGTGTTTCATTAATAAGATATACTCATATCTGCTCAAATCATCTTGTGAAGGTTAGAAAATAACGATACCCGCCACGAGCATCAATACTCATTGGACCGCATACATCAGTATGTATTATTTCCAATAAGTCACTAGTTTGTTCCATTGTTCCGGAGAACGGAGTTTTAGTCATCTTGCCCATAAGGCACGATTCACAAGCATCAAATGATTCAAAATCAAATGATTCAAAAAATCCATTTTTATGGAGTTTCTTCATGCGCTTTACACCAATATGACCCAAACGACAGTGCCACAAATAAGTTGCACTATCATTATCAACTTTGCATCTTTTGGCATCAATATTATGAATATGTGTATCACTACGATCGAGATCCAACAAACTATTTTCATTGGGTGTATGACCATTGAAGGTTTTATTCATGTAAATGTAACAACAATTATTCTCGACTTTAAATGAATAATCAGATTGCAATAAACATGATCAAATCATATTCATGCTCAACGCAAACGCCAAATAACATTTATTTAGGTTCTACACTAATCTCGAAAGTGTAGGGAGAGTGTGATGATGATCATATCAATCTTGGAACTACTTCCAACACTCATCATCACTTCACCCTCAACTAGTCTCTATTTATTCTGTAACTCCTGTTTCGAGTTACTAATTTTTAGCAACCGAACAAGTATCAAATACTCAGGGGCTACTATAAAAACTAGTAAGGTACACATCAATAACATGTATATCAAATATACCCTTATTCACTTTGCCATCCTTCTTATCCACCAAATATTCATGGCATTTCCGCTTCTAGAGATCATTTCCTTTGCAATAGAAGCACTTAGTTTCAGGCTTTGGTCCAGCTTTGGGTTTCTTCACAGGAGTGACAACTTGCTTGCCATTCTACTTGAAGTTCCCTTTCTTTTCCTTTGCCCTTTCTTGAAACTAGTGATCTTGTCAATTATCAACACTTGATGCTCTTTTCTTGATTTCTACCTTCGTCGATTTCAGCATCACGAAGAGCTCGGGAATCATTTTCGTCATCCCTTGCATTATAGTTCATCACGAAGTTCCATTAACTTGGTGATGGTGACTAGAGAACTCTGCCAATCACTATCTTATCTGGAAGATTAACTCCCACTTGATTCAAGCGATTGTAGTACCCAGACAATCTAAGCACATGCTCACTAGTTGAGCGATTCTCCTCCATCTTTTAGCCATAGAACTTGTTGGAGACTTCATATCTCTCAACTCGGGTATTTGCTTGAAATATTAACTTCAACTCCTGGAACATCTCATATGGTCCATGATGTTCAAAACGTCTTTGAAGTCTCGATTCTAAGCCATTAAGCATGGTGCACTAAACTATCAAGTAGTCATCATATTGAGCTAGCCAAACGTTCATAACGTTTGCATCTGCTCCTGCAATAGGTCTGTCACCTAGCGGTGCGTTAAGGACATAATTCTTCTGTGCAGCAATGAGGATAAACCTCCGATCACGGATCCAATTAGCATCATTGCTACTAAAATTTTTCAACACAATTTTCTCTAGGGACATATCAAAAACAAACATATGAAAGCAACAACGCGAGCTATTGATCTACAACATAATTTGCAAAATACTACCAGGACTAAGTTCATGATAAATTTAAGTTCAATTAATCATATTACTTAAGAACTCCCACTTAGACAGACATCTCTCTAGTCATCTAAGTGATCACGTGATCCAAATCAACTAAACCATGTCCGATCATCACGTGAGATGGAGTAGTTTTCAATGGTGAACATCACTATGTTGATCATATCTACTATATGATTCACGCCGACCTTTCGGTCTCCGTGTTACGAGGCCATATCTGTATATGCTAGGCTCGTCAAGTTTAACTTGAGTATTCCGCGTGTGCAACCGCTTTGCACCCGTTGTATTTGAACGTAGAGCCTATCACACCCGATCATCACGTGGTGTCTCAAACGAAGAACTTTCGCAACGGTGCATACTCGTGGAGAACACTTCTTGATAATTTAGTGAGAGATCATCTTAAAATGCTACCGTCAATCAAAGCAAGATAAGATGCATAAAGGATAAACATGACATGCAATCAATATAAGTGATATGATATGGCCATCATCATCTTGTGCTTGTGATCTCCATCTCCAGAAGCACCGTCGTGATCACCATCGCCACCGGTAGCGACACCTTGATCTCCATCATAGCATCGTTGTCATCTCGCCAATCTTATGCTTCTACGACTATTGCTACCGCTTAGTGATAAAGTAAAGCATTACAGGGCGTTTGCATTTCATACAATAAAGCGACAACCATATGGCTCCTGCCAGTTGCCAATAACTTCGGTTACAAAACATGATCATCTCATACAATAAAATATAGCATCACGTCTTGAACATATCATCACAACATGCCCTGCAAAAACAAGTTAGACGTCCTCTACTTTGTTGTTGCAAATTTTACGTGGCTGCTACGGGCTGAGCAAGAATCGTTCTTACCTACGCATCAAAACACAACAATAGTTCGTCAAGTTAGTGCTGTTTTAACCTTCGCAAGGACCGGGCGTAGCCACACTCGGTTCAACTAAAGTTGGAGAAACTGACACCCGCCAGCCACCGTGTGCAAAGCACGCCCAGAGAACCAGTCTCGCGTAAGCGTCTGGCGTAATGTCGGTCCGGGCCGCTTCATCCAACAATACCGCCAACCAAAGTATGACATGCTGGTAAGCAAGATGACTTGTATCGCCCACAACTCACTTGTGTTCTACTCGTGCATATAACATCTACACATAAAACCTGGCTCGGATGCCACTGTTGGGGAACGTAGTAATTTCAAAAAATTTCCTACGCACACGCAAGATCATGGTGATGCATAGCAACGAGAGGGGAGAGTGTAGTCCACGTACCCTCGTAGACCGCTAGCGGAAGCGTTAGAACAACGCGGTTGATGTAGTCGTACGTCTTCACGGCCCGACCGACCAAGCACCGAAACTACGACACCTCCGAGTTCTAGCACACGTTCAGCTCAATGACGATCCCCGGACTCCGATCCAGCAAAGTGTCGGGGAAGAGTTCCGTCAGCACGACAGCGTGGTGACAATCTTTATGTTCTACCGTCGCAGGGCTTCGCCTAATCACCGCTACAATATTATCGAGGAGAACTATGGTGGAGGGAGGCACCGCACACGGCTAAGAGATCACAAAGATAAATTGTTGTGTCTCCAAGGGGTGCCCCCCTCCCCGTATATAAAGGAGTGGAGGAGGGGGAGGGCCGGCCCTCTCGATGGCGCGCCCTAGGGGAGTCCTGCTCCCACCGGGAGTAGAATTCCCCCTTTCCTAGTAGAACTAGGAGCCCTTTCAAGTAGAAGGAGTAGGAGGGAAGGGAAGGAAAGGGAGAAGGAGAAGGAAGGAAGGGGCGCCCCTCTCCCTAGTCCAATTCGGACTAGTCAATGGGAAGGGGTGCGGCCACCCTTTGGGGCCTTTCTCTCCTTTCCCGTATGGCCCATTAAGGCCCAATACGAATTCCTGTAACTCTCTGGTACTCCGAAAAATACCCGAATCACTCGGAACCTTTCCGATGTCCTAATATAGTCGTCCAATATATCGATCTTTACGTATCGACCATTTCGAGACTCCTCGTCATGTCCCCGATATCATCCGGGACTCCGAACTCCTTCGGTACATCATAACTCATAAACTCATAATATAATTGTCATCGAAACCTTAAGCGTGCGGACCCTACGGGTTCGAGAACTATGTAGACATGACCGAGACATGTTTCTGGTCAATAACCAATAGCGGAACCTGGTTGCTCATATTGGCTCCTACATATTCTACGAAGATCTTTATCGGTTAAACCGCATAACAACATACGTTGTTCCCTTTGTCATCGTTATGTTACTTGTCCGAGATTCGATCGTTGGTATCTCAATACCTAGTTCAATCTCGTTACCAGCAAGTCTCTTTACTCGTTCTATAATACATCATCCCGCAACTAACTAATTAGTTGTAATGCTTGCAAGGCTTATAGTGATGTGGATTACCGAGTGGGCCCAGAGATACCTCTCCGACAATCGGAGTGACAAATCCTAATATCGAAATACGCCAACCCAACAAGTACCTTCGGAGACACCTGTAGAGCTCCTTTATAATCACCTAGTTACGTTGTGACCTTTGGTAGCACACAAAGTGTTCATCCGGTAAACGGGAGTTGCATAATCTCATAGTCATAGGAACATGTATAAGTCATGAAGAAAGCAATAGCAACATACTAAACAATCAAGTGCTAAGGCTAACGGAATGGGTCAAGTCAATCACATCATTCTCCTAATGATGTGATCCCGTTAATCAAATGACAACTCTTTTGTCCATGGCTAGGAAACTTAACCATCTTTGATTCACGAGCTAGTCAAGTAGAGGCATACTAGTGATACTATGTTCGTCTATGTATTCACACATGTATTATGTTTCTGGTTAATACAATTCTAGCATGAATAATAAACATTTATCATGAAATAAGGAAATAAATAATAACTTTATTATTGCCTCTAGGGCATATTTCCTTCATGCGGTGCCCCCCCTCCACGGTTACACACCTCGTATCGTCGTAGTGCTTAGGCGAAGCCCTGCGCTGGTAACTTCATCATCACCATCGCCACGCCGTCGTGCTGACGAAACTCTCCCTCGGCCTCAACTGGATCAAGAGTACGAGGGACGTCATCGAGCTGAACGTGTGCTGAACACGAAGGTGCCGTACATTCGGTGCTAGGATCGGTCGGATCGTGAAGACGTACGACTACATCAACTACATTGATATAACGCTTCCGCTTTCGGTCTACGAGGGTACGTGGACCCACTCTCCCCGCTCATTTCTATGCTTCTCCTAGATAGATCTTGCGTGATCGTAGGATTTTTTTTTGAAATTACTGCGTTCCACAACACTTTCCTCCCCGCAACAAATCCGATGGTTACTCTCTTTTTCTAAATTTTCAGTGCTATGTTTTGTCCACTTCTTCCTCCCTATTTGTTTCATTCAGTGTGACAACTGTCGTGAGTTTGGCAACATTCAAAATCGTACCTTCTTCTTAACACATGCCATTCTTCTTCACTTCTCTTGTCCCTACACTTCTCCTCAAAACGGTAAAGCCGAGGGTTCTCTCCGCACCATCAATGACATTGTTCGTACACTTCTTGTTCAGTCCTCCATGGCATCAAAATTCTGGGCAGAAGCACTCCACCCAACCACCTTTCTTCTCAATATTTGCCCCTCCAAAACCAATCCAAATATCACTCCCTATTACTCTCTTTTCCTTTGCCATCCCAATTACTCCGAGGTTCGTGTTTTTGGCTGTCTTTGCTTTCTAAATGCCTATTCAACCACTGAAAACAAACTTTCTCCATGATCTATCCCATGTCTCCTTCTTGGTTTTTCTGTCGAACGCAAAGGTTACCACTGTCTTGATTTACAAACTAGACGGGTGAATGTGTCTCGCCACGTTACATTCGTCGAACATATTTTTCCTTTAGCTCAACGCACCGACACACCATCAATCATCCCTACCTCCGTCGCCACCTCTTCTCCCCATCCATTCCACCTCTACACTCCTGTCATGGCAGCTAGCTCCACCTACCGCACCTACTGTCACGATAGCACCACCCAACCCGCCATCCAACACACATACACCACCCAACCCGCTATCCAACACCCAGAAACCACCCAACCCACCATCAAACACCCAGTCACCACCCAACCCGCAACCAAACAACTCGCCACCACCCAACCCACCATCACCCAACCCGCAACCTCACAACCCAACACCACACCACCCACCGTACGCATCTTCTCCTACACCGCACCCCCCTGTTTCCATCCTACCAACTAAAGTTTTTCCTACTATCACCATGTCAATGATCATGGCATGCTGCTACGTCTTGAGCTTGCGTTGGTTTTCCCCGAAGAGGAGAGGATGATGCAGTAGAGTAGCGTAAGTATTTCCCTCAGTTTTTGAGAACCAAGGTATAAATCCAGTAGGAGGCCACGCGCAAGTCCCTCGTACCTACAAAAAGCAAATAACTCCTTGCAACCAACGCGAATAGGGGTTGTCAATCCCTTCACGGTCACTTACGAGAGTGAGATCTGATAGAGATGATAGATAATATTTTTGGTATTTTTGGTATAAAGATGCAAAGTAAAATAAAAAGGCAAAGTAAAAAAGCAAAGCAACAATAAAGCGTAGGAAGATTAATATGATGAAAATAGACTCGTGGGCCATAGATTTCACTAGTGGCTTCTCTCAAGAGCATAGGTATTTTACAATGGGTGAACGAATTACTGTTGAGCAATTGACAGAATTGAGCATAGTTATGAGAGTATCTAGGTATGATCATGTATATAGGCATCACGTCCGAGACAAGTAGACCGACTCCTGGCTGCATCTACTACTATTACTCCACTCATCGACCGCTATCCAAAGATGCATCCGAGTATTAAGTTAATGAAAACAGAGTAACGCCTTAAGCAAGATGACATGATGTAGAGGAATAAATTCATGAAATATGATAAATACCCCATCTTGTTATCCTCGATGGCAACAATACAATACGTGCCTTGCAACCCTTTCTGTCACTGGGTAAGGTCACCCCAAGATTGAACCCAAAGCTAAACACTTCTCCCATTGCAAGAACTACCAATCTAGTTGGCCAAACCAAACGGATAATTCGAAGAGACTTGCAAAGATAACTCAATCATACATAAAAGAATTCAGAAAAGATTCAAATATTGCTCATAGATAAACTTGATCATAAACCCACAATTCATCGGTCTCAACAAATACACCGCAAAAAGAAGATTACATCGAATAGATCTCCACGAGAGAGGGGGAGGACATTGTATTGAGATCCAAAAAGAGAGAAGAAGCCATCTAGCTACTAACTATGGACCCGAAGGTCTGAGGTAAACTACTCAATCTTCATCGGAGAGGCTATGGTGACGATGTAGGAGCCCTCCATGGTGGAATCCCCTTCCGGCAGAGCTCCGGAACAGGCCCCAATATGGGATCTCATGGATACGGAAAGTTGCGGCGGTGGAATTAGGTTTTTGGCTCCGTATCTGATCTGTTGGGGGTACGTAGGTATATATAGGAGGAAGAAGTACGTCGGTGGAGCTTGGGGGCACGAGGCGGGGGGCGCCCTAGGGGCGCCCTCAATCCTCGTGACCGCCTCGTGGCTTTCTTGACGGAGGGTCCAAGTCTCCTGGATCTTATCTGATGAGAAAATCACGTTCCCGAAGGTTTCATTCCGTTTTGACTCCGTTTGATATTCCGTTTCTTGAAACATCAAGTAGGCAAAACAACAATTCGGGCTGGGCCTCCGGTTAATAGGTTAGTCCCAAAAGTAATATAAAAGTGGAAAATAAAGCCCAATATAGTCCAAAACAATAGACAATATAGCATGGAGCAATCAAAAATTATAGATACGTTGGAGACGATCGCATCATCTAAGCTTAATTCCTGCTCGTCCTCGAGTAGGTAAATGATAAAAGATAATTTTTGATGCGGAGTGCTACTTGGCATAATTTCAATGTAACTCTTCTTAATTGTGGTATGAATATTCAGGTCCGAAAGATTCAAGACAAAAGTTCATATTGACATAAAAATAATAATACTTCAAGCATACTAACAAAGCAATCATGTCTTCTCAAAATAACATGGCCAAAGAAAGTTATCCCTACAAAATCATATAGTATGGCTATGCTCTATCTTCACCACACAAAGTATTTAAATCATGCACAACCCCGATGACAAGCTGTTGGAAATATTCCCTAGAGGAAATAATAAATTAGTTATTATATATTTCCTTGTTCATGATAATCGTTTATTATCCATGCTATAATTGTATTGATAGGAAACTCAGATACATGTGTGGGTACATAGACAACACCATGTCCCTAGTAAGCCTCTAGTTGACTAGCTCGTTGATCAATAGATGGTTACAGTTTCCTGACCATGGACATTGGATGTCGTTGATAACGGGATCACATCATTAGCGAGAATGATGTGATGGACAAGACCCAATCCTAAGCCTAGCACAAAGATCGTAGTTCAGATGCTAAAGCTTTTCTAATGTCAAGTATCTTTTCCTTAGACCATGAGATTGTGCAACTCCCGGATACCGTAGGAATTCTTTGGGTGTACCAAATGTCACAACGTAATCGGGTGGCTATAAAGGTGCACTACGGTATCTCCGAAAGTGTCTGCTGGGTTGGCACGAATCGAGATCGATTTGTCACTCCGTGTGATGAGAGAGGTATCTCTGGGCCCACTCGGTAGGACATCATCATAATGTGCACAATGTGACCAAGGGGTTGATCACGGGGTGATGTGTTACGGAACGAGTAAAGAGACTTGCCGGTAACAAGATTGAACAAGGTATCGGCATACCGACGATCGAATCTCGGGCAAGTACAATACCGCTAGACAAAGGGAATTGTATACGGGGTTGATTGAGTCCTTGACATCGTGGTTCATCCGATGAGATCATCATGGAACATGTGGGAGCCAACATGGGTATCCAGATCCCGCTGTTGGTTATTGACCGGAGAACGTCTCGGTCATGTCTGCATGGTTCCCGAACCCGTAGGGTCTACACACTTAAGGTTTGATGATGCTAGGGTTATAAAGGAAGTTTTTATGTGGTTACTGAATGTTGTTCGGAGTCCCAGATGAGATCCCGGACGTCACGAGGAGTTCCGGAATGGTCCAGAGGTAAAGATTTATATATGGGAAGTCCTGTTTTGGTCACCGGAAAAGTTCCGGGTTTTATCGGTAACGTACCGGGACCACCGGGAGGGTCCCGGGGGTCCACCAAGTGGGGCCACCGGCCCCGGAGGGCTGCATGGGCCAATTGTGGGAGGGGACCAGCCCCAGGTGGGCTGGTGCACCCCCCCCCCCCACAAGGGCCCAAGGCGCCTAGGGTTTGGGGAGGGGGTGCCCCACCTAGCTTGGGGGGCAAGTTTCCCCCTCTACCCCCCTTGGCCGCCACCCTAGATGGGTTTGGGGCTGCCGCACCCCTTGGGGTGGAAACCCTAGAGGGGGCGCACCCCCCTCCCTCTCCCCTATATATACTTGAGGACTTTGGGGCTGCCAAGAGATGAGTTTTGTCCTCTCCATGGCGCAGCCCCGCCTCTCTCCTCCTCCTCTCCCTGCGGTGCTTGGCGAAGCCTGCAGATTGCCACGCCCTCCACCACCACCACGCCGTTGTGCTGCTGCTGGACGGAGTCTTCCTCAACCTCTCCCTCTCTCCTTGCTGGATCAAGGCATGGGAGACGTCACCGGGCTGCACGTCTGTTGAACGCGGAGGTGCCGTCCATTCGGCACTAGGATCTCCGGTGATTTGGATCACGACGAGTACGACTCCTTCAACCCCGTTCTTTTGAACGCTTCCGCTTAGCAATCTACAAGGGTATGTAGATGCACTCTCCTTCCCCTCATTGCTGGTTTCTCCATAGATAGATCTTGGTGACACGTAGGAAAATTTTGAATTTCTGCTACGTCCTCAACAGTGGCATCATGAGCTAGGTCTATTGCGTAAATTCTTTGCACGAGTAGAACACAAAGTAGTTGTGGGCGTTGATTTTGTTCAATATGCTTACCGTTACTAGTCCAATCTTGTTTCGACGGTATTGTGGGATGAAGCGGCCGGACCGACCTTACACGTACACTTACGTGAAGACAGGTTCCACCGACCGACATGCACTTGGTGCATAAGGTGGCTAGCGGTGCCGCCTCCCACTTTAGTCGGAACGGATTCGATGAAAAGGGTCCTTATGAAGGGTAAATAGCAATTGGCATATCACGTTGTGGTTTTGCGTAGCTAAGAAACGTTCTTGCTAGAAACCCATAGCAGCCACGTAAAACATGCAAACAATAATTAGAGGACGTCTAACTTGTTTTTGCAGGGTATGCTATGTGATGTAATATGGCCAAGAATAATGTGATGAATGATATGTGATGTATGAGATTGATCATGTTCTTGTAATAGGAATCACGACTTGCATGTCGATGAGTATGACAACCGGCAGGAGCCATAGGAGTTGTCTTAATTTAGTGTATGATATGCGTGTCATTGATCAAACGCCATGTAATTACTCTACTTTATTGCTAACCGGTAGCCATAGTAATAGAAGTAATAAGTTGGCGAGACAACTTCATGGAGACACGATGATGGAGATCATGATGATGGAGATCATGGTGTCATGCCAGTGACGATGATGATCATGGAGCCCCGAAGATGGAGATCAAAAGGAGCAAAATGATATTGGCCATATCATGTCACTATTTGATTGCATGTGATGTTTATCATGTTTATGCATCTTATTTGCTTAGAACAACGGTAGTAAATAAGATGACCCCTCATTAAAATTTCAAGAAAGTGTTCCCCCTAACTGTGCACCGTTCCGAAAGTTCGTTGCTTCAAGCACCACGTGATGATCGGGTGTGATAGATTCTTACGCTCACATACAACGGGTGTAAGCCAGATTTACACACGCCAAACACTTAGGTTAACTTGACGAGCCTAGCATGTACATACATGGCCTCAAAACACAAGAGACCGAAAGGTCGAGCATGAGTCGATGGAGGATACGATCAACATGAAGATGTTCACCGATGATGACTAGTCCGTCTCACGTGATGATCGGACACGGCCTAGTTGACTCGATCATGTAATCACTTAGATGACTAGAGGATGTCTATCTGAGTGGGAGTTCATTAGATGAACTTAATTATCCTGAACATTGTCAAAAGCCCTTTGCAAATTATGTCATAGCTCGCGCTTTAGTTCTACTGTTTTAGATATGTTCCTAGAGAAAATATAGTTGAAAGTTGACAGTAGCGATTATGCGATCAAGAGAAAGATTATGTCCTTAATGCACCGCCATGTGCGCAGAACCCCAAACGTCGCTGTGGATGTTGCGAACATCGGACATACACGCTTTGATAACTACGTGATAGTTCAGTTAAACGGTTTAGAGTTGAGGCATCAAAGACGTTTTGAACGTCGCGAACATATGAGATGTTTCGAGGGCTGAAATTGGGATTTCAGGCTCGTGCCCACGTCAAGAGGTATAAGACCTCCGACGATTTTCTTAGCCTGCAAACTAAGGGAGAAAAGCTCAATCGCTGAGCTTGTGCAACAATCACTTGAATCGAGTGGGAGTTGAACTTCCAGATGAGATAGTGATGTTTCTCCAAAGACATTGCCACCAAGCTGATAGAGCTTCGTGATGAACTATAACATATCAAGGATATATATGATGATCCTTGAGCTATCCGCAATGTTCGACACCGCGAATGTAGAAATCAAGAAGGAGCATCAATTGTTGATGGTTAATGAAACCACTAGTTTTAAGAAGGGAAAGAAGGGATACTTCATGAAACGGCAAATCAGCTGCTGCTCCAGTGAAGAAACCCAAGGTTGAACCCAAACCTGAGACTAAGTGCTTCTGTAATAAGGGGAACAGCCACTGGAGCAGAATTACCCTAGATACTTGGTAGATGAGAAGGCTGGCGAGGTCGATAGAAGTATATTGGATATACATTATGTTAATGTGTACTTTACTAGTACTCCTAGTAGCACCAGGGTATTAGATACCGATTCGGTTGCTAAGTGTTAGTAACTCGAAATAAAAGAGCTACGGAATAAACGGAGACTAGCTAAAGGTGAGATGAGGATGTGTGTTGGAAGTGTTTCCAAGGTTGATGTGATCAAGCATCGCCTGCTCCGTCTAAGATCGAGATTGGTGTTAAACCTAAATAATTGTTATTTGGTGTTTGCGTTGAGCATAGACATGATTGGATTATGTCTATCGCAATGCAGTTATTCATGTAAGGAGAATAATGGTTACTCTATTTATTTGAATAATACCTTCAATGGTCTTGCACCTAAAAGAATGGTTCATTGAATCTCGATCGTAGTGATACACATTTTCATGCCAAAGGATATAAGATAGTAATGATAGTACCACTTACTTGTGGCACTGCCATGTAAGTCATATTGGTATAAAATGCATGAAGAAGCTCCATGTTGATGGATCTTTGGACTCATCGTTTTTGAAAGGTTTGAGACATGCGAGCCATGTCTATTGGTGTATACGCATGAAGAAACTCCATGCAGATGGATCGTTTGGACTCACTTGATTTTGAATCACTTGAGATATGCAAATCATACCACATGGGCAAGATGACCGAAAAGCCTCGGTTTCAAAGAAGATGGAACAAGATAACAACTTGTTGGAAGTAACACATTTTGATGTGTGCAGTCCAATGAGTCTTTGAGGCATGCAAATGAATATCGTTATGTTCTTACTTCATAGATGATTCGAGTAGATGTTGAGTATATTTGCTTGATGAAACACAAGTCTGAATTATTGAATGGTTCAAGTAATTTCAGAGTGAAGTTAAAGATCATCGTGACAAGAGGATAAAATGTCTATGATATGATCATAGAGATGAGTATCTGAGTTACGAGCTTTGGCACGCAATTAAGACATTGTGGAAATTGTTTCACAATAAATACCACCTGGAACACCATAGTGTGATGGTGTGTCCGAACATCATAGTTGCACCCTATTGGATATGGTGCATACCATGATGTCTCTTATCGAATTACCACTATCGTTCATGGGTTAGGCATTAGAGACAACCGCACTCACTTTATAGGGCACCACGTAATTCCGTTGGGACGACACCATTTGAACTATGGTTTGGAGAAACCTAAGTTGTCGTTTCTTAAAAAATTTGGGGCTGCGACGCTTATGTGAAAAAGTTTCAGGTTGATAAGCTCGAACCCAAAGCGGATAAAATGCATCTTCATAGGATACCCAAAAACAGTTGGGTATACCTCCTAATTCAGATCCAAAAGCAATAGGGATTGTTTCTTGAATCGGGTCCTTTCTCGAGGAAAAGTTCGTCTCGAAAATTGAGTGGGAGGATGGTGGAGACTTGATGAGGTTATTGAACCATCACTTCAACTAGTGTGCAACAGGGCACAGGAAGTTGTTCCTGTGGCGCCTACACTAATTGAAGTAGAAGCTTATGATAGTGATCATGAAGTTTCGGATCAAGTCACTACCGTACCTCGTAGGGTGACAAGGATGCGTACTACTTCAGAGTGGTACAGTAATCCTGTCTTGAAGGTCATGTTGCTAGACAACAATGAACCTACGAGCTATGGAGAAGCGATGGTGGGACCATATTTTGACAAATGGTTAGAAGCCATGAAATCCGAGATAGGATCCATGTATCAGAACAAAGCATGGACTTTGGTGGACTTGCCCGATGATCGGCAAGCCATTGAGATAAATGGATCTTTAAGAATAAGACGGACGTGGACGGTAATGTCACCGTCTATGAAGCTCGACTTGTGGCGAAGAGTTTTCACAAGTTCAAGGAGTTGACTACGATGAGATTTTCTCATCCGTAGCGAAGCTTAAGTCCGTCGTAATCATGTTAGCATTAGCTGCATTTATGAAATCTGCGGATGGATGTCAAAATGAGTTTCCTTACCGGTTTTCGAAGGAAAGGTTGTATGTGATACAATCGAAAAGTTTTTGTCGATCCTAAGGATGCTAAAAGGCATGCTGGCTCCAAATGATCCTTCTAAGGACCGGAGTAAGCATCTCGGAGTTGGAATGTGCGCTTTGATGAGATGATCAAAGATTTTGGGTTTATACAAAGTTTATGAGAAACTTGTATTTCCAAAGAAGTGAGTGGGAGCACTATAGAATTTCGATGAGTATATGTTGTTGACATATTGTTGATCAGAAATGATGTAGAATTTCTGGAAAGCATATAGGGTTGTTTCAAAAGTGTTTTTCAATGGAAAACCTGGATTAGGCTACTTGAACAATAAGCATCAAGATCTATAAGATAGATCAAATTGTTTAATAATACTTTCAAATGAGCACATACCTTGACATAATCTTGAAGGTGTTCAAGATGGATCAGTCAAAGAAGGAGTTCTTGCCTGAGTTGTAAGGTATGATGTTAAGAGTTAAAGCTCGACCACGGCAGAAAAGAGAGAAAGGACGAAGGTCGTCCCCTATGCCTTAGACGTAGGCTCTACAGTATGCTATGCTATGTACCGCACCTGATGTGTGCCTTGCTACATATCTGGCAAGAGGGTACAAAGGTGATCAAGGAGTGGATCACCAGATAGCGGTCAAAATTATCCTTAGAGGAATAAGGATATGTTTCTCGGTTATGGAGGTGATAAAGAGTTCGACGTAAAGAGTTGCGTCGATGCAAGCTTAACACCTATCCGGATAGCTCTGAGTAGACATACCGGATACGTATAATGGAGCAACAATTTGGAATTGCTCCAAGTGGAACGTGGTAGCAGCATCTACGATATGACATAAAGTTTTGCGAAATACATAGGGATCTGAATATTGCAGACCCGTTGACTACAACCTCTCTCACAAGCATAAACATGATCAAACCCAGAACTCATTGAGTGTTAATCATATAGTGATGTGAACTAGATTATTGATTCTAGTAAACTCTTTGGATGTTGGTCACATGGCGATGTGACCTGTGAGTGTTAATCACATGGCAATGTGAACTAGATTATTGACTCTAGTGCAAGTGGGGGACTGTTGGAAATATGCCCTAGAGGCAATAATAAATTAGTTATTATTATATTTCCTTTTTCATGATAATCGTTTATTATCCATGCTATAATTGTATTGATAGGAAACTCAGATACATGTGTGGGTACATAGACAACACCATGTCCCTAGTAAGCCTCTAGTTGACTAGCTCATTGATCAATAGATGGTTATAGTTTCCTGACCATGGACATTTGATGTCGTTGATAACGGGATCACATCATTAGCAGAATGATGTGATGGACAAGACCCAATCCTAAGCCTAGCACAAAGATCGTAGTTCAGTATGCTAAAGCTTTTCTAATGTCAAGTATCTTTCCTTAGACCATGAGATTGTGCAACTCCCGGATACCGTAGGAATGCTTTAGGTGTACCAAACGTCACAACGTAACTGGGTGGCTATAAAGGTGCACTACAGGTATCTCCGAAAGTGTCTGTTGGGTTGGCACGAATCGAGACTGGGATTTGTCACTCCATGTGACGGAGAGGTATCTCCGAGCCCACTCGGTAGGACATCATCATAATGTGCACAATGTGACCAAGGGGTTGATCACGAGATGATGTTTTACGGAACGAGTAAAGAGACTTGCCGGTAACGATATTGAACAAGGTATCGGCATACCGATGATCGAATCTCGGGCAAGTACAATACCGCTAGACAAAGGGAATTGTATACGAGATTGATTGAGTCCTTGACATCGTGGTTCATCCGATGAGATCATCGTGGAACATGTGGGAGCCAACATGGGTATCCAGATCCCGCTGTTGGTTATTGACCGAGAACGCCTCGGTCATGTCGCATGGTTCCCGAACCCGTAGGGTCTACACACTAAAGTTCGATGGCGCTAGGGTTATAAAGGAAGTTTTATGTGGTTACCGAATGTTGTTCGAGTCCGGATGAGATCCCGGACGTCACGAGGAGTTCCGGAATGGTCCGGAGGTAAAGATTTAGATATGGGAAGTCCTGTTTTGGTCACCGGAAAAGTTTCGGTTTTATCGGTAACGCACGGGACCACCGGGAGGTCCCGGGTTCACTAAGTGGGGCCACCGCCCCGGAGGACTGCATGGGCCAAGTGTGGGAGGGACCAGCCCGGGTGGGCTGGTGCGCCCCCAAGGGCCCAAGGCGCCTAGGGTTTGGGAGGCGCCCACCTGGCTTGGGGGCAAGTTTCCCCTCTCCCCCCTTGGCCGCCACCCTAGATGGGTTTGGGGCTGCCGCACCCTTGGGGTGGAAACCCTAGAGGGGTGCACCCTCTCCTCTCCCTATATATACTTGAGGACTTTGGGGCTGCCAACAGATGAGTTTTGTCCTCTCCATGGCGCAGCCCCGCCTCTCTCCCTCCTCCTCTCCGCGGTGCTTGGCGAAGCCTGCGGATTGCCACGCCTCCACCACCACCACGCCTGTTGTGCTGCTGCTGGACGGAGTCTTCCTCAACCTCTCCTCTCTCCTTGCTGGATCAAGGCATGGGAGACGCCACCGGCTGCACGCCTGCTGAACGCGGAGGTGCCGTCCGCTCAGCACTAGGATCTCCGGTGATTTGGATCACGACGAGTACGACTCCTTCAACCCCGTCCTTTTGAACGCTTCCGCTTAGCGATCTACAAGGGTATGTAGATGCACTCTCCTTCCCCTCGTTGCTGGTTTCTCCATAGATAGATCTTGGTGACACGTAGGAAAATTTTGAATTTCTGCTACGTTCCCCAACACAAGCCAAGCAATTGTTTCATTCTTTTGACATTCTCAAAACTTTTTGAATCTTCACGCAATACATGAGCGTGAGCCATGGATATAGAACTATATGTGGAATAGAATGGTGGTTGTGGAGAAGACAAAAAGAGGGAAGATAGTCTCACATCAACTAGGCATATTAACGGGCTATGGAGATGCCCATCAATAGATAT
The DNA here is from genome assembly GCA_021605205.1 of Aegilops longissima. Taxonomy (NCBI): domain Eukaryota; kingdom Viridiplantae; phylum Streptophyta; class Magnoliopsida; order Poales; family Poaceae; genus Aegilops; species Aegilops longissima. The sequence continues at coordinate 658,823,440 of CM038677.1, read as the reverse complement.
CAATGTGAGTGAGTAGGGATTGCCATGCAACGGATGAACTAGAGCTATAAGCATATGAAAGCTCAACAAAAGAAACTAAGTGGGGGCGCATCCAACTCGCTTGCTCACGAAGACCTAGGGCATTTTGAGGAAGCCCATCATTGGAATATACAAGCCTTCAATAATGAAAAATTCCCACTAGTATATGAAGGTGACAAAACGAGAGACTCTCTATTATGAAGATCATGGTGCTACTTTGAAGCACAAGTGTGGTAAAAGGATAGTAACATTGTCCCTTCTCTCTTTTTCTATCTTCTTTCTTTTTTTATTTGGGCCTTTTCTCTTTTTTTATGGCCTCTTTTCTCTTTTTTTTCGTCCGGAGTCTCATCCCGACTTGTGGGGGAATCATAGTCTCCATCATCCTTTCCTCACTGGGACAATGCTCTAAAAATGATGATCATCACACTTTTATTTTTCTTACAACTCGATACTTAGAACAAAATATGACTCTATGTGTATGCCTCCGGCGGTGTACCGGGATATGCAATGATTCATAAGTGACATGTATGAAATAATTATGAACGGTGGCTTTGCCACAAATACGATGTCAACTAAATGATCATGCTAAGAAATATGACAATGATGGAACGTGTCATAATAAACGGAACGGTGGAAAGTTGTATGGCAATATATCTCGGAATGGCCATGAAAATGCCATGATAGGTACGTATGGTGGCTGTTTTGAGGAAGGTATATGTTGGGTGTATGATATCGGCGAAAAGTGCGCGGTATTGGAAAGGCTAGCAATGGTGGAAGGGTGAGAAAAATGTGTATAATCCATGGACTCAAATTAGTCATAAAGAACTCATATACTTATTGCAAAAATCTACAAGTTATCAAAGCAAAGTATTACGCGCATGCTCCTAGGGGGATAGATTGGTAGGAAAAGACCATCGCTCGTCCCCGACCGCCACTCATAAGGAGGACAATCAATAAATAAATCATGCTCCGACTTCATCACATAACGGTTCACCATACGTGCATGCTACGGGAATCACAAACTTTAACACAAGTATTCCTCAAATTCACAGTTACTCAACTAGCATGACTCTAATATTATCACCTTCATATCTCAAAACAATTATCAAGCATCAAACTTTTCTTAGTATTCAACGCACTCAAAAGAAAGTTCTACAAATCTTGAATACCAAGCATATTATTATTAAGCGAATCACCATGCTATTTAAGACTCTCAAAATAATCTAAGTGAAGCATGAGAGATCAATAGTTTCTTTAAAACAAATCCACCACCGTGCTCTAAAATATATAAGTGAAGTACTAGAGAAAAACTATAAGGTTCAAAGGATATAAGTGAAGCACATAGAGCAAAACTATCAAGCTCAAAAGATATAAGTGAAGCTCATAGAGTATTCTAACAAATTCCAATTCATGTATGGCTCTCTCAAAAGGTGTGTACAGCACGGATGATTGTGGTAAACTAACAAGCAAAGACACAAATAATACAAGACGCTCCAAGCAAAACACATATCATGTGGTGAATAAAAATATAGCTCCAAGTAAAGTTACCGATGGAAGTGGACGAAAGAGGGGATGCCTTCCGGGGCATCCCCAAGCTTTGAATTTTTGGTGTCCTTGGATTATCTTGGGGGTGCCATGGGCATCCCCAAGCTTAGGCTCTTGCCACTCCTTGTTCCATAATCCATCAAAAAAATTCACCCAAAACTTGAAAACTTCACAACACAAAACTCAACAAAAATCTCGTGAGCTCCGTTAGCGAAAGAAAACAAAAGACCACTTCAAGATACTGTAATGAACTCATTCTTTATTTATATTGGTGTTAAACCTACTGTATTACAACTTCTCTATGGATTATAAACTACTTTACTAGCCATAGATTCATCAAAATAAGCAAACAACACACGAAAAACAGAATCTGTCAAAAACAGAACAGTATGTAGTAATCTGTAACTAAAGCAAACTTCTGGAACTCCAAACATTCAGCCAAAATAGGAAGACCTATTAAATTTGTTTATTGATCTACAGCAATTGGAATCACTATTTTATCACGTTCTGGTGATTTTTAACAATTGTTTTTGTGAACCGAAAGTTTCTAGAAATTACAGCAAGATCAAATAACTATTATACAAGAAGATCCTATAGGTTTAACTTGGCACAAACACTAATTAAAACATAAAACCACATATAAACATAAGGTATATGGATTATTTATTCCTAAACATAAACAAAAACAAAAAACTAAAAATAAAATAGGGTTGCCTCCCAACAAGCGCTATCGTTTAACGCCCCTAGCTAGGCATAAAAGCGAGAATAGATCTAGGTATTGCCATCTTTGGTGGGAAACCCATAAGTGGCTCTCATAATAGATTCATATGGTAATTTTATCTTCTTCCTAGGGAAATGTTCCATGCCTTTCTTTAATGGGAATTGGAATCTAATATTTCCCTTCCTTCATATCAATAATTGCACCAATCGTTCTAAGGAAAGGTCTACCAAGAATAATAGGACATGAAGGATTGCAATCTATGTAAAGAACGATAAAGTCTACGTGCACATAATTCCTATTTGCAACAATAAGAACATCATTAATTATTCCCATAGGTTTCTTAATAGTGGAATCCGCAAGGTGCAAGTTTAGAGAGCATTCATCAAAATCACGGAAATCATTAGGATCAGAAGAAACACTCTTAGTAGCAAATAATTTCATAAGTTCATCCATCTTTCCACTCAAAACATTGATTTCCTCTATTGCATGCACTTTTTTATTAGTAGATATTTCAGTGTGCCATTGAGAATAATTAACCATAATATTATCTAGGAGTTTAGTAGCATCTCCTAAAGTGATTTCCAAAAAAGTGCCTCCTGCGGCCGAGTCTAAAAGGTTTCTAGAAGCAAAATTCAATCCGGCATAAATTTTTTGTATAATCATCCATAAATTCAAACCGTGAGTAGGGCAATTACGTATCATTAATTTCATTCTCTCCCAAGCTTGTGCAACATGTTCATGATCAAGTTGCTTAAAATTCATAATATCGTTCCTAAGAGAGATGATCTTAGCAGGAGGAAAATACTTAGAGATAAAAGCATCTTTGCACTTGTTCCAAGAATCAATACTATTTTTAGGCAAAGACGATAACCAAGCTTTAGCACAAACTCTAAGCGAAAAAGGAAATAGCTTCAACTTAACAACATCATTGTCAACATCTTTCTTCTTTTGCATATCACACAAATCTACGAAGCTATTTAGATGAGTAGCGGCATCTTCACTCGGAAGGCCGGCGAATTGATCTTTCATAACAAGAATCAATAAAGCAGCACTGATTTCACATGATTCAGTATTGGCAAGAGGAGCAATCGGAGTGCTAAGGAAATCACTATTGTTGGTATTGGTAAAGTCACACAATTTGGTATTATCTTGAGCCATAGTGACAAGCAAGCACTCCAACACGCAAGCAAACAAGCGAACGAGAAAAAGGCAAACGAAAAGAGAGGAGAAGGTTGGGAAAGAGAGGGCGAATAAAACGGCAAGGGTGAAGTGGGGGAGAGGAAAACGAGAGGCAAATGGCAAATAATGTAATGTGAGAGATAAGGGATTGTGATGGGTACTTGGTATGTTGACTTTTGCGTAGACTCCCCGGCAACGGCGCCAGAAATCTTTCTTGCTACGTCTTGAGCTTGCGTTGGTTTTCCCCGAAGAGGAGAGGATTATGCAGCAGAGTAGCGTAAGTATTTCCCTCGGTTTTTGAGAACCAAGGTATCAATCCAGTAGGAGGCCACGCGCAAGTCCCTCGTACCTACACAAAGCAAATAACTCCTCGCAACCAACGAGAATAGGGGTTGTCAATCCCTTCACGGTCACTTACGAGAGTGAGATCTGATAGAGATGATAGATAATATATTTGGTATTTTTGGTATAAAGATGCAAAGTAAAATAAAAAGGCAAAGTAAAAAAGCAAAGCAATAATAAAGCATAGGAAGATTAATATGATGAAAATAGACCCGGGGGCCATAGATTTCACTAGTGGCTTCTCAAGAGCATAGGTATTTTACGGTGGGTGAACGAATTACTGTTGAGCAATTGACAGAATTGAGCATAGTTATGAGAATATCTAGGTATGATCATGTATATAGGCATCACGTCCGAGACAAGTAGACCGACTCACCTGCATCTACTACTATTACTCCACTCATCGACCGCTATCCAAAGATGCATCTAGAGTATTAAGTTAATGAAAACAGAGTAACGCCTTAAGCAAGATGACATGATGTAGAGAAATAAATTCATGCAATATGATAAATACCCCATCTTGTTATCCTCGATGGCAACAATACAATACGTGCCTTGCAACCCTTTACATCCTTTGGTAAGGACACCGCAAGATTGAACCCAAAGCTAAACACTTCTCCCATTGCAAGAACTACTAATCTAGTTGGCCAAACCAAACGGATAATTCGAAGAGACTTGCAAGGATAACTCAATCATACATAAAAGAATTCAGAAAAGATTCAAATATTGCTCATAGATAAACTTGATCATAAACCCACAATTCATCGGTCTCAACAAACACACCGCAAAAAGAAGATTACATCGAATAGATCTCCACGAGAGAGGGGGAGGACATTGTATTGAGATCCAAAAAGACAGAAGAAGCCATCTAGCTACTAACTATGGACCCAAAGGTCTGAGGTAAACTACTCACACTTCATCGGAGAGGCTATGGTGATGATGTAGAAGCCCTCCGTGGTGGACTCCCCTTCCGGCGGAGCTCCGGAATAGGCCCCAAGATGGGATCTCGTGGATATAGAAAGTTGCGGCAGTGGAATTAGGTCTTTGGCTCCGTATCTGATCTATTGGGGGTACGTAGGTATATATAGGAGGAAGAAGTACGTCGGTGGAGCTTCGGGGGGCCGACGAGGCAGGGGGCGCCCTAGGGGGGGTGCCCTCCACCCTCGTGACCGCCTCATGGCTTTCTTGATGGAGGGTCCAAGTCTCCTAGATCTTATTTGATGAGAAAATCATGTTCCTAAAGGTTTCATTCTGTTTGGACTCCGTTTGATATTCCATTTATTTGAAACACTGAAATAGGCAAAAAACAGCAATTCTGGGCCGGGCTCCGATTAATAGGTTAGTCCCAAAAGTAATATAAAAGTGGAAAATAAAGCCCAATATAGTCCAAAACAATAGATAATATAGCATGGAGCAATAAAAAATTATAGATACGTTGGAGACTGAAAGTGCTAGTTATCGACTAGGGGGGGGGGGTGAATAGGCGATTTTTATGAAAGTCTTCAAAACGTGGAAGTTTCGAAGACAAACAATAGAAATGACCTAATTGATATGCAGCGGAAGATAAACTACAACAAGCAAACCATAGTCAAGTATGCAGTAATGTGAAAGTACAAAGACTAATAGCAGCTTAGTAGTAAGGATCAGGATGGAAGATAGTATGAAGCCAATCAACGATAGTAGTCAAGCAATGAAGTCAAACAGTACGACAAATAGGCAATGACTTCACGAAGACAAACTCTAAGTAAAGGGAGGAGAGGATAGAACCAGTCACTTGTTGAACACACAGATTTGTTGGACCAGTTCGATTCTTTGTGACAACTATGCGTCTGGTTAGGGAGGCTGAGATTCAACTCGAAGACCGCGTCTTCACCTTATTCCCTTGAGCTAAGGACACACAGTCCTCGCCCAATCACTCTGTAAGTCTTCAAGGTAGATTTCCGAACCTTCACAGACTTCGCTCACCGGCGATCCACAATGACTCTTGGATGCTCGAGAACGCGACGCCTAACCGGCCGGAGGATTCACAGTCCTCAAGTGTAATAAGTCTTCAGTCACGCAGATGTAAAGACTTCATGATGCCTAACACTCTTTGGCTCGGGTGTTTGGGCTTTGTCCTCGCAAGGATTTCTCTCTCAAAGGCTTCGAGGTGGGTTGCTCTCAAACGACAAAAGCCGTGCACTAACTCTGAGCAGCCACCAATTTATGGTGTAGGGGTTGGGCTATTTATAGCCACTAGGCAACCCGACCTGATATGTCCGAAATGACCACGGTCACTAAGGAACCGACACGTGTTCCAACGGTCGATTTCAAACACACACGGCAACTTTACTTGGGCTACAAGCAAAGCTGACTCATCCACTCTGGATAAGATTTGCTCTCATTGTCTTCGCTCAAGACATAGGATTTGGGTTGAGCATCACTTGATCATTCGACTTTGTTCACTTGGACCCCACTTAACAGTACGGTGGTTCCTATGACTCAACAAAGAAGAAAAAGGAAACAACAAAACGACATAGTCTCCGCACTCCATAGTCTTCACTGAATGTCTTCTCATGTCATAGTCTTCAATATGAATATCTTCACATACCACCATTGTCGTCAATGTCTTCATACATTTTTAGGGGTCATCTCCAGTAGGTAAACCGAATCAATGAGGGACACTACCTATGTTATCCTGCAATTCTCACAAACGCATTAGTCCCTCAACCAAATTTGTCGTCAATACTCCAAAACCAACTAGGGGTGGCACTAGATGCACTTACAATCTCCCCCTTTTTGGTGATTGATGACAAGCTGGTTGAAGTTTTCAACGGGTATAAAGTATGTGAAATTGTAAAGGATAGGGTACTGTCTTCATAAGTGGCAAAGGCTCCCCCTGAAGATGTGCATATAAGTAATTTGCTTTTGAAATGCAAATGCACATGGCAGGTTGTACTTGTGGAGATCCTCTTCAACTTATGAAGATAATTCATCATGCATGAAATGATATAACTAAGAGAATGACATGCATAATGAAAATGGACGTCTGCGAGAATGATCTAAGTGCGGAAGTTATCATCGCACATGCGGAATTTATCATCGCATCACGTAAAAGCAAATGAGTAGCGAGGCGACCATCGAGTTTAAGTGTTACAACTCAAAGAACCAAATGTATCAAAAGCGAGAGTTGTAGACACTAGGCAAAATATAAAGCAACCGCCCATATGAACCCGCTTGAAGACTATCAAACTCATATGCTTCTCCCCTTTGTCAAGAAGGACCAAAAGGTTTGAAGACATAGAGCATCTACTGCTCCCATGAGGAGTAGGTGAAGCAGCAGGGTTGTCGTTGTTGTTTGGCGGTGCGATTTAACTTGGTGCAGTGTCGGCGCGTGCGTAAGTAGGGGCGGTGAAGTAGCATCGTCTTCATCATCGATCACTTTGGCATTCACAGTTGCCGTGGAGGAAGAATAGTCAGAGTCTTCAAGGGATGGAGTTCGACGTAGGACATTATTCCGTGGAGGAGTGGAGTCAAACTTGAATCTTTCAGTGAAGCCATCGTCTTGAAGATCTGCTTCAGCACTGAGCAGCGTCAAACTCTTCCATGATCGCCGACAGGTCTCGTGAGTGACAAAAGCATTCTTGGTGGCAAGATTTCGAATGTGATTGACGTCTACCAAAAGGCTTTGCATCTGTCGCTTGAGCCAGAAGTGATGCTTGTCTTGTTTCTGATGCAGTGCCACAAGAAGTTCTCGGTCACTTAGGACGCGAGAGCGCTTCTTAGGCCTTTGGGCAATTGTGCTCTCAGTAGCTTCAGTTTGCGCACGGTGAGGCAGACGAGTGTTCCCAGCCATTGGATCGACACGAGTTACTGCTTGGACTCCTTCCATGGATTGAGTGAAGCTTTGGTGATCAGCATCTTGAAGACAAAGAGGCTTCTTGCAAGCTCAGGGTATATGGCTTCAACTGACATATCAACCTCTGGTAGAAAGATCAGATGATTGCGAGCAAAGGGCTGATAGTTGATAGCAGAGTGTAGCTTGATGAGGCGCATGACCCATGGAGCATAGAATTTCAGGCCAAAAAGGTCAGATCCAGATGCAGCCAGTTGCCGGAGGAAGAATTCTTGTGTATTGAAGCTGATGCCATTGAGGATGTAAAAGACCAATATCTTCATGGCTCCTTCAAGTTTTGCAGATGATGAATGCCCTTTGATAGGCCATAGAGTTCGCTTGATGATGTGATATATTGCGCGAGGCAGATACTCAAGGTCATCAACAAAGAACTCCTTTGGGTATTCAGCGTCAGGTGGCAGAGGCTTCATCATGCTCAACATCTGGCTCATGTTGGGCTCTGGCTTATGGAAAATGCTCTCCAGTGCATTGCGGTGGAGTTGACAATCAGGTTCGAACAACTCTCTGGGAGTGGGTTGGCCTGTAAACTCAATGACGTCAAGAGCTTTGGCTTCATGATGAACGTTTCCTGTCATCCACTCGAGAACCCATGTCTTTGTATCCCTGTAGTAGCCGCGAATGTGGAGGGTAGCATAGAATTGAAGCAAAAGTTCCTCATTCCAATGTTCTTTGTCTGTCATAAAGCTGAGAAGACCTGCATCACGAAAGCAGTCAAGTGCTTCTTCTAAGCATGGCAGTCCAGCAATGGCTTCAGTGTCGAGGCGCATATGAGGGAAAATGTGCCCTTGATCATACAGAATGCAGGAGTAATAGCTTCGCTGCTGATAGCTCCAGAAACGATCTGATGATATTCTTGGCCTTGAGTGGGGGTTCTTTGCTCTGTCAAAGAAGGTGTTATGGGATTTGAAGCCATTTGCATTGAAGGACCACAGAGAGGTGGCGATACACAGGAACCTTGGCAGTCTTGGCTTTGGTTTCTGTACCAAAGGCCTATGCGCAACATGATAATCAAACTGAGGACCAGAGGCATTAGGCGGAGGGACCAGCGGCCATTTGACGGTGATCACTAACCATAGTTGTATGCTTGCTCAATTGTATGGGGCCTTGGTGGCGAACAGGGCAATGGCAACAACAGAGGCGTCAGTTGCTACTGTGAGATGCTTGAGGAGCAGTTGCATCATTGGCTTCGCACATTGGTTGGTGCAGCTCCACATTTTCTTCACCATGACTACGTCGTTGGCTTCATTTGTGTTGGTGGTGGCAGCCTCAAGATTTTCAACCTCCACTTGATGAGATGGAGGGTCGGCATCGCACGCTCACTTCAGAACAACTTCTTCAAGAATGGGGGGAGTAGGGACACATTCTTCTTCTTGGTTGTCATCGGCTGATGCAGCCGGATTGTCTTCAGCAGCTTTGGCTTCAGACACGGAGACATTCACAGTCGGAGTGGCTTCTGGAAACACTTGATGTGCAACAGATTGGTGGTGCACTTCTCCTTCTGGAACGCTCGAAAGAGGGACTTGAGGCCTGGGTCCTTTGCGAAGCCTGCGTAATGCTGGCGACACCTTTGGAGACGGAGTTGGCTGGGCCTCAAAGTCAGCCTCTTCTTCTTGCACAGGTGGTGTGACTTGTTGTTGTTGGGGAGTACTCGGGGATTCTTGTTGTTGTGGGTGATCAGCCCAAGATGCATCCTGAGCAATTGGCGTCAGAGGACGACCAATGCTGATGAGTTCGCTGTTCGTGAGAACAGGCGATGATACCAAGTTGTGTTCGATCTGAGGAAGAACTACATCATCTTGAACATTGTCATTGTGACCAATGTCTTCAGCAGCGGTGGGATCAACTGCTGGAATGTCTTCAGCTTCATGAGCCTCTGTGGAAGCAGGCTCATGAACTATCATCCGTAGTTCTAGGTTTTCAGATACAGGGTGAACCATTGAGATAGGCTCAACAACTAAGGGCTCTGTGGGAGCAGCCCGATCCTTCTTGGTTTTGCGCTTCTTCTTGGAGGGAGCAACATCAGAGGCTTCAGGATTTTTCCTTTTTCTGGCTTTAGTCTCGACAGTCCTCGTATTCTTCAGTTCTGAAGCGGTTGACCTGACCTTTGGCTTCGAGCCAGTCATGCTGCTTGGGAAGACTATGCGAGGTTCTTCCTGCCTTGAAGGTGCAGATTGGTCAGTTGATGGCTTCTTCTTCTTTGCAGCCATTCTGGGGTCAATGCCAGGACGACCAAGAGCCTTGCGCTTCTTAGCCTCATTGTAGGCTTGCACACACTTGTCAGCCAGACTCTTCATACGCACACGAGAGCCTTTAGCTTCGTCGCGCTTCTTGAGAAAGGCTTCTTTGAGCTCGTGCAGCATGATCTTGAAGTTTTTTGACATCTTGCACGCTGAGCTCTGCCACATGCTTCTTGAACTAAGCTTTCTCATAGTCGATCTTGTGCTTCAGTTCAACGATGCGCTGAGCAAGAGCTAGCTCAGGAGCAATGGCGCCATTGAAGGAGACGCTGAAGCCAATGGGAAGTTGCAGATCTTCAAAGCTGAGATTTGGGGTGTTAAACCACTCATCAATGAAGTTATGGATGATTGCTACATCAAAGAGAGGCAAGTCATTGAAGATCTCTGTTTCTTCCTTGCTCTTGATCAGTTGCTCAAGAGCATCATCTGCAAGATCTTCATCGCTGGATAGATCAATGTGCTCTTCTCGCAGAATGGCAGCAGGAGTCAATGTCTGATCATTATTTTCGACGATTTTCTTTTTCTTCTCCGTCTTCTTGGAGATACGTGATAGATCTTCGATCGCACAATCGCCTTCGGGAGGTGCAAGATGGCGATGGTTTCGCACGTGAAGCTTTTGGAGGAGCAATGATCTTGAAGCCTTAGCCTTCTTTGGCTTCGCAGCTTTGGAGTAGGAGCTGGGCTTCATCGATGTCGATATTATCATCGTAATGATCCACTTTGGCACCTTGGACTGAGATGTAAGTGATGAGGCCATCAAGGTTGTAGAAAGGACCGATGACATTGGGTTCTGCATCACGTGAGCCGTCAGCACGGGGAGCAGAGGGACCAGGGTTGAAGTCTAATCCCAATGACTTCTTGTTTTCCTTGGCCGATGCCTTTGCGTGCTGGAAGTTGCACTTGAAGAGATTATCGTCACGACACCAGAGCAATGACGATGGGTCGGCAGTTTCAGGCTGAGGTCCATGGACCATACAAGGATAGAAACCCTGTGCAATAGCTTCAGCTCTGTTCTTGGGTAGAAGGCCTCGAAAGAGAATATCACCCCAAGGACTTTGGTTAGCATTCTTCTCAGCGTATTCCTGGGTCACAAACTTGTATTTGAACCATTGTTCAGCCCAATATCGTCGAATCCATTGGATTCGTGTCTTGCGCTGATTATAATCCTCTTCAGGATCTGTCTTGTAAAGCTCTGAGAGGTCATTAGGCAAATCTCTTGATGTTCCCCCACGACGCTATCTGCCACCCTTCCTTACTGATTTCTCTGCAGCCAGGAACTTCAAACTAAATGGCTTCAACACGTTCGAAGGCTTCAAAGGCTTCCGCTTGCTGGACAAACAAGAACTGGCTTCGGGAGAGTTAATGTGATGCTGTAAGAATTCTGCAAACGAATGCAGACTATGAGAACCAAGGGATTCTCCCACGGACATGTACCTGTGACAACATTAGAGATGCGAGGAAGGGAAGAGGTCATATGCATTCTCGTAAGATTTTGAAGATAAATCAGTTTGAAGACATTGACCTCATGATGCGAAGACATTCACTTATATGTTGAGAGTTGGTTCCAGATTTGTACAAATCGGTGAATAAGTACAAGTGAGGAATCTAACTAGATATGAAGCTTAAGTGAATATACTGGGTAGTATGAGATGCAGACAGAATAGATCTAACATTGTATAGGCAGAAACCAATTTTGGTAAATAGGATGAATCTTTGAGGATCAAAAAGATGGTAAAAATAGAGTTGTATTTACCACACGAAGAACTGCTAGATGGGATAAGTAGGAGACCGAGCAGTTCAATCCACCGTGCCCTAACATGGCGACGGAGGACACCTACGGCGGCGGCGGAGAGGACGATGTCCGCGGCCGGCGTGAGGACGGCGTCGGAGAAGTCGCGGCAGCTAAGCGCTTCGTCACCGGCGTCGTCGAGAGCTAGCGGTGGCGCTAAGGTTTTGACGAGGTAGATAGGTGGACGAAGGTTTTCTTTACCGCAGGGGACATGTATTTATAATGAAGTGTGCGGCACAACGCAATTACGCAGGTGCCCCTGGCGGTTCACATCTGAGGGGCACGTGGCAATCATGCAACATACTCAGAGTTGTCCCACGTTCCCACGCCCGCCAGGTTTTTCGGATGGTCGTTCCGGCATCTCCGGATTTCAAACAATAAGGATGAATCATTTAAAACATACTTAATGTTTGTCTCTGTGTCTTCTGCTGACAAGGACGCAGAGAAGATATTCGACAGTTTCAATAGAATGCATATGATTTGGACAGATATAGTTTGAGATAGAAAGCATAGAGAGATTAGGGTCCAATCACATTCACTTAGTTCAAAAGATTCAACTAGGAAGACATAGCTATAAGTGAATGCTGTAGAGGACAGAACACTAGTATATATATCAGAAAGCAATCAAATCAACATAGTGAATAAAATCATGAAGATAAGTTGAAATTTGAAGACAAACCAAATGCGAAGACATAGCAAAAATAGCGCCATGAGTGAAACACTTCAAACAGAGAAATTTGGTGGTGGCGTTACCCACCGTATAGGAAGTATTAGACCCAGACACGGCGCACAATTATCGTGGCGCTCCGAAGTCAAATTCCACGTTAATGTATTCACACTCAGAATGTAAGTCTTCATTGATTGAAGATATACTTTACTTCGTGTGTTGCACATCTAAGTCATCAACATGCATAAGTGTTAGGATGTGTGCCTGATCACAGGACATTTGAGGATTCCAAGATATTTAGCTCACACCATAACTTGCAAAACCTTTTCTCATCCAAGGGCTTTGTGAAGATATCTGCCAGTTGCTCTTCAGTGTTGACGTGAATGATGTCAATATCTTTCTTCATGACATGATCTATGAGAAAGTGATGACGAATTTCAATGTGCTTTGTCTTCTAGTGCTGGACTGGATTGTTGGCAATCTTGATGGCGCTTTTGTTGTCGCAGAAGAGAGGTACTTGTTTCAGATTGATGCCATAGTCCTTGAGAGTTTGCTTCATCCATAGAAGCCGAGCGCAGAAGATCCAAAGAACAATGTATTCAGATTCAGCAGTTGAGAGTGATACAGTTTTGCTTCTTTGTAAGACCAATGACAAGTGATCGTGCGAAAGTGACATGTGCCTGATGTAGACTTGCGATCCACCTTGTCACCAGATAATCAGCATCCGAGAATCCAACCAGATCAAATTCGAGCCCTTTGGATACCATAATCCGAGTGTTGGGGTGTGAGCCAAATATTGAAGAATTCGCTTCACGCTAAGTGATGCGATTCCTTTGGTGCCGCTTGGAATCGAGCACACATGCAAACACTAAGCATAATATCCGCCTAGATGCACATAGGTAAAGTAAGGAACCAATCATGGAGCGGTATACCTTTTGATCAAATTCTTTACCATTGTCGCCGGGACCCGGATGGTGTTTGGCTGGCATTGGCGTCGTGTAACCTTTGCAATCTTGCATTCCAAACTTCTTCGCACAATCTTTGAGGTATTTTTCTTGAGATATGAAGATGCCATTCCTTTGTCGATTTAATTTGAAGACCAAGGAAGAACTTCAGCTCACCCATCATGGACATCGATATTGCTCTTGCATCATGTATCCAAACTCATCACTATACTTCGGTTGGTGCAGCCGAAGATAATGTCATCCACATATATTTGGCACACAAACAGTTCACCATCATATGTCTTCGTGAAGAGTGTGGGATCGAGGGATCTAGGTTTGAAGCCTTTGCTCTTCAGGAAGTCTTTGAGCGTACCATACCAAGCGTGAGGAGCTTGTTTGAGGCCATACAGTGCTTTGTTTAGCTTGTACACCATATCTGGATGTTTTGGATCTTCAAAGCCAGGTGGTTGAGCGACGTATAATTCTTCTTCAATCTTGCCGTTGAGAAATGCACTCTTCACATCCATTTGATATAGCAAGATGTTGTGGTGGTTAGCATAGGCTAGCGATGCTAATAGCTTCAAGCCTAGCCACAGGAGCAAATGTTTCATCAAGTCAATTCCTTCAACTTGAGTATATCCTTGAGCCACAAGACGTGCTTTGTTTCTCGGCGACTTGACCATGCTCATCTTGCTTGTTTCGATATATCCATTTTGTGCCAATAATGTTATGCTTGCGAGGTCGGGGCGCTTGACAAGTTCCCAAACATTGTTCAGCTTGAACTGTTGAAGTTCTTCTTGCATAGCTTGTATCCATTCAGGTTCCATAAAGGCTTCACTACTTTCTTGGGTTACGATATTGACACAAAAGAAAAGTGCCCACAGAAATTTGCTAACTGTGTTGCTCTTGAGCGAGTAAGTGGACCAGGTGCATTGATGCTATCAATTATCTTCTCAATTTGTACTTCATTTGCAACTCGAGGATGAACTGGACGAAGACCTTGCTCTTGCTGATCATTGTCATCATTGGGAGGATTGTCTTCAGTCTGAGCATTGTCTTCAGTCTGGTTAGGTGCAGAAATGATAAGTTCCTCTTCAGGCTGTGCTTCAGAAGGCATGATTTCACCAGTTCCCATCAGCTTGATAGATTCGCTGGGCGGAGCTTCGTCTAGTGTACTTGGCAGGAGCTCTCTTTGTGAACCATTGGTTTCATCAAATCGCACATCCAGAGTTTCGACGATTTTGTAGAGATAGAGGTTGAAGACTCTGTAAGAGTGCGACTCCTTTCTGTAACCGAGCATGAAGCCTTCGTGAGCTTTAGGCGCAAATTTTGACTTGTGATGGGGATCCTTGATCCAGCACCTAGCTCCAAATACTCTGAAGTAGCTGACATTTGGCTTCTTGCCAGTAAGGAGCTCATAGGATGTTTTGTTCAGAAGCTTATGGATGTAAACACGGTTGATGACGTGACATGCTGTATCAATAGCTTCAGGCCAGAACTTTCTTGGTGTATTGTACTCGTCGAGCATTGTTCGAGCCATCTCAATGAGGGTTCTGTTCTTGCGCTCTACGATGCCATTTTGCCGAGGTGTGTATGGAGCAGAGAACTCATGAGTGATTCCCATTGTATCCAGATAAAGATCAAGTCCGGTGTTCTTGAACTCAGTGCCGTTGTCACTTCTGATATGCTTGATCTTGACGCCATAATTGTTCATGGCTCGATTGGCGTTGCCCCAAGACATCTTGCACTTCAGTCTTGTAGAGAATTATGTGCACCCATGTATATCTTGAGTAGTCATCAACAATGACGAAGTCATAGAGACAAGCAGTTGTTGTGAGGGTAGAGTAGTGAGTAGGGCCAAATAAGTCCATGTGTAACAGCTCAAAGGGTTGAGATGTCGCCATGATTGTCTTCGAGGGTGCTTTGCCCTAGTCATCTTTCCACTTTCGCAGCACCACACAAATGATCCTTCTTGAACTTGACACCCTCGATGCCTATGACATGCTTCTTCTTGGCGAGTGTGTGTAAGTTCCTCATGCCAAGATGCCCCAAAGATCCGATGCGAGCCAAGATTCAAGCTTTTGCAAGAAGACATACGACAAGTCGTGGACCTGCCGAGAAATCTACCATGTATAGATCATCTTTCCGATACCCTTCAAAGACTAGAGGCTTGTCGATTCCATTAGTACAAGGCAATGATATTTTCCGAATAGCACAATCATGTTCAAGTCACAAAGCATCGAGATGACATTGTTGAAACCAAGGGATTCAACAAGCATCACTTTATCCATGTGTTGATCCTTTGAGATTGCAGCTCTACCTAGACCCAATACCTTGCTTTTACCAAAGTCGAAGAAATGTGATGTGACTCTTGTCCGATGGACGTAAGGTTGAGTCCATGAGAAGACTTCGATCACCAAATCATATGATTAGTGCATCCACCGTCCATAATCCATTCGAAGCATGAGGTGTCATACCCTCAAGATGCAGTTAGGGGATAGGCTTCACCAAGAGTATTGTGAAGCATAAACATTTGACGGGCAAGAGGATTATTGAAGCTCGAGATCAAGATTAGGACTGATAGAATGAATGGCAAACAATTCAGGAACAAAATACATAGTGAGACCATTTGGGCATTTGATCTTGCGCCCTACAAGATGTTTTAGGTCCCCAACAATAGCATCGACGCCTTTGATTTTCGGCCGAGACCCTTCCCTAAAAGAAAGTTAATTCTTCTTAACCACCCACATCTTCGGGGTGGCTTAGAAGCAATGAGTCTAAGTGCAGCATCCGAGAACTTCGGCTTTGGAGCCCTAGCAAATAGCCTTGCAGGAGATGAATGATACTCATATGAATAAGCAGAAAAGTTCTTAGTTCTATGAACATAGTGGTTTGAAGACACACGCTCATATTCACAAGTTTGAGTACGGTTTCCCTGCAAAACATTGGCGTTAGGGTGACTCAGGTGAGTCCTCTGTCTGTTTGAAGCCTTTGGACCATATGACGCCTTAAGTCTGGGGTTTGTCTTCATCCCAGGTGGTGTCATGATCACATTCACTGGAAGATTCTCAAGAAAACTTTTGGGAACCCAGATCTTCTTCATAGGTGGTCCATTCCTGCAGTTAGTACCAATATACCTGGCAAACACTTCACCATTCTGATTCTTGAACAGCTTATAGTTTGCATCAAGGGATTCATCAATCATAATAGGATTAGCACAGGTAAAGCCAGATAAGGTGGATGGATCCATTGAAGGTCCCTTTGCAGCAACCCATGTGGTTTTGGGATACTGCTCAGGCTTCCAATAGGAACCATCAACATTCATTTTCCTCTCGAACCCAACACCCTCTTTCCTAGGGTTTCGGTTCAGAATATGCTTCTTCAGGACATCGCAAAGTGTCTGATGTCCTTTCAGACTTTTATACATCCCTGTTTCAAGCAATGTCTTCAACCTAGCATTTTCATCAGCAATAGTAGTGGTATCCTCCGTAGAGGGGTTAGTTACCACATCAGTAGTTGAAGACAATGCAACAGTAGCAGCAGTGGAACATTCAGCAATAGAGGTAGCGTTATCACGCTCAAGGCATTTTAGACATGGTGGTTCAAATCCATCCTGAGTGGGACTGATCTATTGAGCGCGAAGTGACTCATTCTCTTTTTGAAGATCTTCATGAGCCGCTCTCAATTTCTCAAGCTCTTGCTTCCTTTGAAGATAATCATAGGAGAGCTTTTCATGAGTGGTTGAGAGCGTTTCATGACGACTTTCAAGTTCTTGGTACCTAGCATGAAGATTTTTTATGTCTTCAACTAAGGACTGTGAACGTGTCATTTCCGCGTCCAACAGGTCATCGCTTTTGTCTAACAGTTTTTGAGTATGTTCCATAGATTTTTGTTGTTCAGTTGCAATTTTAGCAAGTGTTTTGTAGCTGGGCTTGGATTCACAATCAGAGTCATCTTCACTTGATGTTTGAAAGTAAGCATCACGTGATTTTACCTTGGCACCACGTGCCATGAAGCAGTAGGTGGGAGCAGGATCGTCCTTGTCATCAACTTCAGAGTTGGTATGGAAGTCATTGTCTTCAGTGTTGAAGATGGACTTGGCAACATAGGATGTGGCTAGAGCCAGACTTGCAACGCCAGGGTCGGACTCCTCTTCAGACTCCACCTCCGCCTCCTCAGAAGCAGAATCCTCCTCGGAATCCATTTCCTTGCCAACAAAAGCACGAGCCTTGCCAGATGAGCTCTTCTTATGAGATGAAGACTTTGATGAGGACTTGGAAGAAGACTTTGAAGATTTCTTCTTCTTCTTGTCATCAGAATCATATTCCTTGCTCTTCTTCTTCTTCTTCTTCTCATTGTCCCACTGTGGACACTCAGAGATATAGTGTCCAGGTTTCTTGCACTTGTGACATGTCCTCTTCTTGTAGTCATGAGTGGAAGCTTCATCATTTCTTGAGCTAGATCGTGAAGACTTTCTTAAGCCCTTCTTCTTAGTGAACTTCTGGAACTTCTTCACAAGCATAGCAAGTTCCTTTCCAATGTCCCCAGGATCATCAGAACTGCAGTCAGATTCTTCTTCAGATGAGGAAACAACTTTTGCATTTCAAAGCGCAAGTTCGGCCATAGTTGGGACCATAGATATCTCTTTTCTCAGAAAGCTGGAACTCATGTGTGTTAAGCCTCTCAAGTATATCAGACGGATCGAGTGTCTTGAAGTCAGGGCGTTCTTGTATCACGAGGGCAAGGGTGTCATAGGAGCTGTCAAGTGATCTCAGTAGTGTCTTGACGATTTCATGCTTGGTAATCTCAGTGGCGCCGAGAGCATGAAGCTCATTTGTGATGTCGGTGAGGCGATCAAACGTGAGCTGGACATTTTCATTGTCGTTTATCTTGAAGCGGTTGAAGAGGTTGCAAAGAACACTGATCCTTTGATCTCTCTGGGTTGAGACGCCTTCGTTGAACTTAGATAGCCAGTCCCAGACTAGCTTCGACGTTTCTAGAGCACTCACACGGCCATACTGTCCTTTGGTCAGATGACCATAGATGATGTTCTTGGAAGTGGAGTCCAGTTGAATGAACTTCTTGACATCAGCAGGGGTGACACCTTCACCAGTTTTGGGAACGCCGTTCTTGACGACATACCGTAGGTCGACATCATGGCTTCAAGATGCATGCATCTTATTCTTCCAAAGAGGGATATTCAGTTCCATCGAACACGGGCAAGCAGCGGAGACTTTGATTATCCCCGCAATCGATATAGCTAAAACTCGGTGGTTAAACGAATCACACGTAACAAGGGAGTACCTTGCTCTGATACCAATTGAAAGTGCTAGTTATCGACTAGAGGGGGGTGAATAGGCGATTTTTATGAAAGTCTTCAAAACATGGAAGTTTCAAAGACAAACAATAGAAATGACCTAATTGATATGCAGCGGAAGATAAACTACAACAAGCAAACCATAGTCAAGTATGCAGTAATGTGAAAGTACAAAGAATAATAGCATCTTAGTAGTAAGGATCAGGATGGAAGATAGTATGAAGCCAACCAACGATAGTAGTCAAGCAATGAAGTCAAACAGGTATGACAAATAGGCAATGACTTCACGAAGACAAACTATAAATAAAGGGAGGGAGAGGATAGAACCAGTCACTTGTTGAAGACACAAGATTTGTTGGACCAGTTCCATTCTTTGTGACAAGCTGACGTCTGGTTAGGGAGGCTGAGATTCAACTCGAAGACCGCGTCTTCACCTTATTCCCTTGAGCTAAGGACACACAGTCCTCGCCCAATCACTCGGTAAGTCTTCAAGGTAGATTTCAACCTTCACAGACTTCGCTCACCGCGATCCACAATGACTCTTGGATGCTCGAACGCGACGCCTAACCGGCCGGAGGATTCACAGTCCTCAAGTGTAATAAGTCTTCAGTCACGCAGACGTAAAGACTTCATGATGCCTAACACTCTTTGGCTCTGGGTGTTTGGGCTTTGTCCTCGCAAGGATTTCTGTCTCTCAAAGGCTTCGAGGTGGGTTGCTCTCAAACGACAAAAGCCGTGCAATAACTCTGAGCAGCCACCAATTTATGGTGTAGGGGTTGGGCTATTTATAGCCACTAGGCAACCCGACCTGATATGTCCGAAATGACCCTGGGTCACTAAGGAACCGACACGTGTTCCAACGATCGATTTCAAACACACACGGCAACTTTACTTGGGCTACAAGCAAAGCTGACTCATCCACTCTGGATAAGATTTGCTCTCATTGTCTTCGTCAAGACATAGGATTTGGGTTGAGCATCACTTGACCATTCTCGACTTTGTTCACTTGGACCCCACTTAACAGTACGGTGGTTCCTATGACTCAACAAAGAAGAAAAAGGAAACAACGAAACGACATAGTCTCCGCGCTCCATAGTCTTCACTGAATGTCTTCTCATGTCATAGTCTTCAATATGAATATCTTCACATACCACCATTGTCGTCAATGTCTTCATACATTTTTAGGGGTCATCTCCGGTAGGTAAACCGAATCAATGAGGGACACTACCTGTGTTATCCTGCAATTCTCACAAACGCATTAGTCCCTCAACCAAATTTGTCGTCAATACTCCAAAACCAACTAGGGGTGGCACTAGATGCACTTACAGAGACGTATCAGATGCGTACTCACGCCAAATCAGGTTTTCGTCAGCCCACAAATCGCCTAACCTACATGCTACCACATCTCTCTCTTCTATCCCCAGAACTTACAAAACTGCTCTTCTTGATCCGAATTGGGCTGCTGCCATGCAAGAAGTGAAGAAAATATGCCCTAGAGGCAATAATAAAGTTGTTATTTTATATTTCCTTATTCATGATAAATGTTTATTATTGATGCTAAAATTGTATTGATCGGAAACCTAAATACATGTGTGAATACATAGATGCATTAATCGTGTCCCTAGTGAGCCTCTACTTGACTAGCTCGTTGATCAAAGATGGTTAAGGTTTCCTAACCATGGACATGAGTTGTCATTTGATAATGGGATCACATCATTAGGAGAATGATGTGATGGACAAGATCCATCCGTTAGCTTAGCATATTGATCGTTCAGTTTTATTGCTAGTGCTTTCTTCATAACTTATATATACATGTTCCTGAAACTATGAGATTATGCAACTCCCGAATACCAGAGGAACACTTTGTGTGCTATCAAACGTCACAACGTAAATGAGTGATTATAAAGATGCTCTACAGGTATCTCCAAAGGTATTTGGGAAGGCACAAGGAACAAGATGATGATGGCCATATCATATCACTTATATTGATTGCATGTGATGTTTATCCTTTATGCATCTTATTTTCCTTAGTACGGCGGTAGCATTATAAGATGATCTCTCACTAAATTTCAAGGTATAAGTGTTCTCCCTTAGTACGCACTGTTGCTACAGTTCTTCGTGCTGAGACACCACGTGATGATCGGGTGTGATAAGCTCTACGTTCACATACAACGGGTGCAAGCCAGTTTTGCACATGCAGAATACTCGGGTTAAACTTGACAAGCCTAGCATATGCAGATATGGCCTCGGAACACTGAGACCGAAAGGTTGAACGTGAACCATATAGTAGATATGATCAACATATTGATGTTCACCACTGAAAACTACTCCATCTCACGTGATGATCGGATATGGTTTAGTTGATTTGGACCACGTGATCACTAAGATGACTAGAGGGATGTCTATCTAAGTGGGAGTTCTTAAGTAATATGATTAATTGAACTTAAACTTATCATGAACTTAGTCCTAATAGTATTTGCATATCTATGTTGTAGATCAATTGCTCGCGTATAGCTTCCCTGTTTTATTTATGATATGTTCCTAGAGAAAACTAAGTTGAAAGTTGATAGTAGCAATGATGCAGACTAGGTCCGTGATCTGAGGATTATCCTCATTGCTGCACAAAAGAGTTATGTCCTTGATTCACCGCTAGGTGACAGAACTATTGCAGGAGCAAATGCAAACGTTATGAACATTTGACAAGCTCGGTATGATGACTACTTGATACTTTAGTGCACCAAGCTTTACAGCTTAGAACCAGGACTTAAAAAATGTTTTGAAACACCATGGAGCATATGAGATGTTCCAAGAGTTGAAATTGGTATTTGAGACTCATGCCCGAGTCGAGAGGTATGAGACCTCTGACAAGTATTTTTGCCTACAAGATGGAGGAGAATAGCTCAACCAGTGAGCATGTGCTCAGAATGTGTGAGTACTACAATCGCTTGAATGAAGTGGGAGTTAATCTTCCAGATAAGATAGTGATTGACAAAGTTCTCTAGTCACTATCACCAAGTTACTGGAACTTCGTGATGAACTATAATATGCAAAGGATGAAGAAAACGATTCCCCGAGCTCTTCGCGATGCTGAAATCGGCGAAGGTAGAAATCAAGAAAAGCATCAAGTGTTGATGGTTGACGAGACCACTAGTTTCAAGTAAAAGTGAAAGGGAAAGAAAGGGAACTTCAAGAAGAAAGACAAGCAAGTTGCCACTCCCATGAAGAAGCCCAAAGCTAGACCCAAGCCTGAAACTGAGTGCTTCTACTGCAAAGGAAATGCTCACTGGAAGCGGAACTGCCCCAAATACTTGGCGGATAAGAAGGATGGCAAAGTGAACAAAAGTATATATGATATACATGTTATTGATGTGTACTTTACTAGTATTCATAGTAGCCCCGGTATTTGATACTTTGGTTCAGCCTGCTATGATTAGTAACTTGAAACGGAGTTATAAAATGAACAGAGACTAGTTGAGGGCAAGGTGACGATGTGTGTTGGAAGTGATTCCAAGGTTGACAAGATCACCTTCGCACACTCCCTTTACCTTCGGGATTAGTGTTGAACCTAAAATAAATGTTATTTGGTATCTGCGTTGAGCATAATATGATTGGATCATGTTTATTGCAATACAGTTATTCATTTAAGTGAAAGAATAATTGTTATTCTTTTTACATGAATAAAACCTTCTATGGTCATACACCCAAGGTGAATGGTTTACTGAATCTCGATTGTAGTGATACACATATTCACAATATTGAAGCCAAAATATGCAAGGTTAATAATGATAGTGCAACTTATTTGTGGCACTGCCGTTTAGGTCATATTGGTTGAAAGCGCATGAAGAAACTCCATGCTGATGGGCTTTTAGAATCACTTGATTATAAATCACTTAATGCTTGACACCATGCCTCATGGGCAAGATGACTAAGACTCCGTTCTCCGGAACAATGGAGCGAGCCACTGACTTATTGGAAATAATACATACCGATGTATCCGGTCCGATGAGTGTTGAGGCTCGCGGCGGGTATCATTATTTTCTGACCTTCACAGATGATTTGAGAAGATATGGGTATATCTACTTGATGAAACATAAGTCTGAAATATTTGAAAAGTTCAAAGAATTTCAGAGTGAAGTGGAAAATCATCGTAACAAGAAAATAAAGTTTCTATGATCTGATCACGGAGGCGAATATTTGAGTTACAAGTTTGGCCTTCAACTAAAACAATGTGGAATAGTGTTTCACAAACTCATGCCACTTGGAACACCATAGTATAATGTTGTGTCCGAACATCGTAACCGTACTTTATTAGACATGGTGTGATTTATGATGTCTCTTATCGATTTACCACTATCGTTTTGGGGTTATGCATTAGAGACAGTTGCATTCACGTTAAATAGGGCACCATCTAAATCCGTAGAGACAACACCATATGAACTGTGGTTTAGCAAGAAACCTAAGCTGTCGTTTCTTAAAGTTTGGGGCTATGCTGCTTATGTGAAAAAGCTTCAACCTGATAAGCTCGAACCCAAATCGGAGAAGTGTGTCTTCATAGGATACCCAAAAGAAACTGTTGGGTACACCTTCTATCACAGATCTGAAGGCAAGATATTTGTTGCTAAGAATGATCCTTTCTAGAGAAGGAGTTTCTCTCGAAAGAAGTGAGTGGGAGGAAAGTAGAACTTGATGAGGTAATTGTACCTTTTCCCAAATTGGAAAGTAGTTCATCATAGGAATCTGTTCCAATGATTCCTACACAAATTAGTGAGGAAGCTAATGATGATGTTCATGGAACTTCAGATCAAGTTACTACCGAACCTTGTAGGTCAACCAGAGTACGGTAATCCTGTTCTGAAAGTCATGTTACTAGACCATGACGAACCTACGAACTATGAGGAGGCAATGATGAGCTCAGGTTCCACGAAATGGCTTGAGGCCATAAAATCTGAGATGGGATCCATGTATGAGCACAAAGTGTGGACTTTGGTTGACTTTCCCGATGATCGGCGAGCCATAGAGAATAAATGGATCTTTAAGAGGAAGATGGACGCTGATGGTAGTGTTACTATCTACAAGTTCATGGTACTGACTACGATGAGATTTTTTCACTCGTAGCGATGCTTATGTCTGTACGAATCATGTTAGCAATTGCCGCATTTTGTGATTATGAAATTTGGCAAATGGATGTCAAAACTGCATTCCTTAATGGATTTTTTTAAGGAAGAGTTGTATATGATACAACCAGAAGGTTTTGTCGATCCTAAAGGTGCTAACAAAGTGTGCAAGCTCCAGCGATCCATTTATGGACTGGTGCAAGCCTCTCGGAGTTGGAATATACGCTTTGATAGTGTGATCAAAGCATATGGTTTTATACAGACTTTTGGAGAAGCCTGTACTTACAAGAAAGTGAGTGGGAGCACTAAAGCCTTTCTGATAAGTATATGTGAATGACATATTCTTGATCGAAAATGATGTAGAATTTTCTGGAAAGCATAAAGGAGTGTTTGAAAGGAGTTTTTCAAAGAAAGACCTCGGTGATGCTGCCTACATATTGAGCATCTAGATCTGTAGAGATAGATCAAGACACTTGATAAGATTTTTCAATGAGAACATACCTTGACAATATTTTGAAGTAGTTCAAAACGGAACCGTCAAAGAAGGAGTTCTTGCATGTGTTCCAAGGTGTGAAGTTGAGTAAGACTCAAAACCCGACCACGACAGAAAATAGAAAGAGAATGAAAGTCATTCCCTATGCCTCAGTCATAGGTTCTATAAAGTATGCTTGCTGTGTACCAGACCTATTGTGTACCTCACCATGAGTTTGGCAAGAGGGTACAATAGTGATCGAGGAGTGGACCACTGGACAGCGGTCAAAATTACCCTTAGTGGAATAAGGATATGTTTCTCGATTATGGAGGTGACAAAAAGTTCATCGTAAATGGTTACGTCGATGCAAGCTCTAATACTGACCCGGATAACTCTAGGTCTCAATCTGGATACATATTGAAAGTGGGAGCAATTAGCTAGATTTGCTCCGTGCAGAGCATTGTAGACATAGAAATTTGCAAAATACATATGGATCTGAATATGGCGGACACGTTGAATAAACTTCTCTCACAAGCAAAACTTGATCACACCTTAGTACTCTTTGGGTGTTAATCACATGGCGATGTGAACTAGATTATTGACTCTAGTAAACCCTATGGGTGTTGGTCACATGGCGATGTGAACTATGGGTGTTAATCACATGGTGATGTGAACTATTGGTGTTGAATCACATGGCGATGTGAACTAGACTACTGAGTCTAGTGCAAGTGGGAGACTGAAGGAAATATGCCCTAGAGGCAATAATAAAGTTATTATTTATTTCCTTATTTCATGATAAATGTTTATTATTCATGCTAGAATTGTATTAACCGGAAACATAGTACATGTGTGAATACATAGACAAAACATAAGTGTCCCTAGTATGCCTCTACTTGACTAGCTCGTTTATCAAAGATGGTTATGTTTCCTAACCATAGACATGTGTTGTCATTTGATGAACATGATCACATCATTAGGAGAATGATGTGATGGACAAGACCCATTCGTGAGCTTAACATTGTGATCGTTACAGTTTCATTGCTACTGCTTTCTTCATAACTTATATATACATGTTCCTCAAACTATGAGATTATGCAACTCCCGAATACCAGAGGAACACTTTGTGTGCTATCAAATGTCACAACATAAATGAGTGATTATAAAGATGCTCTATAGGTATATCCAAAGGTATTTGTTGGGTTGGCCTAGATTGAGATTAGGATTTGTCACTCCGTGTTTCGGAGAGGTATCTCTGGGCCCTCTCGGTAATGCTCATCACTGCAAGCCTTGCAAGCAATGTGACTAATGAGTTAGTTGCGGGATGAAGTATTACGAAATGAGTAAAGAGACTTGGCGGTAAAGAGATTGAACTAGGTATGATGATACCGACGATCAAATCTCGGGCAAGTAACATACCGATGACAAAGGGAACAATGTATGTTGTTATGCGGTTTGACCGATAAAGATCTTCGTAGAATATGTAGGAGCTAATATGAGCATCTAGGTTCCGCTATTGGTTATTGACCGGAGATGTGTCTCGGTCATGTCTACCTAATTCTCGAACCCGTAGGGTCCGCACGCTTAACGTTCAATGACGATTTGTATTATGAGTTATGTGATTTGATGAATCGAAGTTTTTTCGGAGTCCCGGATGAGATCACAGACATGACGAGGAGTCTCAAAATGTTCGAGAGGTAAAGATTCATATATTGGAAGGTTATATACGGACACCGGAATGGTTCGGGTTGTTTCGGATGAGTTTCGGAGTACCGGGGGTTACCGGAACCACCCCCCTGGGAAGTTCATAGACCTTCATGGGCCTTAGTGAAAAGGAGAGGAGGGCCACAAGGGAGGCCGAGCCCCCCCATGGCCAGTCCGAATTGGACTAGGGAGGGGGTGGTGCTCCCTCTTTCCTTCTCCCGCTATTCCTCCTTCCCTCTCTCCCTCTCTTGGAAAGGAAGGGGACTGCAACTAGGATTGGGAATCCTAGTTGGACTCCCCATGGCGAGCGCCCCCCTTGGGCCTACCACCTCTCCTCCCCTCTTTATATACGTGGGAGGGGGGCACCCCAAAGGAACACGAGGCCTTCTCTTAGCTATGTGCGGTGCCCCCCTCCACAGTTACATACCTCGGTCATATCGTCGTAGTGCTTAGGAGAAGCCCTACGCCGGTAACTTCATCATCACCGTCGACACACCGTCATGCTGACGGAACTCTCCCTCGTCCTCAACTGGATCAAGAGCTCGAGGGACGTCATCGAGCTGAACGTGTGCTGAACACGGAGGTGCCGTACGTTTGGTGCTTGGATCGGTTGGATCACGAAGACGTTCGAATACATCAACCACGTTACTAAACGGTTCCGCTTTTGGTCTACGAGGGTACATGGACACACTCTCCCCGCTCGTTGCTATGCTTCTCCTAGATAGATCTTCAATGATCGTAGGATTTTTTTTGAAATACTACGTTCCCCAACACAACATATTTGTGGCACTGCCGTTTAGGTCATATTGGTGTAAAGCACATGAAGAAACTCCATGCAGATGGACTTTTGGAATCACTTGATTACGAATCATTTGATACTTGTGAACCATGCCTCATGGGCAAGATGACTAAAACTATGTACTCCAGAACAATGGAGCGAGCCAATGACTTATAGGAAATAATACCGATGTATGCAGTCCGATGGGTGTTGAGGCTCACGATAGGTATCGTTATTTTCTAACGTTCATAGATGATTTGAGCAGATATGGGTATGTCTACTTAATGATACACAAGTCTGAAACATTTGAAAAGTTCAAAGAATTTCAGAGTGAAGTCGAGAATCATCGTAACAAGAAAAAGTTTCTACGATCTAGTCGCAGAGGAGAATATTTGAGTTACGAGTTTGGCCTTCATTTAGAACAATGTGGAATAGTTTCACAACTCACGCCACCTGGAACACCACAACGTAATGGTGTGTCTGAACGTGGTAACTGTACTTTATTAGATATGGTGCCATCTATGATGTCTCTTATCGATTTACCACTATCGTTTTGGGGTTGTGCATTAGAGACAGCTGCATTCACGTTAAATAGGGCACCGTCTAAATCCGTTGAGACGACCCCATATGAACTGTGGTTTGGCAAGAAACCTAAGCTGTCGTTTCTTAATGTTTGGGGTCGCGACACTTATGTCAAAGGCTTCAGCCTGATAAGCTCAAACCCAAATCGGAGAAGTGCATCATCATAGGATACCCTAAGGAAACAATTGGGTACACCTTCTACCACAGATCCGAAGGCAAGATCTTTGTTGCAAAGAATGGAACATTTCTAGAGAAGGAGTTTCTCTCGAAAGAAGTGAGTGGGAGGAAAATAGAACATGATGAGGTAATTGTACCTTCTCTCGAATTGGAAACTAGCTCATCACAGAAAACCGTTCCAGTGATGCCTACATCTACTAGAGAGGAAGCTAATGATGATGATCACGAAGCTTCAGATCAAGTTACTACTAAACCTGGTTGGTCAACCAGAGCACGATCCGCACCAGAGTGGTACGGTAATCTTGTCCTGGAAGTCTTGTTACTAGACCATGGCGAACCTACGAACTATGAAAAAGCTATGATGAGCCCAGATTCCGATAAATGGCTTGAGGCCATTCAATCTGAGATAGGATCCATGTATGAGAACAAAGTGTGGACTTTGGTGGACTTCCCCGATGACCGGCGAGCCATAGAAAATAAATGGATCTTCAAGAAGAATACTGACGCTGATGGCAATGTTACTTTCTATAAAGCTTGACTTGGCGCGAAAGGTTTTCGACAAGTTCAACGAGTTGACTACGATGAGACCTTCTCACTCGTAGCGATGCTTAAGTCTGTCCGAATCATGTTAGCAATTGCCGCATTCTATGATTATGAAATCTGGAAAATGAACGTCAAAACTGCATTCCTTAATGGATTTCTCAAAGAAGAGTTGTATATGATGCAACCAGAAGGTTTTGTCGATCCTAAAGTTGCTAACAAAGTGTGCAAGCTCCAGCGATCCATCTATGGACTGGTGCAAGCATCCACTGGTGCGCGTCGGTTCTAAACAAACGGTTTAAAACCCCTTTCCGCGACGACATTTGGAACCGTCACCAAGTGAGCGTGAGCGATAGGGGGGTCCTTCCCACATGACCCAGAAACCGTTGGGGATAGGGCCCCTACAATACTCCTACTCGTTTCTCCTCGCATTGCCATCGCAGTCGGTATTCTATGGTGCTATGTTTACGATGCGCGTCCCATCACAAACGGTTCACTATTATAGAACGTGTATGATGTGCGGCCCATCACAAACGGTTCACTATTATAGAACGTGTATGATGCGCGGCCCATCACAAACGGTTCACCGTTAAGAAGATTAGCTAATCACCGTACGAGTTTCAGACAGGATTACGAAACATCGGACCGTCGTAACATCGTCGTACACGACAACTATCGCACACGCTATTCTGTGGTGCAACATTTACGATGCATACTTTATCAGAAACAGTTCATGGTTGCGAATCATGTACGATAAGGCAACTAACACAAACGTTTAGTTTGCCCGCACCGTTTGTGATATTGTCTGACATCGCACACGCTTTGCAAACGGCAATTGTGTGCATGCTTGCACACGTTTCCATTCTATGAACCGTCTCGGATTATGGTGCATATCGCAAACTTTTGTGTTTTACCAACCGTGTGTGCCGTAACAACCTGGAGAGCGTAATTTCACCGTAATTTAATTGTTGCTTTTCCAAATTGTACCGGATTTGGATTTGAATTTGAAAGTATGCTACAGCTTTATTCATATCCATCAGGTTCAAACAACCAATGCATTATTCGATTCATAGGTACATATGTTCAAGAATTACATAAGAACCAAATAAAGAATGATGAACCACAATTGTATACTTGTACTATTAAAGACGGTAAAGAAAGAGGCGAAATATATACTGGTTGCTGAACAAGGTGAAGTGGAATGCCCATATTGTGCCCTCCTCCATGCAGAAGGCACGCACGACTCTTGTGATCGTCGATCGCCCATCCTTCACGGTCTTCATGAAAACATCTAGATAATCATCGTGTTCTGGTAGAAATACTTTAACCTTTGCATGCCCACCAATCATGTAGTTTGAGAGGTAATCTTGAGTAAACTGCTTTGGCAACCACTACAAAGGAATAAGATTTTAGACATTGTCATCTAACACAACTCATTATGGGCAGTAAAAACAAGGCTGCAGAGTTCTTACTTACCATCCTGTGGTTCGCTGTTGTCTTGGAAAAAGTGTAAACAAATAGTTTAATTTCCATCTTTGGACCCATTTTACTAAGAATCTTTATCAGCTTCCTCACTTGATGCTGGTTCATCGATATCTCATTGCCCCATATGCAGAAAGGGTCGAAACACGGATCTTTACTAATGACATATGTACCTAAAAGCACCAAGTTAATATTAGAAGCTAAACAGCAATGGCACAATGATGTAGTACAACACTCTTTTATAATATGTCTATATACATTCGTATGTGGTAGTCCATTTGAAATCTCTAAAAAGACAAATATTTAGGAACGGAGGGAGTATCTTATAACATCCAATATACTCACATATTAGATGAATTAAGATCTTATATTATGGATCAGAAGGAGTTTAGTTCATTCTTATAAATTATCTGCTGCTGTATCCATGGGTTACAATCAGTTTGAGCTAGTTCGGGCTCAAATAGCCCTAAAGTATATCTAAACATGAGGGCTAGTTTGAGCTAGTTGCATCTATAACCCACCCAAAAAAACTAGTATCCAACCCAACAGGTGCTAATTGGAGCAAGTTCTCCTAGTGCATTTATTGTCAATCTAACCATGCCATCCAAAAAACTCTTTTGATGGAGTTAGTTTAGGGTTAGTAATGAGCTAGAAACTAACTCTAACCTCTAGCTAAGTTGAGTATCCAAATAGGGCTGTGTTGTTGCTGTTGCTGCTGCTACTCTTCTACGTATATCTAGACATCATTAGAACATTAATGTAAAACTCTTCCTTGTTGCTATGTAGCCTATGATTGCATATTTAGACATTAAGTACAGTGCATGTTGCTATGTAGCCTCAGATATATTACATATGGCCCTAGTTAACCTAAGGAAAAATGGGTTGCAGATATATTCCGTTAAAAGTCCGATTCACTGATTAGTCTCTTATCAGCCGCCGGCCTATATGGTGCCAGCTACGGATATCCTGAACAGTTAGCAGATATAAGCCATGGGATGAAACTAACCTCGATGGAAAACAGCAGTCGTTCCCAAAATTGTCCTGTGTAGGTACATCAAGAAGCATGTTAAGCACAACAGGCTAAACATCAACCAAAATTACACATGGCAGGCAAAATAATCTCCAAAAGATAGCTTCAATGTGCAGGTTTAAGCACGCTAGTAAAGCAAAACAAGTGGAAAGGTGTGCTAACTGCAACAGGCCTAACATTTAACAACAAGCAAACATGGTCATTCAAACTGGTATTGTGCCGGTCTAAGTACACCGGTTATGGTTAAATAAAAATGGAAAGGCGTGTTAACTACATGATGCAGCAACCAAATGTAGTCATCCATAGTGGTATTCTTGAAACTGATACCGATGAGTATGAACTGCACAGTTCATACTTGCACATATAGAACATCACGTTGTGAATAACTGGAATAAACAAGGCATACTACAAACAACCAAAGATAGCATTTGAAACTGAACATATGCTAACTACAAACAACCGAACAATCAAAAGACTTTAAAAGAGGCATATGCTAGCTATAACAGGCTTAACAACAAGCAAATATATGCATTCCTATCGGTATGTTTAAAACTGGATTGATGAAATGTACTGCACAGTAAATAATTGCACATATAGAGCATCACATATTGAACAACTAAAATAAACAAATCATGGGTTTCCTCACTTGTCACAGATGGGCTCGTTCCCGTGGGAAGAGCATGGACCCTGGATGCGCTCCATGTTGTCGTAGATGGGCTCCTTCCCCTTGGAAGAGCACGGCTGTAGGGTGCCCTCCCGATGTCGCAGACGGGCGCTTTCCCTTGAAGAGCAGATGGGCTCTTTCCCTTGAAGAGCTGGAGAGGGTGCCCTCCTGGTTGTTGCCGTCGATGAGGTCTGACTTGGAAGCTGTGGATTCCAAGCCAGCGTCGCAGAACGTGTCCTTCAGAAATGACAAAAGGGGATCGATGGCGATGTAGAATGGCAAATTGTTGACAGCGAGCCAGAGGAGATCAGCGGCGGGGCCATGGATGAGATAGACGGCGGTTGAATCCGAGGGGTTGGGGGTGGGCCACTTAATCTGTGACACACCCTGCCTCAGGGCGTCACTGTCGATGACCTCGATGTCGTAGCCGGCGGACGAGACATGCCCGCATACTCTAGCCCGCTGCTTGAGTGCCTGCCGCCACTAATGGTCGTCAGCTTCCTCGGTGACATCGGGCGAAGAGACCTCTATACACCTCTTTTGGGCCAGTCGCTCCTCGAGCTCCATGGGAAGCGTAGCCGGGCTTAGGCTGCGACGCTCTGGAGTGGGGGATGGGAATGGGAATGGGGATCTGTGGGAAAGGGGGCGTTTGGCAGGCGTCATCTAAGAAACTCAGGGCGGCCTGGGTATGGAGATCGGGTAAGCATGAGCAAACCGGCAGATGTTGACAATGGAGGCCTTGCGGCGGCGGCGACTTTGCTAGGTTTCAAGCGAGGGAAGGTGTGTGTGTGTGTGTGTGTGTGTGTGCGCGCGCGCGCACGCGCGTGCACGCCCGAGGAGGTTTTGGTGTGTGTGTGTGTGTGGAGGGGGCGCGGGGTGTTTGAGGAAATGACGCGGGTACTGAAAATTTTACTACGCGGGAGTCAAACGCGGGAGTGAAATGTAGGGCTATTGAAAATTTTGATGATAGTGCATCGCACACGGTCTAGAGATAACAACCGAGTGTTATGAAAAAGAAAAACCCTCGAGGCGGGCAGATATTTTCGATGCAGGCGGGATTGGGAACAAGAAACATCGCACACGGTCGAGAGATAACAACCCTGTGTTATGAAACAGAAAAACCCTCGAAGCGGGCAGATATTTTTGAGAGGGACAGCCTCATGGAGCCCAATGTACTGTGCGGATATGTGCGTGACAGGTGCACCGGCGTGGCACATGGTTAGTTTGAGTGAACTGTGTCTATTGCGTCATCCGACTTTTCTAATGTTCATAAATTTGGCGAAAAATGACGCGGGAGAGGGTCAGAACACGAACACACTTGCATGTGGACCAAATTTATGTGTCAAAAGGGTGGTTTGGTTTTCAAATACCAAATGCAACTTCGATGTGGCACCTCCCTCGCAAAGCGCACGGTATTGCTTGCTCCCACCCTCTCGTGTCGGCGCGAAGGGAATCCTAAGCTATGAATGCATGCCCCCTCCCCCTCAACTGAGGTTCACCTAGCAAAGTGCGAAGTAGCTAGCAGCCCCCCTCCTCCCTCGTGTCGGCATGAAGGGAATCCTAAGCTATATATGAATGCATGCCCCCTCCCCCTGAACCGAGGTTCACCTAGCAAAGTGTGAAGTAGCTAGCAGCCCCCCTCCTCCCTCATGTCAGCACGAAGGGAATCCTAAGCTATATATGAATGCATGCCCCCCAACCGAGGTTCACCATAGCAAAGTGCGAAGTAGATAGCAGCCCCCTCCCTCATGTCAGCACGAAGGGGATCCTAAGCTATGAATGCATGCCCCCCAATCGAGGTTCGCCTAGCAAAGTGTGAAGTAGAGCTAGCAGCCCCCTCCCTCGTGTCGGCACAAAGGGATTTCTAAGCTATGAATGCATGCCCCCCCAACCGAGGTTCACCTAGCAAAGTGCGAAGTAGCTAGCAGCCCCCCTCCCTCGTGTCGGCACGAAGGGAATCCTAGCTAAGCTCTAAATGCATGTCGCCCCCCAACCGAGGTTCACCCTAGCAAAGTGTGAAGTAGCTAGCAGCCACCCTCCCTCGTGTCGGCACGAAGGCAATCCTAAGCTATGAATGCACATGCCCCCCCAACCGAGGTTCACCTAGCAAAGTGCGAAGTAGCTAGCAGCCCCCCCTCATGTCGGCACGAAGGGAATCCTAAGCTATGAGCATGGGACCCTCCCCCCCAACCGAGGTTCACCTAGCAAAGTGCGAAGTAGCTAGCAGCCCCCACCCCCCTCGTGTCGCCACAAAGGGAATCATAATTAAGCTATGAATGCATGCCCCCTCAACCGAGGTTCACCCCTAGCAAAGTGCGATGTAGCAACACCCCCCCCCCACACACACTTTCAGTCGGCGGGACAGAGAGGCATATATCTCACCAAGATGGATCGTAAAATGGACCAAGAATAATCCACCTTGGTCGTACAACCTCTCTCTTGTTGTTGGTCAAAGTGATGTCTGTCCATGCGATCCCGGAGATGGGCTAGCTCGCCAATAATAACGCAAGTAGCTAGTCCCCGAAGACAACCACTGCATGCGTGTGGCCCAAACATATGTATGGAGAGGTGTGTTTTTGAGTAACAATGAACAACTTTGATGTGGCACCGTGATTTCGAACTAGAAATCCCCACACTGAGTGAGGGTTAGGTTGACGATGCATATGTATGTTACACCACACTTCAAGCCAACGACATGGATTCATATATGCATGCATGCATGGTATATGCGCTCAAACTTAATTAGGTCTGAATATCACCATGACCTATACTACAATAACACTAACCAAATGAAGAATCCGCCATGGTAACCTATCTTGTTTTTGGGTAAGGTGATCATGGATGTCCACACGGGCCCATGAATATATAGGCTTGTCGCCGATAACCACGCGAGGGAGTGTATCGTTCGAAGGCAACCACTACATGCATATCTATGGAGGTGATGCGTGCATGCATGTTTGAATACACAACATTGATCTGGCGCGTGTGACAAAAACCGTACACTAGCTCCCTACACAGAGCGAGATCGGTTCATGATGGTGTTGTTGTACTAGCCACTTCAACTCGATGGGAGGGATTCATGCGTACACATGCATATGTGTGTGCTCAAAGTGTATCATGCATGTCAGCCCAGAGCAAAAATAATAATCCCCTCCTAAGTCAAATTAACCTCTCTTGTTGTCAGGCAAAAAGAAGTGATAGACCAAGCGGGCCCACAGATGGAAAGCATCGAAATCGCTGATAACCGCTTAAGTGGGTGCGAGGGGACAACCATCACCTCTTTGCATGTGGGGCAAACATATATATGTTTAATACCCAAAATGCACAACTTTGATGTGCCACATGCCTCAAAAGCCGTAAACCATGCACCCACAGAGAGCAAGAGGTTCATATCAAGCGTACTACATATGATGGTCCCCTTCCCCCCTCTTCACCGCATACTATATGCTCCTGCCGTAATATATGTACAACCCAAAAGAATCCACATCGATGGTGAAATTAATTAACCTCTCCCGAGGTAGGTCAAAGTGATGCATGCATGCATGCATCGACGATGGCCTGATGGGCCCACAGATGGAAGCGTCACACGTGAGTGTCCTAGCTAGGATATATATGCATGTGGCCCAAAAAGGTGTTGTGTGATATTTGAATAACCAATTTCACATTTTTTATGTGGCACGTGCCTCGGTAACCAAAAAGTCCCGACACTGAGTGAGGTGTACTTGTTCACGGACGCATACGTATAGTATATATGCTAGTCCCCTCCCACCTCTTCGACGCGTACTATATACCACCATAACACAAACAAAAAAGATTATACCTTGCTGGTCAAATTAACCTGGCCGATTGTTCGTCAAAGTGATGGACGACGACCTCGCGGGCCCACAAAAAGCGTCACATGCGAGTATCGAGTGTCGTGTAGGACAACCATCGACTGCATGTGGCCAAAACATTTATGTATGAAAGGGTTGTGAAATTTTTTAAATAATGATTTCATGACTCTGATGTGGCACCAGCCTGCCTAACAAAACGGCCAACCCACACGGTGGCTCACAACTCGTAGTGTACTGCGAGCCACCCGCCACCCCCAGACGCACACACCCACACACACACACACACCACGAATCCACCGCAACTACGATGCATGTTAAATTAATTATCCCGCGGTGAACATACATGTTACCAAAGGAGGGACGTTTTCATTTCAAAAAATTCATAAAGATCATTAAGACGTTTTAGTACATTGATTGACTTTCTATGGGTATAATGTGCAAAAATCAAATTTGAGCTACATGCACACGTGACAGTGCACCTAAATGGATTGCAAAAACACATGTGTCTCACTGGGTGCATGTTTACTCCCCGTGCAACAAATTTCAAACATTAAGAATCTTGATTTTTAAATTCTAGTATATCCAAAACTTATTTGAAGTTCATGAAACTTATCGTGTTGTCATATGGACACCAATACAAAGTGGCATTGTACTTTTTTGTCAAATTTGAGAACTGTTTTGATGTAATCTTTATCTAATTACAGACTTGAGATTATTAATAATTGGGAACCAATATCCCAAACGGATTATTTATTCGAACCGTGAGCGTTAGACCAACAATGGATACATGGCATGCTTCGGTTAAGCAATAAAGCGGCAACATTAATCATCCAAATAGAAAAACAATATACGTGCCACCGCGCGACCCGTGTGGCGTGCGCGCAGGCGTGAGTTGACAGGACGCATGCGAGCAGTCCGCCGCGCAGGCAGACAGGGAGGCATGCGTGCAGGGTGTGAATTGACGGAGGAGTGCTCGCCGCGCAGTGTCATCGGGAGGCGTGCGAGTAGCTGTGTGGAACTTTGGTAGGCATGCCAGCAGTCCGGTGCGCAGGCTCACCGGCAGGTGAGCCATCGGTTTGACTGCCGCCCGCCTCTCTCCCACAACTCCCACTACTCCATATTAATGGTGCGCCTGAGCGTCCGCACCCCCATCCTCGCTACGCACACACAATCTTCTCTCTCCGCTTGCAACCTCGACGCCACTCTCAGCCCTCAAAGCCATCCGTGTATGAGGATGCCGCCGAAGCGCCCCATCAGAGGGACTGGCGACGCTGGGGCTGCTAAAGC
The DNA here is from genome assembly GCA_021605205.1 of Aegilops longissima. NCBI lineage: Eukaryota > Viridiplantae > Streptophyta > Magnoliopsida > Poales > Poaceae > Aegilops > Aegilops longissima. Next base: position 658,787,126 of record CM038677.1, on the reverse strand, counting down.
ACCGGAGCACGACATGGAGATGGAGATAGAGGTTGCCGTCACCGCCGGTGAGTTATCGCTGCACCCTGACGGCATCGACGACGTCGAGCTTCCACAGCCTGAGGCGGAGTTCCACACCGACTCCGGCGACCACTCCGGCGACGACTCGGACGACGACGGACAGCTAGTTAGTCATCTATACCCATTTATGTGTCAAACAGATCATAGGGTTTCTCTGGTTACTCTTACCTCCCCCTTTTTGGAATAGAAATCATGTGGTTATGTTCTCCCAATCCATGAAATATGAGTAAGTTTCGTTAGATCCGTGTAGAGTATTGATTGTTTGATTGGTATAGGTGATAAGTGATTAGTTGTTTCATCTGTGCAAATGATTTCTGCTAGTAATCCGACTAGGGTTAGTGTTCGTGCTAATAATTCCTAGCCAGGACTTGACAATTGATTTTGAATGACCTACATATGTTTGTGCCATTATTTTCTTCAAGATTGGTCTGTACATAGACGACTGTGCTTAAAAATTGAACCATAATCTCTGAATATGTATAAATAAATAGCCATAAATTCCTAATCCTACTTCACGGCATGTAATCGGTGATTTGATGCCAAATTTGTTTTACTATATGTATAGGTGTTGTCTGACGATGTGGACAGCGAGGATGAAGATGCCTAGAGGAGATACAAGAGGCGAATCTTGAGGGAGCTTTATGCGGGAATGCATAACAGGCGTATTAGGACCTGGAACAACAGCTATGGATGCCCATTTTGCAACCACAAGATTCATGACGCGTATCTAACTGTTCTCGCGCATGCAAGAGGACGGGCCGTTGGCTCCTTCAAGCAGAAGTATTCTCGCAGGGTGGCGCACGACGCGTATGCCGAGTACCTGGAGAAGCTTCAGGATCGTGCCGGCCGCATGTGAGATGAGATGTGGGATGGATCGAACTATGTACGCTTGAGTATGCTTAATGACGGTTGAACTATGTACTTATGGTTGAACTATGCTTATGTACGTGTACGCTTATTATCTATGTCTGAGTATGTTAAATATTTCGCCAAATTTTTGTAAAAATTACAACGGGGGACCAATAAACCAGGACGGAGGTAGTACGTCAATCACACACGGTTCCCAGAATTGGAACCGTGTGCAATGACTATCATTTGCCTGCTGCGTCAATCACACACGGTTCGCTCTAGCAAACCGTCGCCCCCAAAATTTTTGTGGGACAGAAAACCCTCACCACCCAATTCAAAAAAGAAAAAAGAAAACCCTCACCATCCCCACGTCACAAAAACCCTCACCACGCCCACCACCCACCTCGGCCCCTCCGGTACGTTCCCCATTCACACCTGCACAAGCTCCTCCGCGTCTATGCCATGGCACCGCCTATCGCGGAGGTAAACACTTAGCTCGACGCCTGCCGCTGCCGCCAGGCTACCGGCAAGGCCCACCGCATTTCACCACTTCCGCTTGCCGCGGCCTATCGCATCGACTTTCTCGACGCTGCTCGTGGTCGACCCAGCTCCGCTCGGTTGGGGAATCTGCCGTACTGAGGGTTCTTTCTCATGGATGACAAGGTAACTAATTTAACGAAATATTATCTCGTCTCTTATCCCAGTTCATCTGCCTCCTTTAATCACCCGGCGGAAATCACCGTGAATTCATTTTTATTCGAGCTGATTTGAGGGTTTTCTTTCATTCATAGAATGTACAGTGCGCCGATACTTCAGGACTTGGCGACCGCCGCCTGACATTCCATCTCATCATACCACATAACTTGAGGACGTGCGCGGTATGTTCAATCTCACACTAAATCGGTTGGCATGGCCTACTTTCCTAAACATATTCTAAATATTGCTACATTTGGATAAAAGGTGCCACATGCACCATATACGTCAAATGGGATTTCCCCCTCTTCTTTCTATATTAGGCAAATTAATGATGTATTGTTCTTTCGATTACTCTCATATTTCCATGACATCATGTTTACCCTACTTGTTTAATTATAGACTTCTGTCCTTCGATTTCAACTGTTGTACAATCCTTTCATTTTGGGCCCATATTTGCATGTTACCATATTTTCTTTAACAACCCTACCATTTTCTGCAGGACATCCCTCGCTATGCAACAGATTATGTAGTGCACAATATTTCCCTTTACGTAACATCAAGGCTCCACGAATGTCATACTACGCACAAACCATGGATTTACAATCGTTACTACTGTAAGACTTGATGAACATGGTGACTCCTATTTTGGCACTGGCATTTGGCATGAAATTGCAAAGTTTTATGTACTGAAAGCTGGCACTAAAATTGCACTGCACATAGAAGGGCCTGGTCATGAGATATATGCTAACTTCCCTGACAAAATCATCCATCCAGACTTTGTTCGAAGTAGGTTTTCTTTTCAACTATCTGCATATGTTGACTTACCCAACAATGTCAAATGAATTGTGTAGTATTTAAGCAACCAATTGTTATCCCTTATCTTACTATATTCCTACCTAATAACTTCTAGTTACCAATACACTTTTCTATTGCCCTGTTTTAACTAAATATTCCCTGTACTCCCATTTCTATCAGAAAGCGCCGCTGACAAGGAGACTCCAGAGGTGGAGAACGGGGCTGCCAACAAGCGGAGGCGGGGCGAGCTAGAACCCAAGCGACTCCAGCAGGCCTAGACTTAATCAGCAGCCTCCCTGATGAAATGTTGAGAGTCATCATTTCCCTCCTCCCAATCAAATATGGGGCGCGGACAACCCTCCTTTCCCGCCGGTGGCCCCCTATGGAACTCCAGCCCTCTCGAGCTCATCGACACCCACGAGCTCAGCCATGGCTATCGCAAAATCTTGGATGCGTTCTCCAAGATCCTCGACAGTCACCTTGGCCCAACCAAAGGCCTTAGAATGGGCAAGTTCCGTTCCAACGGCAAGGACCGAGCCAAGCTTGACGACTGGTTCCGATCCCCTGCCCTAGATCAGCTCGAGGAGCTCACTTTTGATGATGGGCATATGCGGTCGATGCCAACGTCCGCACTCCGCCTCGCGCCCACGCTGCGCGTCGCCAAGTTTAGGAACTCCCATTTCCCGCCCCTTAATGACGCGCCCGCTCTCATTCTACCATGACTGAAGCACCCCGAGCTCGTCGCCGTCTTCCTCTCAAAGGGTGACATGGAGCGCCTTCTCCATGGCTGTACTGCAATCGAGTACCTTCGTCTTCAGGCGATCAATGGGTTGAGTACCTTCCACATCACCTCCATGACTCTCCGGACTATTTATGTGTGTTGCTGGTGCGGCAGGAAGACATCACAAAAGGTGGACCATGGTATGGTCATCCAGGACACACTTGCACTTGAGAGATTACTTGTAGTTGATCAAGAAGGTCCAACAAGAATCAATGTCATTTCTTTGCCGAAATTGACAGTGGTGGGCTACTCGTCTGACAAATACTCCGAACTTGTTATTGGATCCACACTCGTTCACGTACAACAGCCGCCTTCTACCTCTACTTCTACAAATTAACATTATTTATAATTTTGAAGATATTTGTTCGTCTGTCATTCAGAAAATGATTCCGGCAAGCTTGACCCCGAAACTGCGCATAGTGAAGGTCTTGGCACTAGAATCTATCGGGCCCGACCTGGAGCAAGTTGTCAGTTTCCTGAGATGCTTTCGGTGCCTGTAGAAGCTATATATCGAGGTGATGTTCCTTTCCTGTTAAATGTTAACCATAAGGGAGTTTAATTTGTGACACCTTTTTCCAGGTTTACAATGACAATGTACTACGATTTCCGAAGGTTCTTTTGGAGGATTTCAGTACATACATGCCTCCCCCATATTGGTTGCTTGATCCATATGGTTACATTCAATAAGCATTTCTCCTTTGGATTCATATGTACTTGTTTTCCTAGGGTACTTTTCATCCACTCCAACCTCTTGTGAAGAAGGCTACATTTTTCTAGAATGTAATCAAATGCCCATGTTAATCATGTCAGATCGAAGATGGCATGTTAGTGCATTTAACAAATCCTACAAACCAAATAGCTAGGCATGTAGTAATGTTCAAAACTGCATGTAGGCATTAACACGTTTTCTTCTTTTGCAGATAAGATTAGGCCCAGTGGTGGACAATGTGATATAATATAACAATCACGTCGAATGCCTAGATCTGCATCTCTCATAAATTACTTTGAACTCCTACCGAGGGACCTTACCGGAGATTATATGCGCCAGGTTCTTTGTTCTCAGAGCAAGGGTGTTGAAGGAAATGAGGATTGCCCTACATTTATTTTGCAAAAATGAATGGTCTGTTGATCAGCGCCGGTGCCTACGACAGAACGGAGTAGGCTCCAAAAATGCTGAATTTCATTTTGGAACTTCAGATGACAGAGTAATCGGAAGTCATCGGGTCAACCCCATACATGACTTCTCAGTGGCTGACCCCTTTGCAAAAATTGTGAGGTTGCGAAGCCAGACTTACAAGCGGTGATATTAGTTTGAACCTCTCTGATATCCATGTTCAGTGCATCAGCGCGAGCGTTTGCAGTTGATGAGCTAAATTTCATTTCTAATGTCAGTTTGAACCTTGTAATCTTCGAATTTGAGCCATATTACTCTAGAATTTGAACCTTGTAACATTTCGAGATTTTGTGGTACAATCATTGAAATGGCATCATATGAGACTCGTATATTGCAAGCACTATTTTGACCTTAATATGAAATGGTCTTAGATTTTATTAACCATTCTCGAATCAGTTTACCTGTCGATCTCACAGCACACGATCTGTATAAACTCGACTACGATCTTCGACAATATTGCACACAGTTGGTTTCTTCCACCGTGTGCCTTCAGAAACACATAATTAATTCTACTTTCAGTGTCCATAATCACCCTTACGTGTAACTTTGACCTCATCACCCAAGGGTAAACTTATGACCAAGTCATTCCACACACTTCATTTTTACAAAGCTTTTTGCCAATAAACGCCCACGATTTGTCCCTCTTCTAGCCGACGCGTGGCCAAACTAACCGGGCGGGAAGCTTGCGCGGTAAACAGCGCGTTAGCACGGGAATAGGCTCTTCGAGCCCACGCCTATTGTGCGGTGTTGTCAAGCGTGCACCGGATTCTGGAGTCCTCTGCTATGAACGCCATGACAAGACGTGACGATTACAGGCCTGCTGTCCCCCATTTATTACAGCGACCATTTAACCTACCCTTCTGTCTCTTCAATCTTTCGATCTCGCCCCATCATTGCAAGAAGCACACCCACCACAAGAAATTCTTAGAGGGTATCCTGCGCGGCTCCAATGGCGCTCCGAGCGGCTGCCGACGACGAGCAGTAGTTCATCATGCGTGCCGTGGTGGACACCCATAGAAGCTTGATGGACCTCTCGGTGGTGTACACCAACGACCCGGTCTGGGCGGAGCACTCCATCCACATCATGGAGTTGTTGCTTGCCTAGGAGAAGTACAAGGTGGTCGGGTTCGACCTCGAGTACACCCGCGCTCGTGCCGGGTCTCGTCCCAAGGTCGTCGTCGCCCAGATGTGCGTGCACCACCACGTCCTCGTCTAAAACTACTGCCTGCCCACAAGGCCTTGCGAGCGTTTCACCAGGTTTGTCAACAAACCCCACTACATGTTCGCTACGGTGGACATCACCAACGATGTAAAGGCGCTCGAGAATTCGGGCATCACCTGCCAGAATCTTGTCGACATCCAGGGCCAATACAAGATCAGGGGTAGCAAGGAGCATGACACGGACTCATTGGTTCACCTCGCCGAGGCCATTATCGACCCCTACTACAGAGACACGAAGGATTCATGCAACAATGACAAGCGTGCCTAGCACTCGGCCTGGATGGAGAAACTCGACAAAGCTCACGTCGTGTACGCGGCCAAGGAGGCGTACACGAGCTACGACATGTACAGGCGGATCGTTGACATGAGGAAGTCCCTCCTTCCTCAAAACGACCAGGGATCCAGCTGGAAGCAGAGCAATGGCAAGCGTCGTCGCAACAATAAGTAGATGATTTGATCCTCGTTTCTCCTACTTTAGTATGCATGTAATTGCTTTCTTTGGTGTGTGGAAATGTTATGTGTGTAGTCACTTGTGTAATTGTATGCTTAATTTGGTTATGCAAAGCTGTCTTTTTAAGTATATATGTTGATGCTGTAGACAGATCATAGATGTTGTGCAGACAAAGAAAATCACATCGCACACGGACTAAACAATGGAACCCGTCGGTGATGTTTTCATCAATCACTCATATTGTATACCAGCAATCGTTTGCTCACAACACACAAGGCTTGTTAGCAGTAATCGTCTGTGTTGTTATCGGTCTTTGCACACATCTCCGATTACAGACCTGTTTTCCTCGTATCACACACATCTTGTTCATTTGAACCGTTTCTGTTCTCATGTCTCAACGCAAATAGTTCATCCGAGTGAACCACGTGCCATATATCGCACACACCTTTGATTTGGCTGACCATTTCTTTTGTGTTGCCTAATCACAAACAGTTCATCCAAGTGAACCGTATGTTGTGTATCGCACACGCCTCCATCTGGTAGCCCGTTTCTTTTGTTCCTCCCCATCGCAAACAGTTCATCTGGTATGCCCTTCATCGCATACGCAACTAAAACCTGAACCGTGTTTGATGCATCCGTCATCGCAAACGTTTTACACATTTCTGACGGTTTTCATATAGCACCGTTTGCGATTATGGCATCGCACATAGTTTCTCGAATGGTCTCTGATCGTAGTGCCGCGTTAGCAGCATCCTCCAGTAGTGATCTCGGAGTTGGAATATACGCTCTGATGAGGTGATCAAAGCATATGGTTTTATACAGACTTTCAGGGAAGCCTGTATTTACAAGAAAGTGAGTGGGAGCTCTGTAGCATTTCTAATATTATATGTGGATGACATATTATTGATTGGAAATGATGTAGAATTTCTGGATAGCATAAAAGGATACTTGAATAAGAGTTTTTCAATGAAAGACCTCGGTGAAGTTGCTTATATATTGGGCATCAAGATCTATAGAGATAGATCAAGATGTTTATAGGACTTTCACAAAGCACCTACCTTGACAAAGTTTTGAAGAAGTTCAAAATGGATCATTCAAAAAAGGGATTCTTGCCTATGTTGCAAGGTGTGAAATTGAGTCAAACTCAATGCCCGACCACTGCAGAAGATAGAGAGAAAATGAAAGTCATTCCCTATGCCTCAGACATAGGTTCTATCATGTATGCTATGCTGTGTACCAGACCTGATGTGTGCCTTGCCATAAGTCTGGCAGGGAGGTACCAAAGTAATCCAGGAGTGGATCACTGGACAAGGGTCAAAAACATCCTCAAGTACCTGAAAAGGACCAAGGATATGTTTCTCGTTTATGGAGGTGGCAAAGAGCTCGTTCTAAACGGTTACGTCGATGCTAGCTTTGACACTGATCCGGATGACTATAAGTCACAAACCGGATACATATTTATTTTGAGTGGTGGAGCTGTCAATTGGTGCAGTTCCAAGCAGAGCGTCGTGGCGGGATCCACATATGAAGCGGAGTACATAGATGCTTCGAAAGCAGCAAATGAAGGAGTCTAGATGAAGGAGTTCATATCCGATCTAGGTGTAATACCTAGTGCATCGGGTCCAATGAAAATCTTTTGTGACAATACTGGTGCAATTGTCTTAGCGAAGGAATCCAGATTTCACAAAAGAACCAAACACATCAAGAGACGCTTCAACTCCATCAGTGGTCAAGTCAAGGAGGGAGACATAGAGATTTGCAAAATACATACGGATCTGAATGTGGCAGACCCGTTGACTAAGCCTCTTCCACGAGCAAAACATGACCATCACCAAGACTCCATGGGTGTTAGAATCATTACAATGTAATCTAGATTATGACCGTGGCGAACACTCAAGCTCGCAAGGACTCTTTCCCACGGGTCTTCCATGCTGCGGCTCGTCCTCCTACGCCATCTCCATCGTCACCTCCCCCGCCAGCTCCTGCTGCCACGCCACCCCCGACGCCATCCGCACAGCCACCTCCAGGCTGGTGCCCCAGTCCCAACTATCGTGGCAAAAACCCCATCTACAGGCCGACCTCGACGCGCTTGGCGCCTCCTTCGTCACCTCCGCCTCCAAACCCTGCGCCGGCTCCGAGTGCTCCACCTGCGGTTCCATCCTGGCGTCCTCCGCATGATCCATGGACCGGGCTTGTCCAGGCATGGCCTATGGCATGGTCTGCCCCGTCCCCCCTTGGCGCTCCACCTGCCTACACCAGTGCTTGGCAACCCACCTTCCTCTGCATACTGGTGCCCCTGGGTTGCTCACCCCTCGACAGCAGGCGAACGCATATCATGCCGCTCCATTTTATGCTGCTTACGGTGCTCTCTCGCCCTCTCCTACTGACGGAAGTCTCTACTACATACCCTCGTCGGCTCTCCTGCCTTCACCGGCATATCAGTTGCCGTTGCTACCCACACCAACCTCACCTGCACCACCGAGCGGGATCAAGCTGCCTTTCTCCAGGCCATAAACAACTTTGCTGCCTAAAGAAACTCATGTACGGATTGGATTTTTGATTCTGGTGCCTCTAGTCATATGTCTGCATCAAGTAATTTCCTTTCTTCTTGCACTCCTTCTCTGTTTCCTTCCATTAGTCTTGGTGATGGTTCATCTATTCCCATATACTGTGTAGGTCAGGCTTAACTTCCCTCTCCCACTAAACCACTTCTTCTTCGCGATGTTCTTGTTGCACCCGCTCTTCTTAAAAACTTAATTTTTGTTCGCCAATTTACTCGCGACAATCTCGTTTCTGTTGAATTTGACCCTTTTGGCTTGTCTGTGAAGGATTACCAGACCAAGGCCGAGATCACCCGCTTTAATAGCTCCGGTGAACTCTACTCTCTTCATGGTGTTCCTGCCGCCGCTCCTCCTACATCCATGGTGTCCTCCGTTGCCCTTGGCATCGTTGTTTGGGTCATCCCAACCCTGCTGTTTTAGCATCTATGCTTAGTGAATTTTCCATACCAGTAATCTTAATACCCACAATTCTTCGTTTTGCGAGTCTAGTCAGTTAGGCAAACATGTGCATCTTCCCTTTAGCTCCTCTAGTTCTTCTAGTACTTATCCTTTTGAATGAATACATTGTCATTTATGGACATCGCCCGTTACAACTGTTTTTGGTTTTAAATACTATCCTGTCATACTGGATGATTTTACTCACTTTGCATGGACCTTTCCTCTCCGCAACAAATCCGATGTTTACTCTATTTTTCTAAATTTCCCGTGCTATTTTTTTGTCCACTTTGTAACTCCCCGAATCCGATGCGCCAGTTGTCTCCCAGTTATTTGCCGTTGTTGCCATGTCATGTGCTTGCGTGTTGCACTTTGCCATGTCATCATGTGCATTTCATTGCATACGTGTTCGTCTCATGCATCCGAGTTTTTTCCCCGTTGTCCGTTTTGTAATCCGACACTCCTATGTCCTCCGGCATCCCCCTTTTGTCTCTTGTTGTGAGCGGATGTTAAACATTCTCGGAATGGACCGAGATTTGTCAAGCGGCCTTGGTACACCACCGGTATACCGCTGTCAAGTTTCGTGCCATTTGGAGTCCGTTTGATACTCCTACGGTTAATCTGTAACCCGTAACCCATCTCTCTTTGCAGCCCATCACCCCTTCACCACAGCCCAAGAGCCCATCCAAACCCTCTCCATGCTCTCGGTCGTTGGATTACGATCGTGTGGGCGAAAACCGCACCTCATTTGGACTCTCCTAGCGCCCTCTACCTATATATATGCATCCCCCTTCCAAATTCGCGGTACAAACCCTAGCCTGCTTCCACCTCGCGCCGCCGGACAAATCCGTTAAATGCGGACGCGTCCGCCGCCCCGCAGCCACGTCGCCTGGACCAATCTGAGGACGACACGTCAGCAGCACTGCCGTCCTCGTCCAACCCCCGTGCGCCATGCGTCCCCGGCTCCTCCCTCCACCGCGCCCCGCAGCCGCGACCCGCCCGAAGCCCATCGCCGGCCCTCCCGGGCCCGAAGCCTGCCGCCGCCAGTCACGCCTCGCCCGCGCCTCCTCGCCTCCTTGCACCGCTCCAGCGCGCCGTTCGCCGCCGCCTCGCGAATCCGCCGCCGCTGGGTTCGCCGCCGCGGTTCCGCCCGTCCTCGTCGGAGCCAGCCATCTCCGGCCACCTCGTTGTCGCCATCCCGGCCCCGCCGACACCAGAGCACCGGCGTGCGCCGTCGCCGCCGCCCTGCCCGCCCGATCCAAAGGGATCGGGAGGAAGCGACACCGCGCCCGTGGGCCTCCCCTCGCCCACGACCCAGCCGGCCCATCTCCGCGGGCCTACTCCCTCCTCCGCCGACTGGGCAAGGCCCATGGTGATCTGCCCCCGTTAGACCCCGCTCTGTGCGTTAGATAGTATATGGCGCTCCGTCGTTTTTTTTTCAAAACTGCTAAGTCCTATGTTTTCTGCATTATGTACCCATGTTCATCATGCCATAACTTCATGCATATATCTCCGTTTTGCATGTACAATATGTCAAAATGTTCATTGTGAGATGCTCCTCATTTCATTCCATTGTGCCATGTTTGTTTGAGTTCATCTTGATACCCAAATCATCGTTGTGCTATGTAATGTTGTCTGCTGTAGATTAACATAACTTGCTCATTTGTCATTTTTGTATCTTTTTGTGTGATTTTCTTTTCAGCATGAAGTATAGATGTGTTTTGAGAGACAAGATGCCATGTTTGCTCTGATGCAGTCCACTCTTCATGATATACCTTGTGTTAATTGTTACAAGCTTGCAAAGTAGCCTCCATGATGTTGCTGATTTCTGTGACTTAAGTCATTTCTGCCAAGTCTGAAACTGATATATTGTGATGCTATGTAAACCTGTTGATACCATGAGTTCTACGCATAATCTGGAGATGTTCAATAAGGGTGTTTTGTTATACATGTTATTGTCTATCCATCCATGCCCCTGTTTGCATTTATGGAGTGATCTAGTATGTCTTAATTTTGCTCTACTTTTGCTATAAAATGTTCATGGCAGATTGTTTACATGTTAATCAATGTTGCCATGGTTGTTGTTAGTGGTCCAAGCATGCTATGAATTTTCTCTTGCCATGGTTAGCTTCATGAACATGTCATCTTGATGTTGGTATGCTTGTTTTGTCATGCAATGCTTTTTGGTGAGTGATTTGATCTCGCAAAGATGCCTTCACAATTCTGTTTATGCCATGCTCGGTTTTCTTTGCTAAGTCTGAATCTGTTTATGAACTTGCAATGTTTACATGGGTGCCATCATATCTTACATGCACTTTTGGCTCGTGATCGATAAGGGACTTTTGTTACATGAAATTATTAGATTCATGCCATACCTTTGTTTGCTATGATGTGTTCCTGTAGCATGTTGTTTTATAGCTCTAAACATTGCAACCTGATGTTATTTCTGTCATATCTAGTGAATTCTGCAAAGTCTGTGAACCTGTTATTATTTGCAATCTTGCCATGTCCTTTTGAGCATGTTGTAGTAGTTTCTGGAGATAGCTCAGTGTTCATGTTTTGTTATCCTTTACCTGTATATCATGTCCACGTCATTTGTTTTCATGTTTAGGTGATGTAGCATGTTGTTTTGATGCTTGCAAGTTGCCTAGTTGCTGTTTTGGACAGCGTGCCCTTTAAACTTGTTTCATGTGTATGTGTTGAACCGTTGCTCCGTTTTGAGTGTGCTCTATATGAAACTTGCTTAGTTTTGCATGTAGTTTCATGTTAACTTGTTGCATCCATGTTCTGAGGTGTGTGCTTGATGTTTGAATGCATTTTGCATCAATGCCATGTTTATCTTGTTTTGCTCATATCTTCTAGGCCGTAGCTCCAAATTAAATGAACTTTGTATGTAATTTGACTAGAATTTCGTGTAGATCATCGTGGTACATCTTAACTTGTTTTTTAACAACTTGAACATAAGGTTTATTCAGATCTTGACCAATTTCGAAATTTTCATATGAGGACTTACCGGAATTGTTATATGTTGTTTCCGGCCTCATTTAAACTTGCTTTGATGTGTTGTTCTTGTATGCATCATCTCTTGCCATGAGTAGCTTCATGTAGCCTTGTCATGCATCATACTTGGTTGAGCATCATGCCTAGTTCATGTGTGGTGTGTTTACCATGTTGTGTGCTTCTTCTCGATAGTTCCCGTTTCATTGCGATCATGAGGATTCGTTCGTCTACGCTTAGTTCGTCTTCGTGGCTTCATCTTCTTCATGGACTCGTTCTTCTTCCTTGCGGGATTTCAGGCAAGATGACCGTCACCTTGGATCTCATTACTATCATTGCTATGCTAGTTGCTTCGTTCTATCGCTATCCCGAGTTACCTACTACTTGCTTATCAAGCCTCCCAAATTGCCATGAACCTCTAACCTTTGTCACCCTTCCTAGCAAACCGTTGTTTGGATATGTTATCGCTTTTGCTCAGCCCCTCTTATAGCGTTGCTAGTTGCAGGTGAAGATGAAGATTGCTCCATGTTGGATTATGTTTATGTTGGGATATCACCATATCTCTTATATTATTAATGCATCTATATAGTTGGTAAATGGTGGAAGGCTCGGCCTTATGCCTGGTGTTTTGTTCCACTCTTGCCGCCCTAGTTTCCGTCATATCGGTATTATGTTTCCGGATTTTGCGTCCCAAACGCGGTTGGGTGTTATGGGAACCCCTTGCCAGTTCGCCTTGAATAAGACTCTTCCAAAAAGGCCTAACATTGCTTTTACCATTTGCCTACCTACCACCTATTACCTTTCCCTTGGGAGTAATTAACCCGAGGGTCATCTTTATTTTAGCCCCCCCTGGGCCAATCCTTCTCTAGTGTTGGTCCGAACTAGAGCACCGAGCGGGACCGTCCCTTGGCAACTTGGGTTACATTGGTACCTGTACGCTTCGCTCATCCGGTGTGCCCTGAGAACGAGATATGTGCAGCTCCTATCGGGATTTGTCGGCACAGTCGTGTGGTCTTAATACCCACAATTCTTCGTTTTGCGAGTCTAGTCAGTTAGGCAAACATGTGCATCTTCCCTTTAGCTCCTCTAGTTCTTCTAGTACTTATCCTTTTGAATGAATACATTGTCATTTATGGACATCGCCCGTTACAACTGTTTTTGGTTTTAAATACTATCCTGTCATACTGGACGATTTTACTCACTTTGCATGGACCTTTCCTCTCCGCAACAAATCCGATGTTTACTCTCTTTTTCTAAATTTCCCGTGCTATTTTTTTGTCCACTTTGTAACGCCCCGAATCCGATGCGCCAGATGTCTCCCAGTTATTTGCCGTTGTTGCCATGTCATGTGCTTGCGTGTTGCACTTTGCCATGTCATCATGTGCATTTCATTGCATACGTGTTCGTCTCATGCATCCGAGTTTTTTCCCCGTTGTCCGTTTTGCAATCCGACACTCCTATGTCCTCCGGCGTCCCCCTTTTGTCTCTTGTTGTGAGCGGATGTTAAACATTCTCGGAATGGACCGAGATTTGTCAAGCGGCCTTGGTACACCACCGGTATACCGCCTGTCAAGTTTCGTGCCATTTGGAGTCCGTTTGATACTCCTACGGTTAACTGTGTAACCCCGTAACCCATCTCTCTTTGCAGCCCATCACCCCTTCACCACAGCCCAAGAGCCCATCCAAACCCTCTCCATGCTCTCGGTCGTTGGATTACGATCGTGTGGGCGAAAACCGCACCTCATTCGGACTCTCCTAGCGCCCTCTACCTATATATATGCATCCCCCTTCCAAATTCGCGGTACAAACCCTAGCCTGCTTCCACCTCGCGCCGCCGGACAAATCCGTTCGTGCCGGACGCGTCCGCCGCCCCGCAGCCACGTCGCCTGGACCAATCTGAGGACGACACGTCAGCAGCACTGCCGTCCTCGTCCAACCCCCGTGCGCCATGCGTCCCCGGCTCCTCCCTCCACCGCGCCCCGCAGCCGCGCCCGCCTGGCCCATCGCCCGGCCCTCCGGGCCCGCCTGCCGCCGCCAGGTCGCGCCTCGCCCGCGCCTCCTCGCCTCCTTGCACCGCTCCAGCGCGCCGTTCGCCGCCGCCTCGCAGATCCGCCGCCGCTTGGGGTTCGCCGCCCCGGTTCCGCCCGTCCTCGTCGGAGCCAGCCATCTCCGGCCACCTCGTTGTCGCCATCCCGGCCCCGCCGACACCAGAGCACCGGCGTGCGCCATCGGCGCCGCCCCTGCCCCCCAACCCCCCGATCCAGGCGGGATCGGGAGGAGGGCGACACCGCGCCCGTGAGCCTCCCCTCGCCCACGACCCAGCCGGCCCATCTCCGCGGGCCTACTCCCTCCTCCGCCGACTGGGCAAGGCCCATGGTGATCTGCCCCCGTTAGACCCCGCTCTGTGCGTTAGATAGTATATGGCGCTCCGTCGTTTTTTTTCAAAACTGCTAAGTCCTATGTTTTCTGCATTATGTACCCATGTTCATCATGCCATAACTTCATGCATATATCTCCGTTTTGCATGTACAATATGTCAAAATGTTCATTGTGAGATGCTCCTCATTTCATTCCATTGTGCCATGTTTGTTTGAGTTCATCTTGATACCCAAATCATCGTTGTGCTATGTAATGTTGTCTGCTGTAGATTAACATAACTTGCTCATTTGTCATTTTTGTATCTTTTTGTGTGATTTTCTTTTGAGCATGAAGTATACATGTGTTTTGAGAGACAAGATGCCATGTTTGCTTTGATGCAGTCCACTCTTCATGATATACCTTGTGTTAATTGTTACAAGCTTGCAAAGTAGCCTCCATGATGTTGCTGATTTCTGTGACTTAAGTCATTTCTGCCAAGTCTGAAACTGATATGTTGTGATGCTATGTAAACCTGTTGATACCATGAGTTCTACGCATAATCTGGAGATGTTCAATAAGGGTGTTTTGTTATACATGTTATTGTCTATCCATCCATGCCCCTGTTTGCATTTATGGAGTGATCTAGTATGTCTTAATTTTGCTCTACTTTTGCTATAAAATGTTCATGGCAGATTGTTTACATGTTAATCAATGTTGCCATGGTTGTTGTTAGTGGTCCAAGCATGCTATGAATTTTCTCTTGCCATGGTTAGCTTCATGAACATGTCATCTTGATGTTGGTATGCTTGTTTTGTCATGCAATGCTTTTTGGTGAGTGATTTGATCTCGCAAAGATGCCTTCACAATTCTGTTTATGCCATGCTCAGTTTTGCTGCTAAGTCTGAATCTGTTTATGAACTTGCAATGTTTACATGGGTGCCATCATATCTTCTGTGCACTTTTGGCTCGTGATCAGTAAGGGACTTTTGTTACATGAAATTATTAGATTCATGCCATACCTTTGTTTGCTATGATGTGTTCCTGTAGCATGTTGTTTTATAGCTCTAAACATTGCAACCTGATGTTATTTCTGTCATATCTAGTGAATTCTGCAAAGTCTGTGAACCTGTTATTATTTGCAATCTTGCCATGTCCTTTTGAGTATGTTGTAGTAGTTTCTGGAGATAGCTCAGTGTTCATGTTTTGTTATACTTTACCTGTATATCATGTCCACGTCATTTGTTTTCATGTTTAGGTGATGTAGCATGTTGTTTTGATGCTTGCAAGTTGCCTAGTTGCTGTTTTGGACAGCGTGCCCTTTAAACTTGTTTCATGTGTATGTGTTGAACCGTTGCTCCGTTTTGAGTGTGCTCTATATGAAACTTGCTTAGTTTTGCATGTAGTTTCATGTTAACTTGTTGCATCCATGTTACGAGGTGTGTGCTTGATGTTTGAATGCATTTTGCATCAATGCCATGTTTATCTTGTTTTGCTCATATCTTCTAGGCCGTAGCTCCAAATTAAATGAACTTTGTATGTAATTTGACTAGAATTTCGTGTAGATCATCGTGGTGCATCTTAACTTGTTTTTTAACAACTTGAACATAAGGTTTATTCAGATCTTGACCAATTTCGAAATTTTCATATGAGGACTTACCGGAATTGTTATATGTTGTTTCCGGCCTCATTTAAACTTGCTTTGATGTGTTGTTCTTGTATGCATCATCTCTTGCCATGAGTAGCTTCATGTAGCCTTGTCATGCATCATACTTGGTTGAGCATCATGCCTAGTTCATGTGTGGTGTGTTTACCATGTTGTGTGCTTCTTCTCGATAGTTCCCGTTTCATTGCGATCATGAGGATTCGTTCGTCTACGCTTAGTTCGTCTTCGTGGCTTCATCTTCTTCATGGACTCGTTCTTCTTCCTTGCGGGATTTCAGGCAAGATGACCGTCACCTTGGATCTCATTACTATCATTGCTATGCTAGTTGCTTCGTTCTATCGCTATCCCGAGTTACCTACTACTTGCT
This sequence comes from Aegilops longissima, assembly GCA_021605205.1. Lineage (NCBI taxonomy): Eukaryota > Viridiplantae > Streptophyta > Magnoliopsida > Poales > Poaceae > Aegilops > Aegilops longissima. Next base: position 658,770,718 of record CM038677.1, on the reverse strand, counting down.
TATCAAGCCTCCCAAATTGCCATGAACCTCTAACCTTTGTCACCCTTCCTAGCAAACCGTTGTTTGGATATGTTATCGCTTTTGCTCAGCCCCTCTTATAGCGTTGCTAGTTGCAGGTGAAGATGAAGATTGCTCCATGTTGGATTATGTTTATGTTGGGATATCACCATATCTCTTATATTATTAATGCATCTATATACTTGGTAAATGGTGGAAGGTCGAGAGGAGAACACGGTTTTGGGGTTTTGTTTGACGTAAGTAGGAGTTCAGGATCACTTCTCGCTCTTGTTTCGTAAGTTAGCCACCATACTTTGCTTAGCCACTGCTGCAACCTCACCACTTTACCACTTCCTTACCCATTAAGCTTTGCTAGTCTTGATACCCATGGTAATGGGATTGCTGAGTCCTCGTGGCTCACAGATTACTACAACAACAGTTGCAGGTACAGGTTTTGCGATGATCATGATGTGAGAGTGATGCTCGATTGCTTGTGTTGGAATTCTTCTTCTTCATCGTCGATCTTGGATTAGGTTCCTGGTCGGCAGCCTGGGCTAGCAGGGTGGATATTGTTTGAGTTTCTGTTTATGTTTCATCCGTAGTCGGATGTTGATCTTTTGTACGGTGTATTGTTGTATTCATGTGACATTGTATGTCTTGGATGTATCCCCACTTTTATGTAATGGTATGATGTAATGATATCCACCTTGCAAAAGCATCTTCAAGATGCGCTTCTATCCTTGGTGGGACCTTCGAGTTCCTTTAAGATAGGGTCGCATCTTGGGCGTGACACACTTCTTCCTCCCTATTCGTTTCATTCAGTGTGACAACTGCCGTGAGTTTGACAACATTCAAAATCGTACCTTCTTCTTAACACATGGCATTCTTCTTCGTGTCTCTTGTCCCTACACTTCTCCTCAAAACGGTAAAGCCGAGCTGTCGTCGAATTGTCACGGCAGATGTCCTTAGCGTGAGGACTTAGTCACGAGGCCAACGCATCTATTGTGGTAGCTTGAGAGGGGTTGGGCGGAATCGAGAGACGCAACACAAGACAAAGATTTAGATAGGTTCGGGCCCCAGGAAACATCATCCGGAATAGCCCTACATGCTGTTTGTGGCTAGGTCTCATTATGATCATGAGGGAGTCGCCGGTAAACCGGCTCTTTGTGTCTAGCCCTAGAGATTGTTTCTTGTTTCCTGTCCCCTCTTGGGGTGCCCTGCCCCTCCTTATATAAGTTAGAGGGGCGGGTTACATGCGGAGTCCTAGTAGGACCAGGACTAGTCTATCTTCTCTTACAAGTTAAATACAAGTCCGGGTCTTGCTTCCTCATAAAGGAAATATTTGTTATCTCTTTCCTCTTAAGCCGGCCCATCATAACATGAGCCGGCCTTCTGGGCTTTGAGCCTTGTTGTCCATCTGACCCGCCCGCCGGGTTACTAATGAGTCGCCAATATCGGGTGGGTTATCTGTGAATCGCCAAGCTCCAGGTGGGTCACCAGTGAGTCGCCACGCTCCAGCCGGGTCATACATCCGGCGGGTTACACCGCGGGGTATATCCCCGACACTAGCCCCCAGTTTAATTTGGATTTATCCATGTTAAACTGCTCCTGTAAAACAAACAAAAGAACAAATTTGACAGATTGTGTTCCGGGTTAAAAATTATTGTAAGCCGGCACTTGATCATCCTTAATTCCTTGTGCTCCGGGTTAAATATTCTCCTCAACCGGGACCTGATTATCCTTAAGTCCAATTGTCATTTCCTTCATCTAGAAAATCCGGGTCAAATAAGCTAGCTTTCATACTCAATTTGCTGATGTTGGTTTCTCACAGAAAAATATAGTGAAGAATAATCCACTTGAGTCGGCTTCCAAGGTGCCGGGTTAAATAATTTTGGTCTTCAAATACTCATCTGATATTCAGCCGGCTTGAAGATGTAAAACTTGTCGGTTTATCATTACCAAAAACTGCCAGATTATAAAACAGACGATGCCGGGTCATACTTGTTGTTGACACCGGTTTATGTTTTGATCCTCCTGATTTGCTCAAAACTGATAATTTGAAGATTTTTCTCCCTTATATCCTCATTACTTGTAGCCCCCAAGTCTTGAGCAGAACAAAGTGCTGGTTTAAGACTTGCTCCAATAAATGTTGCAACCTTCAAGAAATCCGGCTTATTCATCCCAATCATATAAACTGAATATTCCACACATGTAGCCCCCAAGTGCCGGGTTGTCATGCTTGCAAAAACTGGGACTTGTAATTGCTTTATGCTCATGAAAATTTCAACCATGTAGCCCCCAAGGGCTGGGTCATTATGCAATAATGAGCAGGGACTTTGTAGATATAACCATGTAAATTTGAACAGCAATGTGTAGCCCCCAAGGGCCGGCTTAGTAAAATAATACTGAGCTGGGACTTTGTATATAATTGACAATAACATCATATAATATAGTCTCCACCATGGGGCTTGAACCCACATCCACAAGGTTAAGAACTTTGTACTTCACCAACTGAATAGTGGTCCGTTCAATATAATGGATTATGCTTGGGTACCTTGAATTTTTGACAGGAGCAATTGGTAGCCCCCAAGGGCCAACTCATTTAGAATGTGATTTGTCGGGTCTTCAATGAGGCGAACAAAAATGACATTGCATTAGCCCCCAAGTGTCATTGTGCATGCTTGCAGCGACATGAGACTTGCATATTTGATGTAACCTCAATTTGAATAATGTAGCCCCCAAGTGCCGGGTCGTAAGCCTGCAGCGACTCGGGACTATTCCTTTCATTGTAGAATAAATCATATCCATTAATAAAATAATAACCATTGCGCCAAAGCGACTTTGAATACCTCATCTGTTGATATGTAAATCCAGAGTTTAAATACCCGGCGGCTCTTGGCCGATGGCGATTTAATACACCTCCATTATGGCGGAATTTTATAACCCGGCAGCTTATAGCCTTTGAGAAAAATCCAGAACGGATAATAATTTTGAAGCATCAACTTTGGTAATGAGCTTGAACTTAATCATTTATATGTCATATTTCTGCAAATCCTGCAAAAAGTTTAAACAACATATGCCCTGGCGACTTAACGTCAAAAACCAGGGCAGGTAACCACCCAAATGTGGTCTTATCCTGCACACAAGTAGATCACAAGATCCCTATGATCCTTTGAATGATACCGCCGGCTTATGTGACCCAGACAGTGAAGTTGATAACTCAACTCTGTAAGAGCCGGCACATATGATATTAGTGACAACTCAAATACTTGCGATTGTATAAAAACAGATAAAATTTTTGAGGCTTCTGATTCGAATACGATCAGTAAACCGTTCCAAAGAGGTTAAGCTAAGATTCGAATACGATCATATAGCCCCCAGTGGCGTTGGCGTTGCCGATCAAAGTGGGTATCGACAACTATGTTCTCTTTGGTTGAATCGACCTATGTTTGAGCAGAAGCCCCAAATGACCAAAAAGTTGTTTAACGGCGCTGATTCAATCGATCCACGTCGATTCCCAAAGGGTTGAGCTATGATTCGGATATGATCAAGAAGCCCCAAGTAGGTTCAGCAGTTTGCTAATCAAAAGGGTATCGACAGCTATGTTCTCTTTGGTTCGAATCGACCTATGTTTGAACAGAAGCCCCAAATGACCATATAAATTTTGGCATTAAATCGATCAAGAGGGTCTTGATAGCTATGCCCGATGAGCAGGAAGCCCCCAAGTGACCATAATAAGATAAGCCGTAAGGCAGGGTACCTATGTTTGAACCGCGCATCATGGCAGCAAGTTCTTTTTGGCAACTTTTAATTTTACTTTGAACTCGAACTTGCGAGAGATTAATTCTTTTTTGAACCAAAATTTTAAACCGGATTTGAAAGCTTCAAAAATTTGCAAGGGGCAAATTTACCTTGAGCCAGATTTTGAACCGGATTTGAGAGCTTCAGTGCTTTGTGGGAGAAAGATGTCTCTTGAACCGGATTTTAAACCAGAGTCCTTATTTTGAGTAGGAAATCTTCTGACGGCTTTTAAATTTTCATCGATCTAGCTGCAATCTCCGGGGCCTGGGTTATTTTTCCCTTCAATGACCCGGAGTTTTTGAATTCATTGAAACCGGCTGATTTTGCCGAGTCATACCATTGTAGCCCCCGAGTCTCAAAATGACTCGAGGAGTTGGCTTGAGATTCTCCATATTTGACGAGAAGGAAGGTGTATATCATCGGCGTTGATAGCACGATGTGAATCCACAGAAGGTTGAGGTGACTGCGGCTGGTTATAAATGATCCCGTATGAGCCGTGTCAGCAACTCGGCCAATGGTTCCTCCCAACTGGCTATTTTGAAGTTAACCAAACTGTAGTGGCGGCAACTTGTGTCCACGCCCATTGAACCATCCACTGCAGACGGCGAATGATAATATATGATAATTTGCCTCCAATTTGTTGGAAGAAAACTGGGCTTCCCAAGCAGTGACTTGCTCATACTCAATAAACAGCTCATCCAAATAGGTGCGGCCCGGTGTGTTGATGTAGACCAGGTCGCGAGAGACGGACAGTAAAGACAACTGTAGCAACAGAGGCGGCACAGGCAAATGAACCGGCCATGGTCACGAGAGACGGCCTCGGCGTTGTAAGGCAGCGATGATGCGAAGGCAACCCGGCGTTCTAAGCCGGTGCGGGAGTCCGTTGATTTAACGATGACCACCTGTGCCAAAAGATGTTGGCGTGCCTCCATCTCCGTGGTATAATATCACTTTTTGTAATAAATAATTGCTCTGCATAAACAATATTGCAGACCAAGGCAAAGATAAACTTGTTCTTTGACAAAAACAACATGTGCTAATAAAATAAATTTGGATGGATATCACCTGATTTTTTTGGATGACGGATGATCCGTTTATCACGACAGAGGTAGCTCAGGCAGACCAGCAACTCAATATAGTTCCGGCGGCTCATGGCAGACCGGCGACTTAATATAACCCCGGCGGCTCAAGGCGGCAAGGGCGGCTCAACGCGGCTCCGGTAGGTTGATGTAGATTAAGCTGTACGGGCGGCGACTTGCGCACACCTGTTCCATCAGTAAGCGGGCGCGGGCGCCGGTGCGTGATGGTGCTGACATACACTTTATAGGCACAACATGGGCACCACCTTTGCTGCACATAAAAATATACAAACCAAAGTAATTGTTCTTTGATGAAAACAATATGTTTAATAAAATAAACTTAGATGAATATCACGTGGCATTTTTTTATATCGGATGACATTGATAGCGAAAACCAAGTCTAGATAGCCAGACCAAAGCATCAAGGTTTGTGCTTATTGCTTCTGTTGAATTACCGGCCCTTCGGCGTGTTTGAAGTAGATTGTACCAGTATAATGTACTGTAGGGCGGTGGTTTACACATCTGACCCACGTGCATGCCTGCTCGTCGGGCAGCTTTACTGATGCTGACGAGGCATTTTTGATGTAAACCCAAATGACAGGAGCGACGAGATTAGGAGAACAGCTCACTAAGACCTGTGCTCCTTTTTGTGCTTGGCACAACGGTCTTTGAACCAATCATGCGTACATGCACTTCTCCTCCATGTGAATGTTCCAATGGAAAGAAAATCAGACTTGACTAGTACCTCCTATGCTCCAGTATTCCAAGCAAATACCAATCAGTGACCATCTATTCCAAGCAATGCACGCTCGATGGGTGTACGTCCAACTTTCAGTGAGCGATACCCAGGCGGAGCACCCGGCCTTGGGCAGGGCGGCCAGATGGAGTCAAGCCATCAAGTGGGCGGCTCGGTGACGGGCGCACAGGCGCAGCAGCCAACGCAGGGAAGAGCCCGTGGATAAACAGCGAGGGGAGGCAGGGGCTCGAGGCCAGCCAAAGGCAGAGGCGGACCACCGCGGTAGGTGGCTCCATGGCCGGTCGGCTCACGGCATGTGTGGCCTAGAGGCAAGGTCGCGCTGTGGCTGACTGAAAAAGTGATGCGGCGGAGGCGACCCGTCGGCTGGCGGGTCAGGGCCGGAGGGCTCAGAAGCCGGTGGCGACTTGAATCAGGCACAAAGCCGGACGATGGTGGCGACTTGCCGCAAAAAACCGTGGGAACGGCGCGAGGCGGTCAGCCCGATGCGACGAGGCTGATGAGAAGGTCCGTGACAGGACGGGTCACGGCGGCGACTCAAGGCCATGGCGGCAGCTTGAGGCGTCGTTGTCACGATGGTGGAGAGGCGCCGGCGAGGCGGCGGGTTGAAGCAGAGCCCAGCCATGGTGATGTAGGTGACCGGCTGGCTCAAGGCGAGGCGAAGTGCAACGCGCGGAGGAGCAGCAACAGGCGGCTTCCGAAGCTGGCGGGCGTGACCTGGTGGAGCACGACCCGGCGTGGCAGCTCATAGGCAAAGGCTGCGCTCGGAAACGGCCAGCCGAGGCCACCTCGGAGGCTCAACGCAAGGTGAGCTCGGCGGCTTTGAGTAGGTGCTGGACCTCGGGGCAACGGGCCAGGTCAAGGGCGGCACGAGAGCTGCTCGGACGGCCGTGCCTGTAGCAGAATAAAAGGCGGAGTCGAACCATGGCCGCGGGCGGCTCGGGGTCGAACCAGCAGGACCCAGCGATTCGAGGCGAACACAGCGACTCGGAGCAGAGGCCCAATGGCGCGGCGGTGAAGGTGAGGCTGGTGAAGGCTGAAGCTCTCATCACGGCAACTCGGGGAAAAAACCTGCGTCGGTGAGGGTAGGTCAAAGTGGCGAGAACTGCTCGTGGCAGCTTAACGACAACCGGCGGCTCAGCAACGGCGACCGAAGGAGGCGACGAGCAATCCGTGATGGCCAAGGAGTCCAGGGCGGTTGACTTTTTTTTGCACCCTTGACCAGATCTCCTCTGGGTCGTAATCGTACCTTATTTTTCTTTCCTTATTGCTGTGATGGAGATCACAACGCCCAGCAATGCTTTCTTGCCAAAAAGTAACAGCAGCAATTCCCTGTTTCATCTGTACTTCACGCGCCCGCGAAACAAGCAGCAGCGGAAGTCGACGTTCTCGGCGACTTGTGGTTTAACCGCTCCGCAATCACATAACACGCTGCTAAAATTTCCTATTGGTTCCTGCGACGTGATCTTTGCACTGATCGGTCTTCAACTTGCATCGGCGGCAACACACCCAATACTATCTTAATTTTCTTGAACTCAAACATTTATCTGTCTAATCGCGAGCTCCTTGATCCCTGAAGAGATCCCTCCAAGAACTCAACACCACCGTGCGCAGGCCCCACGGTGGGCGCCAACTGTCGTGGAATTTTCACGGCAGATGTCCTTAGCATGAGGACTTAGTCGTGAGGCCAACGCATCTATTGTGGTAGCTTGAGAGGGGTTGGGCGGAATCGAGAGACGCAACACAAGACAAAGATTTAGACAGCTTCGAGCCGCAGGAAACATCATCTGAAATAGCCCTACATGCTGTTTGTGGCTAGGTCTCATTATGATCATGAGGGAGTCGCTGGTAAGCCGGCTCTTTGTGTCTAGCCCTAGAGATTGTTTCTTGTTGCCTGTCCCCTCTTGGGGTGCCCTGCCCCTCCTTATATAAGTTAGAGGGGCGGGTTACATGCGGAGTCCAAGTAGGACCAGGACTAGTCTATCTTCTCTTACAAGTTAAATACAAGACCGGGTCTTGCTTCCTCATAAAGGAAATATTTGTTATCTCTTTCCTCTTAAGTCGGCCCATCATAACGTGAGCCGGCCTTCTGGGCTTTGGGCCTTGTTGTCCATCTGACCCGCCCGCCGGGTTACTAATGAGTCGCCAATATCGGGCGGGTTATCTATGAATCGCCAAGCTCCAGGCGGGTCACCAGGGAGTCGCCACGCTCCAGCCGGGTCATACATCCGGCGGGTTACACCGCGGGGTATATCCCCGACACGACCGTTCTCTCCGCACCATCAATGCTCTCCCTCTCGTTGTTATGCGTCTCCTAGATAGATATTGCGTGAGTGTAGGATTTTTTTTGAAATTACATGCTACGTTTCCCAACAAGAAGAATATGATGCTTTAATTCAAAACAATATTTGGCAGTTAGTTCCTCGTCCTTCCAATACAAATATCGTTTCTCGCAAATGGGTCTTTCGCCAAAAATTCCACTCTGACGGGAGCCTCTCCCGCTATAAAGCCCGCTCGGTCTGTCGCGGTTACTCTCAAAAACATGGCATTGATTATGATGAAACATTCTCTCATGTTGTCAAGCCCAGCACCATTCGTACTGTTCTTAGCATCGGTATTTCCTCTGCATGGCCCTTCCATCAACTAGATGTAAAAAATGCTTTCCTCCATGGTTCTCTTTAAGAAACCATCTATTGTTAGCAACCTCTTGGTTTTGAAAATCCTTCCTATCCAAATCTTGTTTGTCTTCTCTAGAAATCTCTTTATGGTCTCAAACAAGCTCCATGAGCCTGGTTACAATGTTTCCCTTCTTTCATCCAAACGATAGGTTTCACTTCTTCCCTTTCTGACACTTCTCTCTTTGTGTACCACCACAATTCTGAAACTGCCTACCTCCTTCGTTATGTAGATGACATCATTCTCTTTGCATCTTCTCAAACCTTTTTAGATCATATTATTACCCTTCTTTGTTCTGAATTCTCCATGACTGATCTTGGTACTCTACATCATTTTTTGGGCATTGCTGTTCTTCGTGATTCTTCTGGCCTTTTTCTTTCCCAATGTCAGTATACTCTTGATCTTTTTAATCGTGCTAGCATGCTTGACAGTCAGTCCTGTTGATACCAGTTTCAAACTATCCGCTAACGGTGAACCTTTCCATGATCCTACTCTGTACCGTAGTCAAGCATGTCTCCATATGCATGATGCACGACTTCCGCATTATAATCATGTCAAACATGTTCTTACGTATTTGAAAGGTACTCTTGATCATGGTCTTCACATCAGTAAGTTCCAGTCTCAACGTCATCGAGCCTCCCGTTGATACTGCGGGGGGGATGTTAGACTATTCCTTGGATCACAAGTTTCCTACTCCAAGTCGGTTTATAATATCTATTCTAAGTCGGTTTGTACCAATATATATATAGCCATGTACCCTATGCTAAATATAATATAAGCAATAGTTTTATTCATCTATCAGCCTCAAACCGGCTTAAAAGACACGGGTGGACAGCCCAATCACTAGTAGTCAGAAAAAAACCATAGAAACCGGCGACGGAGGCAGCGGGAGAGGGAAGTGGCGTTGCACGGAGCGGATGTGGACCTCAAGGAGCAGCGTTCACCCCCGCGGCACCTAGCACCCGAACATGCAGCTGGCGACAAGGATCGCGCTGACTGACCCGGTCGATTGGGAGGCAGATGATTTCTTTCACTCGCCACAACTCCAACATGCACGGACTAGCATGTGCATCGGTGGCACGTAGTCTGCCCATGTCTTGTTCGACAGAATGATACGACATGATTCAGTACCTTTTTTTTGCTCAATTCTGGTAATTGCTTTGCATATATCATTGCAATTAGTTGCGTACACCATAGTTTATTTCAAATCGTGATAATTCTAGGAGAACATTCCGTTGGACATGATCAATGATAATCAAGATCCAACCCGAATGGACTAGAGTTTGGGGATCCAAATGGTCATACATTTGAAGTTGGTGGAACATCAAACCCCAACCCAAACAAGAAAAAGAAGGCAAAGGTGCCCAAGGCAAGAGGTCCAGCATTACAGCTTTTGAGGATGTTGGTTAAATCTTGGTTGGCCACAACATTGGACCCGGTATATAGCACGGAGCAGAAGGACAATAGGTATTGGGAGAATATCCACAAGCATTATCATGAACATAAACACTATGTGGAGCCGCGTCCTATCGTGACCACTCGGAATGTGGCATCTCTACAATATCATGGGGGGTCATTCAAGGGGAAGTGAAGAAGTACGTCGGCTACTATGTACAAATGATTGGCTACCCTCAAAGTGGGATGAGTGGCAACACATGTAAGTTTTTTTGTCATCATTTCAATTGCTAGTTTTTATTGCATTCTCATTGTTGTACATACATTGTTTGCTAGAAGGTGGTTGCAGCCACTATGTATCAAGAACCAGAAAATAAGCCATTTGGTTTTAGCCATTGTTGGGTGCTATTGAATGACAAATCAAAGTGGACACAACTTGTGGAAGATCTCAAGGACGTCAAGATGAAGAATGATGGGTCAAGCCCCCAGCAATCAATTCATTTGTATGACGAAGAAGAATATATTATAGGGGAGAATGGAAGAGACACCGCGCCAAAGAATAACCGGCAAGTGATGGGAAACAAGTGGGAGAAGGCGAGGGTCTCCCATGACGTCATGGCGACAAAAATGTCCTCCACATGGATGCGCATTTTTCCGTAAGGGAGAACAAGAAAGAGGAAAGGTACAATCTCATGTTGGATGCCCAAAGGAGAGGATGGATTGGGACTGGTAGAGGGCTAGTAAGAAACTGCAAATCAAGAGGGAGAAGATCAATTTGGAGAAGGAAGAGATGGTGAATCAAATGGGAGCTTGAGAAGGCCTGAACATTTGGAGAGATGGAGCTTTAGAAGGAGAGGTTGCCACTTGCTCGAGACACGGAGAATGTGCAGATCATGTTGGAAGACAAAAGCCTCTTAGATGATCATGCACAGAAGTGGTTTATGGGGAGGAAGAAGGAGACCAATGGACGTATGGAGTACAAGGCAGCAAGATATGCGATGGCAGCAGCGGAAGCAGAGGTAAGGATGCAGGCAGAGTAGGCGACAAAGGTGCAAGCAGAGCATGCGGAGCATGACGCAAGGATGGCCGTAGAGTAGGAGGAGCAAGAGGCAAGATGGTCGTGAAGAAAGCGATATGGATGGTGTCGTGGTTTTGTCACGGCGGATGTCCTCGTGAAAGGACTTAGTGTGGAGGCCATCACAACTAGGTGGTAGCTTGAACGGGGTTGATCCGGAACAAAAGACACGAGTTTACCCATGTTCGGCCCCTCACGACGGAGGTAAAGACCTACTTCCTGCTTGATTGATATTCTGGAGATCTCGATTACAAGGATGCGGATTGGCTAACCTAGCTTTCAAGATATTGCAACTTAAGTCTTTCCATCCTAGGGGCTCCCCTTTATATACTAGGTCGAGTCCCTAGGTTTACAATAGATTTCGGGTTGTAGTACAACCCATGTTCTACTCTGCCTCCTACTAGTCTTATCTCCCAAGCAAGAAGACTCTTCACATCTGGGCCTTCATAAGCTGGCCCATCAAGCACCTCCATAAGATGGCCTCTCTCCAAGCCACACCTTAGGCTTCTGGGCCTGTCACCTGTGTTGATCTGGTCTGTTGAAGTGATCCATGAGGAATATCCCCATGGGTCATCCCATGGGGAATATCCTTCTGGCCGGGTCATCCCATGGGGAATATCCCCAACATTAGCCCCCAGTTTAGCTTGGATTTATCCACACTAAATGTTATTCTGAAAAATAAATAACTAAAGAAAAAAATTATCAAAGGTTAAATCTGGGCCTAATCTGATGAGCCGGAATCCTTTTGTTCCTGTGATCTTTGCCTTCTCCATTATACTTCGTGGACGGGTCAAGCGGTTTGCCGGCTTACGAATCCTTCCTTGCACTTAGCATTTTCCTTTCCATCCTACATCGTGACATCACCTTACTATTTTCCCGAAATTAGCGCATGACGTCATAATGGATCTTTGAGCGGATATGTTTTGTCTTATCAGGCGTGAGAAACAGGAGTCTTTTCAGCCACAATCTATTGCGCCCTCTGGAATTTCACGGCAATCATGTCGTGTCTCCCACCCCTTATAAATAGAGCGGTGCACCACAGGGTTCCCTTTTACTTCCTCTGCTCTTTTGCCCTTCTTCTTCCTGTCATTTCCAACGCCACTGCGCCCTTTCGAGCTCGCCGCCTCTGTTGACAACTGTAACAATAGAGCCACCATCGACGGACTCCCACTGAAGTTGTTGTGGCTGCACCCACAAAGTTTGGAGCCTTCAAATCTCCTCTTTCGCAGATCTGTAAGTGCTCCTATCCATTGTAGTTCATGCTGAGTTTGTCGGGGTCCATCGTAGTTCATCATAGTCACTACAGAAAAGACACATCCGTGACATTATGGCCCGAACGAAAACTTTTTGTCATGGTTATGTCACTTCTATGATGATAATTGTGACAAAAACACGTATCATCATAGATGTGATGGGCTCCTACTTCTGCGACAAAAATCATGACAGAAATTGGCCTTTTTGTCCTGGGTAGGATGGAGACGCACCTGCATGACAATCTTTAGGCTGTTCATGACGAAAAAATCATGGTAGAAGCGAGGGCGAAGAAAATTTTGGGGAGTTCCCGGTTACAGTGGGTGGTCAGGGCCGAGCGATGCATTGTGGTTTGCGTGTTTCTCTCTTGTACGTACATCCGTGTGTGTGAGGCGTTGGCTCTAACTGAATCCGAGTGAGGCGTTCGCTTACTGAACCCGGGCGATTGCACTAGCTAAATTACTGAACCCGAGTGGTCGATCCCTTGGCTGTTAACTAAACCCGAGTGATTCCTTCACTACCGACTGAACCCGAGCGATTTCTTCGCTGCTGCTGCTAACTGAACCCGAGCGATCGATCGCCGCTACTGCTGCTTACTGAAGCTGATCGAGCCCCCATGCGAGATGCAACCAGCCGATGTTGGGTTGCTTCTCGATGAACAGTGACCGTTGCTACCATGCGCGCAATACATAGAACGAGTCGAGACGTGGCAAGTCAAGCTGGTTGGTTGGTTGTGGATGAACAACTCCTGGTGGGGGTTGGATGAACATGACCCCGTGGTAGTAGGCGGTTGCCGCTGGATGAACAGGACCCCGAGGAGGCCGCCGCACCCCTAGTCGGTTGGGGGTGAATGAACAGGACCCCGTGGAGGCTGGATGAACAGTAGTCGGTGGAGGCTGGAGGAAGTCGGTGGTGGATGAACAGAAGCCCGACGCTGCAGCGAGGCAGTAGACGGTGGATGAACAGTAGCCCCGTGGAGTCCTGTTTTGCGGTACGCCACACCCCTCCCAATCACAGGACCCCGTTTCGACTGCCGGCACTCAAACAGAAGTTTGTTTTCTCCATTTTGCGGTAAGCTAGACCCTTCCCAATAAACAGGACCCCATTTCGATTGTACATGATCGAACAGAAGGCTGTTTCCTCCGTTCTGCGGTACACAAGACCTTGTTTGGTTGTTCCGTCCAAGTCGGTTGGCTCCCGATGAATAGGACGTATTCCGACCCAGTCGGTTGCCTCCCGATGAACACGACACTGTTGCCTCCGTTCCGACCTAGCCGGTTGACCGCCGATGAACAAGACACCGTCGGTGTACGCATTCGAGACCCTGCCCATATGTACGTACATAGCCATATTTACTTTCTTACAACATCATTATACGTACGTGTACGCAATATAGACAGGACTGTGTGACATGCTACGTCGGTGGTTCTACTACGACACGTGTCACTCCTTACTCGGCCACGGCTCATTGTTGCAACTGAGACCGATCGACCGCTATGTACGTACACGTTCGCGACGAGACAGATGATACATCTCCAACGTACCTATAATTTTTGATTGTTCCATACTGTTATATTATCATTCTTGGATGTTTTACAATAATTTTATAGCAACTTTATATCATTTTTTGAGACTAACCTATTGACATAGTGCCCAGTTCCAGTTCCTATTTTTTGCTTGTTTTTTACTTCATATAAAACCAATACCAAACGGAGTCCAAATGCAGCGAAACTTTTTGGAGATTTTTTTGGACCAGAAGACATCCAGTGGGCCAAAGAAGTACGGAGGGTGCCCGAGGGGCACAACCCACCTGGCGCTGGGAGCCCAGGCGCGGCCTGGTGGGTTGTGCCCACCTCGGTGGCCTCCCCCACCGCGTCTTCGCCCTATAAATTCCCAAACATTCCAAAACCCCCAAAGATAACCCTAGATTAGAAGTTCTGCCGCCGCAAGCCTCTTTAGCCACGAAAAACCAATCTAGTCCCCGTTCCGGCACCCCACCGGAGGGGGAAATCATCACCGATGGCCATCTTCATCATCCCGGCGGCCACCATAATGAGGAGGGAGTAGTCCACCCTCTGGGCTGAGGGTCTGTACCAATAACTATGTGTTTAATCTCTCTCTCTCTCTTTCTCTCTCTCTCGTGCTGTTGAGATGTCACGATCTTGATGTATCACGGGCTTTGTTAATATAGTTGGATCATATGATGTTTTCCCCTCTCTATCTTATTGTGATGAATTGAGTTTTCCCTTTGAGATTTCGTTTTTATCAGATTGAATACTTCTATGGATTTGAGAACACTTGATGTATGTCTTGCTATGAATACCCGTGGTGACAATGTGATATCATATCGATTCACTTGATATGTGTTTTGGCACTCAACTCGCAGATTCCCGAGGTGACATTGGGGTAATCTATGCATAGGGTTGATGCGCGTTCTCGTCTTTGTTTCTCTAGTAGAAATCTTGGGGCACTCTTTGAGGTTCTTTGTGTTGGATTGAGTATTATAAATCTAAAATTGTTTGATGCGTATCGTATAATTAACTCATGGATACTTGTGATAACATTGGAGTATCTAGGTGACATTAGAGTTAGTTGATGCGTATCATATGGTGTTATTTTAGTATGAACTCTTGGATAGATCAAATGGAAGGAATAACTTGCGTTATTTTAGTACAAACTCTTGAATAGATCGAACGGAAAGAATAACTTTAAGGTGGTTTCGTACCCTGCAAACAATTTCCTCTTATGTTCTCCACAAGGCATGAACTTTGGATTGATTCTTCATCAAACGTTGAGGGATGGTTATATGATCCAATTAGATTAGCATTGTTGAGAGATTGCATGTCAGGACCCCGATTCCAAGTCAAAGTTTTGACAAGGCAATAGATCCAACAACCGATCACGGGGACCAATCGATGAAGATATCATCTTTCTTCAACACACACTACACAAGAATATCCCTTTGGAACGAACTAAGTTAGGAAAGCTTTTATCTTCCAACTCTCCAAGTTGTTGTCTAGCTTAACCAACTAGCTCAGGGATATCCAACACAGATTCTTGGAGAAAGGGTGGTTCACAAGAAACCAACTTGATCACGAGCTCAACATAACAGTCAGGGAGCAACCCGGTAACACTTCCAAGAAGATATTTGGAAAGTCATGAACCACCGGTATGTTACTAAGCTCAAGAACAATTTTGCTTTTGAGGGCAAGACGATATGATCAAATGAGTGAGGACTTGACAAGATCCTAACTCATCAATCGAAGTGTGCACCAGAAATAATGACTAGGTAGCACGATCAATCTTAGGATGATGATTTAATAACCAACACGCTAAGAATGAGGATATTGTCCATTTACTACTAAGCAACATGGTTGCTAGAAGTGTTGATTTCACACATCACAGTTCACTTGTCGGCATTCCGGTTACAACAACACGAGGACCGAGGAATGAATGATGATGGTGAGAAGTATCACTACGTCAAGAATTCATAGGAGAAGGTGCAATTCTCATGACGTTCCTGACATAAAGTGGGTAATACTTCATGATAGAACAGAATCAAAAGCTTGATTGGCATTTTGATTTGCAGAATACAACTACTTTGACCCAATCCTAGATATGGATGAGGCACTGGAGTTTGTTTCTCCTAGTCATTCCAGAATAGAATGGCTTAACGGACCACAAGAGTCAGAGGGCATCGATGAACACAAATGCACACATACTCTTGGTTATCAATTGATAGATGAAGGTCAGAAGACAACTAAGAGAACAACTCAAAAGAACATATAACTTTTCGAGTTGTGGAAGCATGGATTAGTATATCGAGCAAAGCTCAACATTTCTCCCGGATAACCCATGCAGAGAAGGTAGAACTGGCAGCGTCACAATTATGAATGGAGAACTCGTCAAGAGTACTCTGATTGTGATCCTTCTGTTCAGCGAGGAACTTCTGCCATAAGCGGTTCATAGCATTTGGAAGAAGGAAATACCACGGACCTCAAGGACTAATGCAAGGTTACTAATATCCTAAAGGAACTAGCAAATACTAACAACATGAAGTAGGGTGAATCTCGGGTTCAAGAATCCAGGGATAGAATGCCTACTAACTAATAACATCACGGGATGCTTTCAAGATTGATGGCTAGAATCATCACACGGGGAACACAAAACATTGCTAAATTGCTAGGTGACTTCCTAAACACCTAGGGTCATAATAATAGCTCCAGCATCTGCGCCGAGGCAACAAAGTACCTCAACTTACCGATTAGTGTGCTTATTCTGATCAAAAGGGACATCGGGAACAGAAGGAAAGGATTTGCAAACGCATCAGACTATTTAGAGATCTGGGATGACTCGGACAGCATAACGGCTGTAAATGCTAAAAATGATTTGAGACATCCTGCAAAAATGGTGGCATAACCACTCAACATCACAATATCAAGGTTACGAGATCAACAATTATCATACAGAAATAGTAGGAACTGAACTGGGGCTTGAAACCAACAATCTTAAAGGTCTATGGATTAGTAACACGTCATCCTGGTAGATAGATAGATGAGAAAGCCTAGTTCTTAACCCCGTAGAAGAGAAGAGGATGACTCAGATCAGAAGGCCATGAGGTATAAGGAGTAAAAAGAGCCTTACGTTCCCTTCCACAATCAATTCCCTTATATAACTAAAGCATTTCTAGACACAACTTGACCAGTTTGGCTTGGTAATCCTCTGAGCAGCCGGGCTCGATACCAACGCTGTCGGGACCCGATTCTAAGTCACATCGATCTAGCCGTAACACATCATATCACTTTGCGGCCTCACGCATGGTATTCCCACGGGTGTCGCCTTACCATGGCCGGGACCGTTTAGCCTTTTGGCTCACGTATATGATAGTGTCGCTAGCATCCATATGACAAAGAACCGGGCCGACATGGCTAGTCGTGAACCCAAAGCGGCACTAACCCATGGGGACAGGCATACATGAATCACATCGAGCATGTCGGTCATCAGCGTATGAATTCGGGCTGTAGCACTGGGCTAACAGGACTCGGTATCCCGGCTGTAGCAGAGCTAGGCGGGACTCCGAATATCACCGCGTGACATTTCCCGAAGGAACAGACATAGGGCGAAGTGAAACACATGCCGGCGATCAAGTGTCCAAGCGGTAGTCTTTGGGCTAGCGGGACTCCGGTGAACCGGTAGAAGGACTACTATCGCTCGGGAAGCACTAGACTACATTTCCCCATATGAGAGGCTGCCAAGGATAAACAACTAGATTGTCGGATCCCACACATACCAAGCATTTCAAACATACACACAATATGCTCAATATGTGTAAATACAACATGGCATCACAACATAACTCTACGACTCAAATATTTATTCATTAGGCTCCGAGGAGCGACATATTACAAACATGGATCTCATGACCCAACACTCAGAGCATACAAGTCAAAGCACAAGCGGAAGCTTAACATGTCTGAGTACAGACATCTACAAATGAAAAAGGCTGAGAAGCCTGACTATCTACCCGATTCTGCCGAGGGCACAAGATCGTAGCTGAGGTATCAAGCTAAACATCGAAGGCCACGCGGAACTACTAGCGAGACTGACGTCTCTCTGCAAAACATAAAATAAGCAAACGTGAGTACAAACGTACTCAGCAAGACTTACATCAGAACTAACTACATATGCATCATTATCAACAAAGGGGGTGGTGGAGTTTGACTGCAGCAAGCCAGCTTTGACTCAGTGGCTATCCTAAACTACGACTGCAAGTAACTCTTTTGAGGTGGCACACACGAGTCCACATATTCACCATATCAATACACCACTATGGACCCGCTTCCGTCTCCCTACGAGAACGCCATCCATAGCACTCGCGCTTATCTTGCGCATTTTAGAGTATCCACTTTCACTTGTCTATGAACTGATATAGGCAACCCAGAAGTCCTTTTCCGCGGACACGGCTATTCGAATAGTTTTATACCCTGCGGTGTACTTCTTCACACGCTCTCACCACTTATCGCCGTTTACGACATGTACTCGGCAACCTTCAAGCGAAGCCCAGCGAGGGTGTCGGCCACGGCCTACCTAAACACTCAAGTCCCTAGTCCAGGTTTATCGCCTATTCGGGTTCCATCCGCAGGAGTCCGGCCGAGGTTTCCACTACGGCCCCGAGCGATGTGTGCGGGGTTCCCGAGATACCAAGCGGGCATTCGGTACACAGGCCACGGTGTATCTACGCATCATAGCCCACCCCTAGGGTCAGCGCTACGCATGACCTCCAACACATATCCTACAACACGAAACTAGATGCAACTCTGGGCGAGGACAAGGGTGGTTAAGAAGCCGAGAGAGTCAATTAAGGATCCCAATGTGTGGTAGTAACTGTTCATGGATCACAAACACAGAACTCAGTTCCTCGAGGGCGGTTTCAATGAGACAACCCACCATGTACTCCTACATGGCCTCTCACCGCTACCTTTACCAAATCGTGTTCACACACTTAGCTCACACACAGTGGGACATGTTCACACAACCATTCCAATTCATTCCCGATGAATCGGACTGACTCAACTCTAAGCGATAGCAGGCATGACCAACAAGCATGAATGAGTAGGCACAACATGGCTCAAACAACTCCTACTCATGCTAGTGGGTTTCATCTAATTCTTGTGGAATGACAGGTCATGCAGAGGATAGAGGGTTCAGCTACATGCAAGTAACACATGAATCGTTGTTGTCCTAATGCAGTAAAATAGAGCAGGAGCGAGAGAGTGGGATTATATCGGAATGAACAAGGGGGGTTTTGCTTGCCTGGCACTTCTGAAGATAATATAGTTCTTCAATAGTGTCATCGAACTCATCGTCGGAACCACGTCTACTGAGAGGGGACAAACACCGGCAACTGAGAAAGAACACAATCAATGCAATGCACATTCACATGAATGACATGTCATGTTAAGGTACTGAATTCACCTAATGCAATATCTAGCCAAGTTAATTGAAGTGTGTCGGGGGAGAACTGATCGTGTCCCACGAGCACCTACGGGACCTGGGCCCCTTGTGGTTCGGAAGGGGGCGGAGGTTGCACAAAGAGCGGATCGAGGCGATGCACACCAGCGGATTTACCCAGCTTCGGAGCTCTCCGGGGAGATAATACTCCTACTGCTGCTTTGTGGATTATCTTGTGTTCTTGCTAGGGAGCAATGCGAGCTACAAGACCTAGCCTGAGTGTGGTTTTGTATGAATGTGGTGAACTGAGCCTCAGCTGGACCGAACCCAGCCGAACCCTTTCTACGTTGCACTTGGGCCTCCTTTTATAGGCACAAGGGGTCACCACATGTGGCAAGTAGACAAGGGTATGATGGTAAAAACATGGGTTGGTACACGCTTTATGCAGGTGTCAGTAATCTATACCTAACTCTGACGGAAAGGGACAAGAGTCATCAATGCCCGTCTCAGTCGCCCGAACAGTGTAACAGGGACCGTCAAGTGCGCCTCCGTTTGCCACGATGGTAGCTTGTCAGCGCCGCTTGTCGCTACTCCCCGCTGGCTGCACAGCCCGTCGACACGCCTACATGGGAGAGCCCCGTGGTGACACGTTGGCGGGTGAGCTGGAGCGGAGATGAAGAGAGGTCGCCCGCCCGGCAAGCGCCTTACATGGCAGGAACCTTGTCGCTTGGGGTTCAGCGCCGCCAAGCCTTCTGGCAAGCTCCTCTTGCGGGGCCTTGCTTCCTTCAGCATACAGTGGCCTTCCGGCAAGCTCCTCTTGCGGGGTCTTGACTACTTTGTTCTTGAATGGCTCCAAAGGAGCGGCCGAGGACCTTGGCGGCCATCGGGCCAGTCTGCCGTGGGGCGCTACAACTGTCTGTCGTGCGAGTTGGGTACTAGGGTACCCCTACTCTAATACACCGGCAGAGCCCGAACTGGGCCACACATGGCGCCAAGCTCTGTGGGCGGGGCCCAAAAGCGATCTGCACGCACGCG
The DNA here is from genome assembly GCA_021605205.1 of Aegilops longissima. Classification (NCBI taxonomy): domain Eukaryota; kingdom Viridiplantae; phylum Streptophyta; class Magnoliopsida; order Poales; family Poaceae; genus Aegilops; species Aegilops longissima. The sequence continues at coordinate 658,750,704 of CM038677.1, read as the reverse complement.
TGGTCTTGATTACGCCGTTATTTGCCTTGGACCCACCGTCTCCCCCACGAGCAGCACGCACGGACGTGGCGTCGTGGGGAGATCGTGGGGCTTTCCTTAATGGGAAAAATCGGGCGCCCGTCCCTCTCCTCTTTATAAGCGGGGAACAGGGCAGGGCGCCCACCTTCCCTTCTTGTCACATCGAAACCCCGTCGCTTTCCCTTTCCTTATCGAGCCCAAAGAGAGCGGCGCCCGCCCCTCCATTGCCACCGGTGCCACCAGCGCCGTCGGCTTCCTCCACGACTCCCTATGGCTCCGAAGGCCGATAAGGAAAAGCGTGAAATATGCGGCCTTGGCGCAGCTCTCATGGCGCTCTGGAAGGAAGGCGGGTCCTCTTGATCCCTGCTCAGCGGGAAGGAGCTGCGGGAGCTGTATTACCTCTTACAGTCGGCGGTGACTCGGCGCATCCGCGCCACGAGGGTCATCTCCGCCGCCACATCGCCAAGGTCTCCATGGGTACCCCTTCTTCGCGATTATCTTACAGTGCGGGATCGCCGCCTTTTCTGAATTCTTCTGCGATGTCATGAACACATATGGCCTCCGCCTCCTTGACTTCACCCCAACGCCATCCTTACCATGGCCGTTTCGCACATCTCTGCGAGAACTTTGTCGGGTCCACCCAAGCGTCGCACTCTTCCGCCACTACTTCTCACCCAGCGTAGAGAGGAGAGCCGCTTCTTGGGAGGAATGCATGGACCTCTAGGATCAGCAAGAAGAAGCGTGTCTTGGCGGAGAGTTGCGCAGCAAGTGGGAGGAGTGGAGGGCTGGCTGGTGTTGGATCTTAGAGGAGGAGCCACAGCCCTTCTTGCCTGCGCCAAGACCCCCATAGTTCGCGGCAGCGATTGGAGCAACTTGGCGCGGAAGGGCGACAAGTTGAAGATTGCCACGACTAGGATTTTGCGCCTCCGACAGCGGGGCTTACCGTAGGAGCAGTTGGCGCGACTTCCTTCGCCGCCGCATTGCGCCCTTGCGGGAGAAAGGAGGCCTGCTTGGGAATTCGAGCAGGCGGATATCATGAGGCTGCGCCCAGGTCTGAATGGAATTTCACTACCACGGAGCTTGGCGGCATCTTTGTGGGAGCTGTACAAGCTGAAGCGGATAACCTGGATGGTGCATGTTGCGAGGAGAGTTGTGCCCTTGTGCAACAACTTCGTCGCTTGATAGCATCCAGCGATGATGCCGTTGTGCGATTCCCATGGGATCGTTCCAACTTGGCGAGAACCCGCCCGATGACATAGTGCAGCAGTTCTTCGACAACTTGGTTGAAGTGCCGATCCGCGCCCGACGAAGAGGCGGCTCACCCGCGACACCACTGCTCGGAGATGGCGCGCATCGCCAAAAGTTGGAGGAGGCTGCGAGGCCGCTACCGCCCGGCGCGTTTGGGTTCATTGTCGAAGAAGCGAGAGAGGGAGGCGGCAAGCCTTGCCGACCAAGAAGAGTTAAATCGGTGAGGAGGAGCAGACCGAGGCCGACAACGACCAAAGTGAGCCTGCGGGCGCCTCTCCTCCGCCGTCAAGTAGCTTGCCGCGGGAGGAGCTCGCCGCCCGCCAAGGAGGCGTCTCGGAAGACCGGAGAAGTGGTGGGGAACATCGGTCCAACAGCCGCCTCGCCGCCCGACGCGCTCCACAGCGGCAAAATCTTACCCAGGGGCGCCTCATTCGCCACGTCGGCGGGCTCAAGGCCTTACAGGTCGTGGCCCTGCACCCGCCAAGCGCCCGGAGGTCTTCTCCCCCAATCCGTCATGGCTGGAGCAGAGTTTGATCTCTCGCCCTCGGCTCGAGGAAGAAGAGGAAGAGTAAGATCTTGCCGCTGCTATTTGTAATCTTCAATTTATTGCTTTTTCTTATATCGGTGGTTCCTCTGAACTTTCTTCTTGAGCGTCATTTCGAGGAGGTGCGAAGAGGGCCAAGGCGCCGGTGGTGGTCGTCTCGGATGACTCCCAGCAGCAACAGGGGCGTCAGGACTCCTTGCGGATCCGGCAACCCTTCAACAGAGCAGCCCCGGCTGGCCCCAGCGTAAGTATCTGGTATGCTTCTCGTGTCTAAGCGGCTTGGGTGCTTTTCCGTTCTTGATATCTGGTTTGTTGGATTTTGTAGGGCGAGCAGCCACGTCATGGAGCACGGAGGCTACCCGAGGTCCAGCCTCATCGGGGCCCCGGAGGTCACTCCCAAAATTCTGCTTGCTTCAACTTCGCCACCAAGGGAGAATTCTCCGCCAAGGGCGCTCTCCGGCAAGGGAGGCTTCTCCGACAAGGGAGCTTCCCGACAAGGGCTTGCGCCGGCGACCCTCGGTGGTGGAGACCGCGACCACAGACCCCTGCAGGTAATCTTCTTGTCTTGATAGTTTCCCTTGGGTTCTTTTCTTCCGTTTTTCTCTTTCGAATATCTGCTTGATTTGTGCTTTCTTCTTGACCATCAGATTCATCTGCGGAATCCGATGGAAACCGAGGCTGCGGCGAGGAAGGCGCCATGGCGACAATGTCGGCGCCGCCAACATGGAGGAGGATGCGGCCGACAGGCCCGCCCGCGCGAGAGCTACCGAGGCGGCTGGCGCAGAGGTGGGGAGGATCTGGCGATCGCCCGCGGCGGCCCGGAGGCGCAGGAGGCGCCAGTACCTGCACCGCCGCCGATCCCCGCCACCGATGCCGCACGGACTCAGGAGCCTCAGCCGGCGCCTACGAAGGTGGCGAGGTGTCTTCATCAAGCTCCCATGGGCATCAAGCTCCAGGCGCCGGTCGAGGGAGACTTTCGGCGGAACTGCTTGCCTCCGCCGGCTGTCGCTGGTTGATGCACGAGCAGCAGCGATGGTGAGCCGGAGGAGCAGCTGCTAAGGAAGTTGTTGTCGCTCTACCGCGCCCGTAAGCCAAACTGGAGTCGGAGGCGCTTGTCGCGGCGGGAGCTGACTTGGAGAAGCGGAAGAGCTCCGGTGCGCCAATAAAACCCTCCGGGATATAAGCGGAGGCGTGAGCAACTTCTTTGAGGCGCCGGCCTTCATCTTAGAAAGGGCGAGGTCGAAGAAACAGCGAGAGGCTTGCCGGCGAGAAGCTCCCAGCGAGAAGGTGAGTGGCGCGGCGGAAGATCAACCTCGGCAGCTACGAGGAGGATCTCGCCCAGCCGAGCAGCGGTTGGCGGGCCACTTCAGGAGGCAAGGATGCAGCTGCGGCTGCCGAGGCCGCCAAGAGGGAGTGGAGGCGAGGTGGCTCAGCTGGAGTCCACCCTCCGGAAGAGTGCCGAGGAGGTCGCGGGTTGAGCGCTTGCGTGAGAAGGGCGCTTATACCCTCGGCGAGTTACAAGGTCATTTTGCGGAGAAGATCAAAGAGCTCGATGCGCCAAGGACTCAAAGGCGGATCTGGAGCTGAAATTGACCACTTTGCGGAGGCGTTGAGCGGCGCCAAGGAGCAGGAAATGGGCCTGCTTGGAAAAGATCAAAACCCAGCGAGGAGTTCTTTGTCGAATCTTTGTGACCGCCAGAATAATCTTCGGGACAACATAATGCATTGGACGGAAGGTCTTGTGGACACCGCCGCCCGGCATCCATAATGAGCTGATGGAGTTGGGGATGACAGATCTTGGATACTCCACGGCGAGAACCTCCAACCCAGCGTCAAGCTCAGCCTATTCTTCAAAGGCGTGTTGGCGGGTATCCAGCGACTCCGGGATGAGGTTCGAAGCAAGCGGCGGACGAATCACGCCAGAAATGCGTGCCGAGGCTCTCGGAAGGTGTTGATGAAGGTGGCCTTCCGCAACCCAGCGTCGACTTCTCCAAGGCCCTCAAGTCCCTGCCTCCATCCGCCAATGTTGAAGCGCTCAAGACCCTTGTCGCACCCATCGTGGATAGGGTGATCGGAGTTAAGAGGCTCGAGGGCGACCGTGTGGACTAGGCCGCCAAGTCTATCTTTCTCTTGTCGCTGTAGATCATGTTTAGGCGAAAAATCTATTAGATCTGCGACAAGTTATTATGTAATATACACTATCTTAGGCAATCGAATGCAATGTTATTTCCTTTACTCGATTTCTTCCTTGTATGTTTATACCCTCGCTTCGGGGAACTTGCCGATCTGAGCACCCTTGTCGCGGCCCAGAGTGCGGAACTTCAGCAGCTTCTTGGCGGGTGCGCTACCGACAAGCAACCTTATCGCGGACTAGTTGCAGCTCACTTAAGTTGTTGAGCGGACTCGAAACAAAGTAAGAGCGCAAGCTAGTCATGATCGGTTCCTCCGCACAGGTTTTCCATACAAAGTACTATCGTTCGAGGAAGATAACTTAAAAATTTAAAACTGGTCGCTTAAATTTAGCAACTTAGCTTTTACATTGTCCATTTTCCGGCAAAGGCGACAGTTCCTCGGCGGCGCTTGTCGGCCCACACCATATCTCCTCCTCTCCCCCGGTTAACTTGTGGGTGGATGAACCTCCTTCTTGTTTGAGAAGAAAGAAGAAAAAAGAAAGTTGTGGAGCCTAATGGCTCATTGTAAACTTACGGTGCGGGTGCCGCACAAGATGTTAGTAAACACATGCGTATATGATTATGAAAGCATGTATTGACAAAATGTCTTGTAACCATAGGCTTTCTTGATGCAGAATCTGCGCCCGGCTTTGTACAAAGATTACATGCAACAGCAAGACTTGTACAAAAGGGTGGTTGCGGAGCAGGTTCCAACCGCGCCTCATGGGTAAAACTTGCGAAGATGCTCTATGTTCGAGGAATTGCTCACGGAAGGCCATCTTGGTCTTAAAGCGGACAGCACGGGCCTAGTGACTCGTTTCACCCGATAAGGGCCTTCCCACTTGGCGTCAACTTGTTGGAATTCTTGGCGGATTGAGCGGCGAAGAACAAAATCGCCTTCCTCGAAGCTTCGGCATTAACTGCGGCTATGGTAGCGGCGCAAAGCTTCTTTGTAACGAGCAGCTCGTCTGGCAGCACTGAAGGCGATCTTCCTCGAGGAGCAGCGCGTCATCTTGTCGCAGCTGCTCTTGCTCAAACTCATCATAGCGAGCACTTTCGAGGTGACCCGTATCTGAGTTCCGTGGGAGAACTGCCTCTGCTCCGTAGACTAGAGCAAAGGGTGTATGCGGCGATGGCTCGATTTGGCGTCGTCTGATCGACCAAAGAACCACCGGCAGCTCCTCGATCCGGTTCCTTCCGCACTTGTGCAGCACAGCCGAAAGTTCTGGTCTTGAGTCCTCGCGCACTTCAGCGTTTGCTCTCTCTGTGACCGTTGCTTCTCGGATGAGCAGCGAAGCAAAGCAGATCTTGGCGTAAGATCTTGGGCGTCTTGCATGAAGGTGCGGCTCGTGAGCGTGTGCCGTTGTCGGTGATGATCGGTTAGGAATCCCAAAGCGGCAAACAATTGACTGAAGAACTTGGCGGTGGTGTCTTTATCACCTTTCTCACTGGTTCCACTTCCGGCCACTTTGTGAACTTGTCGATTGCGACGTACAAGTATTCAAAGCCCCCGACAGCTCGAGGGAAGGGGCCGAGGATGTCGAGCCCCCAGACCGAAAAGGGCCAGGATAAAGGGATCGTCTGGAGAGCTTGAGCTGGTTGGTGTATCTGTTTGGAATGGAATTGGCACGCTTCACACTTGGTTACTTGTGCAGTTGCATCCTGGAGGGCTTCTGGCCAGAAGAAACCTTGTCGGAAAGCTTTGCCGGCAAGTGCTCTTGCACCAATGTGGTGGCCACATATGCCTCCATGTATCTCTGCCAGCAGCTTCATCCATCTTCCGGCAAATACACTTCAATTTCACCGTTGAGCCTTCTTACATGCGGGATGTTGTCAACAAACTGGTACATACTTGATTGCCGGGCTACTTTTCCGCTTCTTCTTGCTCTTGGGAAGTTCTCACTGTCTGAAGGAAATGGGCGATTCTTTGTGCCCATGTTGGAGCACTGTGGCTCGACAACAAGGACTAAAGGCTCATCTATCACTGCGGGAACATCAGCTTCTCTGGCAAGGACCTGTGGGTCCGCGAACTCGATGATCCCGACAAGCTGCGGAGCTAAACTTGTCGGGGCGTTTGCTTCAGCGATACAAACTGCATGTTTTGTCGGACATACTGCTCCTCGGTGATACTCGCGTTGGTTTTAGGGACCTTCTTGGCGGTGGCTCGAGAGCTCTGCGGAAAGTAATCGCGGAAACCAATTTTCTCTTCTTGCTCTGTCATCTGTTGATGGTGTTACGGTTGGCTGAGTCGGCTTGAGCACAAAATCCCTGGTTCCACAGGTAACTTAAGTCGCGGCACATTTGGAAGGCCTTCAGCTATA